>JAWWES010000115.1:258833-372795 GCA_035583135.1 Lophotriccus pileatus
CTGCGTCTCTTAGAACGCTTCCATCAGCGCTGCCTCCATACAATCCTAAACATCCACTGGACGGATTATGTGACCAACACGTCTGTCCTGGATCAGGCAGCACTCCCAAGTATTGAGGCCATGCTGCTGAGAGCACAGCTGCGCTGGGCAGGGCACATCTCCAGGATGAAGGACCACCGGCTCCCCAAGATTGTGCTCTATTGTGAACTTGCCACTGGCTGCCGCAAGAGAGGAGCCCCGAAGAGGTGGTACAAGGACTCCCTGAAGCAATCCCTCAGCCTTGGCCATATTGATCATCACCATTGTTCTACTCTGGCCTCCAATCAGGAGGCCTGGAGACACACAATCTATAACGCTGCTGCTGCTTTGAGAACATGTGCAGGATCACTCTCGATGAGAAGAGACAGCGCAGAAAGAATCGCATCTTGTTGACATCACCTGGGGTGTCTTTCTGCTGTGCCTTTTGCAACCGGACTTGTCTGTCTCACATTGGCCTTTTTAGCCATCAGCCCGCTTGTAGCAAGTGTGGGTAGAGCCCTTCCCAAACCTTCGTTTGCGAAGCCTAGCCATGATGACAATCAAAAGATAGAGAGAAATAGTCTGCTTCGGGGACAGTGTGAGCAAACAGGACAAAAGGAAGTAAGGAAGGAAAAGGAAGCAACTAATAAATGTGGTTACATATCTTAGATCAGCCAGTAACAGGGCTCAGAGCAGCCAGTCTGGTTCCCGTTCTGCTCATAGGAGAGGTTTATCCAAGGTGTAACCCACGATTACTGCCAGAATGAGCAAAGCACACTCGCACTCAGGCAGCTGGAACCTTGACTTGACAAAGTATCCCTTGCTCTCTAGAATTAATTTTGCCAAAATGGCAATAATAGCTTCTAAAACCCAAATAAAACCCCAATGCACTGCACATTGCAGGGTGCTGGGATTGGATGGGGGGCTGTAAGCAATGCTTTTTGCAAAGACAGGGAGTGTTATTCATCACAATTGTCTGTGGTGGGCAATTTGGTCGCCTTTCAGGGAACTCAGTCTAACACAGGATCCCTGCCAAAATAAAGAAGAACCAGTCAAAGCACTGAGCTTTTCAAAGTGGAAGGATTTTTTTTTCCCCTTCTCTCTCCTTCAGAAAACATACCAAATTTGAAGCACTCACAATGATCTTTGCTGCTGAAAATAAATTACTAGCAATTAAAAATCTTCTGCTCCCTGCACACTTTCATAACACAGAGTAACATACAGTGTAAAGATTCACAGCCTTTTGAGGAAGCATCGTGATCTCCAGACCTGACCTCCCAAATACCATGGGCCAAAGCACTTCACTTAGTGGTTGCTGCCTCAAGCCCAAATCTTGGGGCTGAACTGTAGCAAGTCATTCAGAAAGACATTCATTTGATTTATGGGTACCAGTCCTGATGTGGGAATGCCACACAAAGCAGTTCCTGTCTGGAGCTTCATGGAATGAATTGCAAAATTAAGCTGGTTCATGGGTTTGAAATGCCTGCAGTCCAGTAAGATTGTCTCTCCAATTCCAGGCGGAAATAGTGTGTAGGTGGCTTATAAAACTTCCTTTCTACAGTGACCCCAAATCTAAATGGTCAGAAGCATTTGTGTTGCTTCAAAGGCTCGATTGTTGTTCAGGCCAACTAGTTAGCCATGAAAAAACCATATCCAATTCCTCAACCCATGACATAGCTAAGATAAACATGCTAAAAAATTATGATTGTTTACTTAAATTCCTTTTCTGCTGAGAGAAATTGCAATGCCACTTTTCGGTTCATTAATTGCTTATGGTTTTTAAATCCCATGCCAGGGTTTTTAAATCCCAGGTGCTAATAAGTACATTTTGCTCCCAGATATGTACACAGGCAATAGACTCTCTTTACAGGAATTCTAAAACAGGTGGAGGAAATAGTTGTCCCAGTGAAGTTTTGGCAGAGTCTGCAACCAGCAGGGCAGTCAATTCCCTGTGGGAACAATACCCATTCCAGTATCAGCAGAGGTACCAACTCCAGCAGCAGCTGAGGTGAAAAAATGAATCCTTTAACTTGCTTCAGGAAGTTTTCTGTCACAGGACAGTAAATCCCTGGCAAATACAACCTTGAAATGTTGTGGTTTTATTTAGGAGAGGCTACCTAAATCTGCACCCCAGTACAGCCCCATGATATGGCTGTTACTGTGTATGTGCATATGCCTGTGTTTGGTAACACATCTGCTCACATCTCCTCCTGTTTGCTGCTACAGCAGAAAACAAGACATAAAAGTGACTTTCCAATACAACTATTTGACAGACAAGCTCTTAATGGACAGTATCCCAAGAGACTCAAAAACAAACTAGGCAAGGCAGGGAAACAAATAGTAGAAGGTTGAGAAAGAGGAATTGATTCATTGATGGCTACTCACTAGAAAGCTGCAAAAACCAGGACTGGACAAGACAGGTGAGAGAATTAAGTCAACCATCTACTGTTTCCCAGCAAATATTAATCACTCAAATGCCAGAAGGTCATTTATGAAGTTACAAGGCCCTTTAGCTTCAGTCAATAGTTATTCCATTTCAACCTGGAGTGTACCTACCAAACACACATAAGCCCCATGGAAGTGTTCTTTGAAATGCAAAGCGCTGGCTGGATCTCTGTGTTTACCCTTTCAAGTCCTGTAAACCTGAGAATAAATCCACCTGTTGCCCTGTCTCCAGGAGGTCACAAAAAACCTTCCCCTCTATTTGCAAACAGCTTAATGGCTACCAAAGAGCAGTCACCAATAAACTTATTCCAAACAAAGATTAAATCCTGATTAATCACTGAGAAGTGGTAAACCTAAGGGAAGTGCCAGACACTGAAAAGTGAGATTTTTCTGTAGTGATTTATGCAACTCTCCAGGCTGGGTCTGATTAGAACTGGGCAAAAGAAGATTTAAAAAAATTGCGCAAAGTGAGAGGCTATAAAAATGGAGAAAGTAAGTAATACAGAACAACAAGATAGACAGGGAATCAGGAAAGACAACAACAATGACATAATCAAACAAAGGATATCTTTAGGTGATAACCTGGGAATGGGAAGCAAGGAGTGAAATTCAGGTGAAAGTCAGGTCTGAATAAGTCATTTGAAAAGAGCTGAACCCTATCCTGTTTTGGGGTGTTTCGTGTTTTTTTTTTTTTTTTTTAATTACCAGTGTATCAAACTTCCAAAGTCCAGATGAGATTTGAAGGCACACAGCTTTCTCTGGGCTAAAATCTTCTGGTTTGAGGGAGTGAAGATGAATCCAAGGAAGTGGATGTTGAAAGAAGAAAGACCTTCTTCCCAAATTCTCAAGGGAAAGCCCAACTTCCTAATAGGCAACAGCCTGGATGGAAACTTTTTGACCTATCCTAGCCCTAACCAGAGCTGGGTATGGAGCTCTTTTCTCTCCCCACCCAAAACTTCAGAAATGCTGAAATGCAGCCTTTAATAAACTATAAGGAATATAAACCAATACAGATTTTAAGGAAAATCCAAAACAACTGTTTCCCTAGTCCATCAGCCTTGAGCATTTTATTTAACTCAATAGAATGATGCTTCTTGATCTTATTATTTGATCAGGATCAAACTTTCTTAAAGTTAAGAAAAAGCGCAAACTAAATGAAAGGAAAAAAATGGTCCAACACAAGAGTGCAATCCCCATGTTGATCAAGCACCATGAGCTGAGCTCTGGGTCATTTGAGTAAAAGAAGTTCCATGAGCAGACCTTAGAGCTTCCTCATTGTGCTGCACCATTGTAAATTGAATTGTTGGTAAGCAACACAATGTAATGTGTTTGCAAAGCCACTGAGACTTGGATTTACTCCACTCTTGTAGGACTTTGACAGTTAAATTCAACAAAGGAAAAGGTAAACTACAGAATCCAGAGGTTTTTCCAGTATGATTTCCTAAAGAAGCCTTGCTACCACTGCAGGGACATGTATGGGGTGCTGTTTACCAGAGCAGTTACAGTGACAATCTTCATTATCATTTGGCCATAATGATAAACACATCTGTCTTAGGCAGAGACTGTTATTTAAGGATTAGAGAATGATGCCTTTTGCTTGAAGCATTTGCTATAATGATGTGTTTTCCTCTGACTTTTTCTATTTTTGATAAGGCAAGATCGGGAAGGGAAGAGAGGGAGAGACAGAAAGAGAGGAGGGAAAGGCAGAAAGAGAAAAGGATGCAAGAGAAAGCAAGAAAGTACTAAAGAGAAAAAGAAAGACAAAAGAAAGAAAAGGAAGAAAGGAAAAGGAAAGAAGGCAAGCAAAGCAAGCAGCTGGTGCTGAAAGTGAGCAAGACTCTTTCTCTCTCATTTTCTTCTGTCTTTTAATAAATCATTGTAGCAGCTTTGTGACAGGTCTCTGTTATGCATAATGCCCAGGCAAACAGCTTTTCTTTCAGCTCTATTCACTTGGCTGCCAGGGAAGCAGGACTGCAGGCAGGAAACTTCAGTGGCTCAGCCTGCTCCCCTGTAATTCAATTAGAAAAGCAAGCATGAAGTCAATATTCATTGCGCCCGGCCAGGGCTGCACAACACAATGAAATGATAATGAGAAAGTTTACAAAGGAGAGGGGCTTAATGATAAGTTTCTAAAGAGATGCTGCAGCGGGTGACCCTCTGTACAACTGGCAAACACACACGGGCATATGGGTCTTTACCCTCAGGGATTTACTCTCATCCCTTGCCATCTGTATCCAGGGCAGACGGCTGATTCTGCATCCAAGGGAATCTCGTGATATACTGTCTTGGGTCACCCTATTCAGCTGCTTTGCATCTCTGAAGGGAAAGGAGACACGTTTCTTAAACACCCAGGCCCAGAAGGAACACACACAAGTGACACGGAGCTGTGACTACCAAGCCCAGAGGGGATGTTGTTGGGCCTGTGGGGCACAGACCAAGGAAATCGTGAGAGAGAACTTCCAACACTTCATGGAAGTGCAGAAGACGAAGAACTGCAGCCTCGTGCTTTCAGAGCAAGGCAGCACTCACTCCTACCACCGTGAGAACTTGGAGCATTTGTGCTTTAAACTGAGCAGCACCGGGTAGATGCTGGACCCAATTCTGCAGCTCCCTCTTGAAGAGATCTCCCACTGGAGAAGGTCTCTACAGGATTTCCTTTCTTCTCCTTTTAGCACTTTGCTGGTGACAATGAAATATGTAGTTATTTATTTTGTAAACATCAGTGTATTTAGTTTTAAAAATAATGAATGATTGAAGTAGTAATTAAAAAAACAGCATTGTGTGTATAAGCCCAGAGCTGTCTTGTTCTAATTTGGCTTTGGGATTCAACATTCCAGATAATACTGAATTTGTTCTTCTTAAAATTACTTCCATGGTAAAGCCCAGGGCCCCTCACAAAGAGACTTGAGTCTCTTTCTTTTTGGTGCCCTACAGAAAGAACCAGTGGCCCCAACTCCAAGCAGGCAAACATGACAAACAGAAAGTTTTTCTTTTCCTCTCCTTTGACAAAAGGGAAACCGGGCACACAGAGCTTATATAAGTTTCCTGAGGTCACACAGGATGTCAGTGACAGAGTCACAAATTGAATTCAGATTCTCAGACTCTCAGTCCCAGTTCATATCATGTTGTAGTTCAGGGCACTCCAAACTTTTAATGTAATTTTCAGAAATATGTTGTAACTTCCCTAAGTTAATCTCTCAGCCTAATGTATATTAACATTCTACACATCCCCATCATCAGTAAAGTCCGCTTAATATGCTGGTAAATAGTTAATACAAGTCAACAGCAGGATATTTTCTTAAAATCGGGAGGTATTTTTCAACACTGCTGATGACAACAGCCCATTTTTCACTTCAGAGCCCAATAAAAAGGAAGTCAATTTTGCCATTCTTCCTGATTCAAAAAGCCTTCAACTGCTAATAATAGAAGTGCGTGGTGAGTTGCTTCATCTGCAGTAGGAAGCTCTTCATGTCCTATTGGCCCAGTTCTTCAGCTGCTACAAAACCCACAGAGCTTTACTGGAGGCAGTTTGGATTTGCCAAGTCACACGATTTGTGCATTTATGCTTCCCTGCCCACTGAACCTCTTCAGACTGACCCAGTCTCTGCATCTCACAGGGAGAATGGAGCACTGCCCACAACTGGAGCTATTCCCAGGAATGTAACAGGTACAACAGGTTGGCTGGATGCCTCTTTACAGCCATCACTCTTCTCCAGAAATCCTCCAAGGAGAAAAGCAGAGGCAAACTCCAGAGATGGCAAGCCTGTCCCAGCAAGCCATGCCAATATCCTGGCTTAAACACCCAGCCCTATGGAATATTACACAGGATAACAGCAGAGCAGCGCAGAACGAGCTGCTTTCATCTGACACTGACCAAGAGATGAAAAAAAAAAGGGAAGAGTTTTATCTCTAAAGCTGCAAAACCTTCAAGCTGCTTCTGCTGTTCACAGTTTTCCACAATTTTCTTGCCCTAACTGCATTTTGTTGGCTTTTGCCAGTATTTAGAAGGGTTACAGACCCTTAGTGGGCATTCTCCTGGCAGAAAAGATCAGATGCTGAACTGATGCACATTCATATCTATAATGTACATTTATATCTACACCAACAAAGGACCATATCCCAGGATTTTTTTTCCTTTTAGTTAGTTAATCTCCAGTGCAACTTTCTAAGAGACTAGAGCAAAAGGGGTAGGATAGCCACATCTTTCCTATGAAATTGTGTTCATTCTTATCATTACGTAAAAGCCAGATGATATAAGAAGTACTGGTCACTTTATATATCAATACATAGTTATATTCTCTCTATGTTTTCCCCAGCATATGAACCCCGATTTACATAACTAAATGCAAATTTTGGGTACTCTCCAAAGGCCCAACATGTAAGATTGAGTCCTTGCTCCTCAAAACAACTGGAGGTCAAATGTGCCCATGTAACTCCTGCATGTAGCTGTCAAAAGTGATCACAAAAAACTTCCCCTTTCTTATTTTAGAGGCAGCACTCTCACTCTTACGTAAGAGAGGCAAAATCTGTTGAGATCAGGGATTCAGAGACAGCAGCTTCATCCACAAACAGCCTTTGCTTCTCGGTGACAGGCTCTGGGAAGGTCACAAGACACTGTAGGTATCTCTGTCCGTTCAGTTATCACTCCTCTATGTCAGCCCCCACAATCCTGTTTTATGCCCCGTGCTCTGACTGGAGGTGTTGCCTGCACAATATCCTCAGCTGAGAGTAGGATTTTGCTGGAGACACTAACGCATGTAATTGGCACATGCTTTTCTGGAGTATTTCTATCACCTTTCAAAGATAGAGACAATCAAATTTATCCTCCACTCATCAAGGAAATGCTTAAAGCATCAAGTGGGGAATTCCAGGCCAGCTTGTAGGTGGTACTTACTTAACATTTTCTCAAGTACAAGGTAACATGGGACAATAAACAGTGTTTATTTTGAGTTCCCTGGTGAGAAAAACATTTTACACTTGTCCTGTATGGTTGAAGCCTCCCTCCCCTCCCAGGGAACTCTGCTATCTCTGCTGTTCATGCAGCTGCTGTCACTTGACCCATCCCCACTGAACACACAGCTCAGAGAGGCACTAAGGCAGTTATCCCAATCCAGGCTCTAACATCCACAAGGATAACGTAAAATCAAGCTCTTGTCTCCACCTAGGTCACAGCGCTCATGAGAGATGAGCTCACAACTCGTAAGCTCACCTCAAAGAAAAGTACTTAACAAAAACCAAAATCCTTCTCAAAGTTCTGCACCTCCCTAGTTCCTTTTCAGTCCTGGACAGGGTCATTGCAAAAGGGAAGAACTGATATAAGCACACTCAAAATGGAAAAGGTGGTCCTGTAATTAACTGATCAGCCTGACCAGGGTTTCACTTCAAACACTGACAGATATAAGGCTGCTTTGTATCCATGGGCAGGTGGAGCAACTAGCTCTTCACTGTGCCATTTTAAGAATAAATGAGAGCTGAGAACACTTTTCTGCCATTCTTTGTTTGGATTGCCAGTGTTTAGAGGCAGACGGTTTTTACTTGATTAAAAAGTAGCTTGCAAAACAGCCCTCTCATCTTCTGAGAGATCACTGTGCTGTGATACACCTTTCATTTGAGCCCTGCAGAGCACATCCAGATGACAGGGAATGTGATGCCCCTCTATGCTCCCTGCATCCTTCCAGGAAAAGGGATTGAAGTTGGAGGTGAAGGCACAGATGATCTAGGTACAGATTATAGTGCAAGACCTACAGAATTGCCTGTTGAACTCAATCCAGCAGAGAAATCACAGAAACACCGAATGGAGAGTCTATTTATGTTATTAACAATAAAGGTACCACAAGCAGTGAACCCAGAGCTGTGCAAATTACAAGGAGACATGCAGTGTACACAACCAGGAATCCTTATCAGATTGTTTGGTCTATCTTTTCCATTTAAAAGTGATGTTGAAACTGTGTTTATAGACAAAAGAACTGATCAATGAACCTGTCATTTGGTCATGAGCAACATGGAAAAAATTAATCAGGTGATGAAAATATTGTTATTTCTCATTTTGAGGAAGAAGTTGAAAATATTTCAAAAAGATTTCAAGGAAGCTTTGGGGACATGTGCATCAGCAAAGTCAAATGTTACAGCTTGAACAATTTCTCAAAAGCAAACAAAAAATAGATATTAGGAAATGAGATTTTTCTGAAGGTAAAAGAGCTGGAAAAGAATAAAACCAAATATTTACTATTATTTAAGCTTTTCAGCTGCTCCCTAAGAAAATAAACTTGGAGTTAAACAAAAACTTTACTGTTTTTCTACAAAATAAATAACAGTAACACCATACCTGCTAAACAGGAATCAGCTGTATAAACAGTTTACCTGCCTCTGACAGGATCAAAGAATTTCTGGGCAACTGTATTCAAAGAAGGAATAGCCCAAGTTATGGTAATCATTGTAACTCAGTGTATAATAAATGTGAAGCAGTAAGGAGGAGGGGGAAATACTTTAAGAACTCATCACCTTGACTAAACATCTTCACATTTTATTGTTGAAAATGGTGACAATCGCCAGACATTTCTCCTGCTTGTCAGTCTAAGCTTGTCCAATAGCTGCTATCACAAGCCTTTGGTTTAAAATTTGACTGTCCTTAACCAGGTCATCTCAGTTCATTAATTTCTGAAACTTGGGTGTCTAATTTTCCACATTCATGTTGTATGCAATCTGAAAGTATTTTGGAAACAAACCCTTATTTCTCTGTCATGTAGCCCCCTGGATACTTGGATTAATTTCCATAAGCTAAATCTGAAGAGCTCACAGGCCTCACATCAACCAAGCAAGGGAAGAAAAGAAAAAATTTCATCAATCATATTCATAATATCATTCTCTGCAAACTTGAACTCTAACAACCCACTGATCAAACGATTTGTAGCTGTGAACACTAAGAAATGGGAGCCTTTGAATTATGTCAGCATGGCAGAAACATCTCTCTCCCCCCTGCTCTCATCCTTCCCACCAGCTCAGCATATGTAAACTTTTAAGTAGGGCATGTTCAAGTTGTTCCCACAATATATAACTGAAAAAATGCATGTTGCTGTGGAGCAGGGGCATGTGGAATAAATATTTTATGTGCTCAAGAGTATGTGTATGTGTGTATGTGCATGTGTATGACAGACTCGTGACAGCACAGCCAGATCCATCAGGTGAATGAAGAGAAATGATCCTGATGGATACAGCTGGCTTTCAGAAGCTGCCCCTGCAGCCTTATTTATAGGAGCAAAACCCATCCATGCTCTGGTTCAGCTCTTAACAATAGGATATATGACCAGGTTTGCTAATGGGGCTTCAGCTCCAGTGGGAGCACATCAGCTGTACAGCACATGAGGTTTGCAACTGAGAGAAATCACCCAGCTCAAATCTGGCATGAGATCTAGGGATAGAGGCTGGATGTGCAGGGATTACATCTGTATGTCTCTAAGCAGAACTCTGAAGAATGAAAAGGGCTTGACTCTACCTGGCCCCAGATTTTGTGCTGTCATCCTCACCAAAGCAACCAAGATGAAAAACCTTCTCCCTTCAGTCTTGGAGAAAAAGGGTGAACCCCTTGGTGGGTTTCACACTACTTTGAGAACAGCTTTGTTTAGTAACCCTGAATTAACAAACCTGAATCCTCTCACACAGTTTCATCTTTATCACACCCAGACTCTCTTTTCTTTTACAGGATTTGCAATAGGAACTGAATGATGAACTCCTCTTTGTGCTTTTTTGGACCAGATCCTCAGGCAGTACAAACTAACTTACCACCCCATAAATCACAAAATCTTCCCACATTTATACCAGCTGAAGATACAGGTTTTTGTTTGCCAATGACAGTGTTGCTCTACAGTAATACTATTTTCTGGTCCAAGTAATTCCTAACATTATGGTCATTCACTACACTACCAGGCACTAAAGGGAGAGAGCAACCAGCAGGAACAAACCTTCTTTTCTGATTCTCTGAACACGTGCATGTAGCTCATATATAGGCCAACAGAAAAAAATACCCTATAATTATCTTAACCTGCTGCTGTGGGGCAGACTTCACTGCTCCCTTCTCTCAGATGCTCTTCTGCCTCCTTTTTCACACCCTGAGCACTGTCAGTTTGCTGTCAGCTTTACAGTATCAGGCATGTGATCTCTCCATAGGTGCCCTGCTCAGTGTCATTTAAACTGGCCAGTCGGCAAGGCCACCAAGGTCAAGGAACTATCAGGAGTAAGGTTTCTTAAGTGCAATGTGTGAGACACCATCTGACACTGTTTATAGATAGACTTAGCCTCTTACTGACCACAAGACAGAAGTTAAAAGCATTGCTTTGGGAATTCAAATGTGTTAACCTCTGAAGTGATGTTTGAATTAGGGTTATAAAGGGCCTAAAGTTTTGATCAGAGGCTGGGAGAATAAAAAAGGATTTGAAAAAATTTTAGAGCGGGATCAGAGTAGCTACACTGAGTGTGCCAACTACTATATTATTATTGATTTAATTGAGTCAATCTATCAGGTCTGTGCATTATGTGATCCAGTTCCAAAGATGTTTCCCTGCTGCAGCTGACAAAATACAGACTATACACTTCAAATGCAGTTGTCGGTCTTTAAAACAGGCAGTTACAAAACATGCTGGCTGCTCCAGCAATCAATACTGGGAAGGGCAGTGTACATTGGACAAACTCCCAAACAATTAAATACTTGCCAGTGTAAAGCAAAAAACGACACAAGACCACGCCAAGAGCTTGTTCACTGTTTGGCAAATCACAGCATTACAAACACTGGTGGTTTAATAGTCAGGGAAGATTAACGAAGCTGGAACAGCCAAAGCATTTTCTGAGAAGTTTTCTGATGAACAAACTGAAGAGGTAACAAATACACCTTCCCTTGAATCGTATCCACGTGGCATCTGGAATTCCTGATGCAGTTTTCCTGGAAGCTGACTCACAGAGGAGGAGGTGAAGTACCTGTCATGGGTTGCGTGCACAGACTGTGAAGAGACCACACCACCTTCCCACCCAGAATGAGAGGAGGCACCTAAAAGCTTAAATACCTTGGAACACTGGCCCTGAACTGGGAATGAACAATCCAGCCCATCCCTGAGAATAAGGGAAGGAAAGTGCAATGTCAGGGTGCAGAAAGGGCCAATTACTCCCTAAGGGACCAGGAGCTGAGCCAGGGAGTGGGTCAGAGAGCTGAGCAGGGTGACAGCTCAGAGCCCAGATCACCAGCCAAGTTCACCGAGATCTGAGCCCAGGCCAGGCCGTTACACTGCAGGTAAGGCCTGGCACAGCAGGGCCCATGGCTACAGAAGGCAGGGCTGTGACAGAGCATCCTATGGTGTCACCGGGACAACCCCAGTTGGGCTGACCTGCAGCCCTGAGCCATGCTCAGGAATGTGAGTGGAAGCCCCAGGAAAGGCAGGCAGGGCCAATAAGGCCATTTTTTTCACTTAAGAATGTCACCGGTTTTTAATATGAAATTATCTCCCTTCCCATGCCTTGGTTTCACCAGAACAAAGTGTTGAGCACACTGACACTTTGAGCACTGTTATTACTTTTTCCACACTTGGGATCTGTCTTACCAGTACAGAAAAGAGACTGAAAGAGCACTAAAACTGCAGAGAAAGAGTGGTAAAAAGGTACATGCTCTGTGATGCTTCAGTGACTGTGCTTGAAAAGCAGGGACTTCCTTTTACTACTCCAGTCTTGCTCTTAGTATGTTATCCCTCTGCACGAAAATAGTAACATGTGAGCAAGCTTGCTTTGATTTATGGGAGGAAGGAGGGGGCTTAGAGACAAGCTCTCCTTTGCTATTAATGCCAGCACATGTGTTCACTTGTTACCATGTAACACACAGGTACAGAGTTACTGCCCTCAACCTCTCTGTTCAGGTAAGGGCTGGGCATATCCCTGCTCTGTTCCAGGAAGGATTGAGAGGGATCTGCAGCCAAACTGGATAGATGATGCCTCAGAGATGCTGTAGAGTCAGTCAATGGTTATTGTTCCTGTGGCCAGGAATAGAGAACCTTCCGGCATTACTGAACAGTCCTGAGAGAAACAGGCCCTGTGGGCCATTCTTTCCCTGGACTTGTGCTGACAGCTACAGCCTTGTTGTAAATCTTCTCAGTGTTTCAGAGTGTGGAAAATGCTGTAGATTTTGGTATTATTTCTCTGAAACATGACAAGTAATGCTATGCTTCAGAGACATAATTCTTTTAGACATAATGCTGTGTCTAAAAGCAGCTACCCTTGCTGCTTGCTACTGTGGTATACCCTGTCTACAGTGATGTTACAGGATATGAGATTCAAACTCACCTTTTCTGTGTCCATCAGTTATCTGGGATAATAATCTGTTCATATTTTAAAATCTCTCCACTGCACAGCAGAGGAAATGACAAAATACAGGTAGCTATTAACCTTGCCTCAAGGGTCACTTGGAATGCTCCTGTTACACACACACAGATCTCTGAGCTGGATTTACCTTCAAAGATATTTCTCTTTCAAAAGTTGGTGCACGTGCCTGAGACAACAAATATTACAGAAAGTAAATTCTCTGGTGCCTAAATTAGCATGGAACAGGTTGGTTTCTCTACCTCTCCTCCTTTCCCCTACCACTCTTTGGCACATTTTTTGTTTCCCTTTATCTCTCTTTGTCTTGGTTTCTTGACTGTGGGACATGAACTAACATGGGAGTAACTGGATATTGAAATATCTATTAGCTTTCATGCTTCTGGTAAAACATGGCACTGTGTGATTTCTAGGCATGTACAGAGAAAGTGGAAACAAAGTTATCTAGCATGTGTCAGTCTCAATACCCCAAACTATCACTTCAGAGTGCCACAGAATACAGTTCCTTTTCTGCAACCCTATGTGACACACTAAAATGTGTGTCAGTCTCTGTAGACTAGAACCTAAATAGTTCAAGTCCAAGGCTGTGCTACCCTTCCATCTGTCACTCAGCTATCAGTAATAGAGCTGTCCCAGGCAGGATGTGTAAACAAACTGCCAAAATACAGTCACCTGTAGCACCAAAGTCTCAGTGCAGGCAATAACCTCTGATTAATGAAAGAAAAAACTGATGTCAGTCAAGACAGGGAGCCCTAGACCTGGAGAGGACACCATAGGTACATCCCAAATAAAATCCTAGACAGCAATAGAGAAGGAAGGCAGTGACAGGGTCTTTGCTTCAGAAGTGTCAGAAGGTGGATTTTTAACCTTAGTCCCACAGCTGCTCAGGTGAGGAGCGTGAGAAACATGACCTGCCTAAGGGACTTCAGCAATCTCACTAGACCATGATCTCAGTGTTACCAAGGCTTCCTCCTTTTTTTCACCCCTAATTTTCACTCAGGGAAAAACGAAATGCTGTCAGAAAATTGTTAGGACATAATGGTTTGTAGCAGAAGATACAAAGTTTTCCTCAGTGCTTTATAAGGCAATGCAGTGACTTGCAATGCAGTCTAACTCAAACTGCTTGCTGGCACACGGTCTGACTGAAACCCTGGGAAAACCAGATCAACACTGTGTGCCCTGTAATAGAAAATCAAAATATTGTTCTAGAGGCTAATTCTGACCCCAAAAGCTTTTTTGAGCTCTTTCATAATGCTAATAATTTTTTCTCCAAGTCAGGACCATTTTAGGTGGAGGTACAACCTGACGTTCAGTTTGAAGTTATTCAGAGGACTTGCAATATCTCACTGACATTAAAATTGATACTTTGGCTGAGTATTCCATCCTATCAGGAAACAGCAAATATTTAGAAGAGAAACCTCAGATCCTGATCATCACCCATGTGCAGGAATTATGCTAAAAAATCAGAAGGCAAATTTTGCTCTTGAAAATTCAAAAAAGTGCAATCTTGACTTTCCGTATTTTCAGAGCAGGACGAAACATTAGTTGGTTGACTTAAGGTAATATTTTTACCAGAAAGCACAAAAAAAGAAACATCCTAATTGACCAAAAATCCAGCTGTGGACTTAAAATAGAATTTTTTAAAGTTGCATTTTTCACGTTACTAAGTTCAGCACTGCCTGCTCTTTGAAGAAATGGATTGGCTCGGCAGAGCCGGAGTGCTCAGCATTCACACGGGAACTCTCCTCCTTTGTCAACTGGCCCAAAAGCCTGGCTGTGAGACTGACCATGTCCTGGGCAGTCTTAATATTAAACATATCTGCTAAGGCCACCTTTGTGCTGGAAGGAGAGGTTGGGAGATGGAGTTTTTAATCTTTTTGTTTTGAAACAGCTTTGCTTTTACCGGAGAGGTTTTCAAAGCTGAGGAAAGAATCTATGAGCTGGTTCCATTCCATTTTAGTAGTAATTAAACTCTCTCTTCTTAAAGGCCCAGTCTAACTCTTAATGAAGTAAACAGTATAGCTCCCATTGAATGCTGGAAAGGCAGGATCTAGTTCCATCTGCTTAGGTTTCTTCCCAGGAATGCTTCTAACTGAACGAGACAGTGGCAGATAGAAATCAAAGCGGAGCAAAATGTTTGAAATTATTATCTCTTGCACAAAGACTAATCTGTGCCCCATTTACCAGCATCATTCCCTTAATGGAAACTCCAAAACCCATGCCCACTTCCTCTTACATTGGTATTCTGTCCTTACACCAGCCACTACACTCGTGGATATCCACGTAACACCCACCTCGTAACCTGATACATTAAAATCCCGCAGTGCCAAGTGTTTCAGGGATCCCAAAATGAGTTCTTGCTAGCATTAACTTTCCATCCTCCAGGCCTTTACCCTACCCACTGAACTCTCCCCCTGTTTCCCTGCTGCCTCATGACTCACTGCTGAACCATTCTGCCTGTGCAATGCAGCAAACCAAGCTCAAGCTGTTGAGTCCCAAAACCCTCCTCACTCGAAAGAGGTACTGTGGCAGTGTTCTAAAATGCAGCTGAACTTGTAGGGCCTCTGACTTCCCTTAGAACCAATACTCATGGGGAAAAATGCTGATTTGGTGAAATCAAGATATTCCATAGAATAATTTTTACTTCTTTTTTTCTTTATGAAGAAGAAGGAGAAAAAAAAAAAAAAAAGAAGAAATGTTTCAACCTGAAACCTCTCTCGTTCCCTGACAGCTCATCTATCCAGCACATTGACGGCTCATCAGGTGGGGAGAGGCATTCAGCATCTGCAGTTTATTACCCAGATGGAGCCACAGGACCTCAAGCTTCCAGCTGATAACTGAAAAGCTCTGTAGTAAGACAGTATTTATCTCAATTTAGAAGCTTCACAGGGACAAGGTTCTATAGAAGGTGAAAAATCAATGCAGCTCAACAGAAATTAGCAAATGCCAAGGCAGATTTGGAGAGATTAGGCCCTTGTTTTGAAATATTTGATTAAAAAAGCCTTCTACATCCCAACCACTGCACTGCCAAAGTTGAACATCAACTGCATGAACAACTATGTGGCAGGATGTGGAAAACTACTTTGTGTTAATGATTTTCTGCTCTGATCAATATTCTACAGCACCCCCATGAACAAGTTAGTGTTTCACTGGAGATAACACAGGGGAAGCAACAAGTGTGGAATCTCCCGGGCACTGCCAGGTTCCATAGTGCCACATTCCCCTCCTGCAAGCATTTGGAAGGGGGCCTGAAGGAAAATAATAATAATTGCACAAAACATATGCTAAAAAATCACACTTTCCTATGAAATGAAGCATCTGATCACAAGATGAGAGAGACAAAGGACTCCAGTAAATCTCTTCAATCAGCTTATGTCTGTTTATGTCACATAAGGACACGATCATTTGATTTTTTTAAAAGATATAATGGTGTATAAATGCCATGATTAAAGTCATTGCAGGCTATTTGATAATTGTGGTCTCTCTTTATAAATCATAAGTTTACTATGTGACCTAAACCTGGCTACGTTTTATAATAATTTTTTATTCAGTTGCCAGGCAATGCTTCCCTAATTGTCTGCCTGTACAACTGGAAGTTTTTCAAGGATTTCTCTTATTCAAGTCTTTCTGCCTGACTTCATTAAAATTCTGTGATGCTCTGCTGATAACCAGAAAAACCTCCACCTTGAGCAGCATGTCCCACCTGTGATTACAAACTGGGGTTCCTCTCTCCACTGGGGCTTCACCACAGCACCCACCTGTGGGGTGAAAGTGCCAAACCCGAGCCCACAGTGACCACATATCTATCCAGACATCCTCTGCTTGCCCACCAACCCCATCTGACTTTTCCCATTCATTTTCCAAGTCCCACAAGCCTGTTCTGGGTGTCTGATCACTTAGTCTGTATCTCCTTCTTTTAAGAGACCTGGAAGAGAATTAAGAATAACAGAGACACAGTTCACAAGCGTGAGTGTGGAAAATATCTTTGGCACTTGCAAAAACAGCTGTTAAAATGAATATATTTAACAAAACCTTATCTATCTTGGTGGCATGAGACACTAAGCACTTTATCCCAAAGGTTTGCTTTCCTTTCACTTTTTTTTTTTTGATCAATTTTCAATTCTGCTATTTAAAGATTGTTTCAAACTGTTTCTGTCTGTAAAGTAGCACATAATTTTTCTTCCTGAAGACAGGAAGCATCCCTCTCCAGAAACCTCCTCTGCTTGTGTACTGTTGGAAATTGGATAAAGGGTTAAATATCTGGGCAGTGGGGATTGTACAGCACAGACCCAACAAGTCAGCAAAGCCCAGTCTTTTTTACTCTTTTACACAGGAAGAGATTGATAATTAGAAGAATAACAAAGATTCTCAAAATATAGGAACAGGGAAGCTTAAGAAGGCAATCACGAATTAAAAGTTCAGAGCCTAAGTTCTTAAATCTGAAACTAGAAGACAGTTGGGGGAGAAGGGACATCTGTTCCTCGAACAAAAGGCCAAAAGGGACAGGATGGGGGGAGTTCAGTTTGTTGCAGTTCCCCCTGAGCTGCCACATAAGTTTGTTTTAGCCTGATCTGATTTTTCTCTTCCTTTGGAAGATGCATTTGACACTGTGCCTGTTCTACTTACTGTCACTGCTAAACCCTCTTTATTCCTCTGCAGAGAAAGCTCAGTCACTGCATCTGTCTACTCCTTCTCCCATCTCTTCCCCTCCCCTCCCCTCTGACCCTTGAAGCTGGGACATGAAGTTACATTTCTCTCTTTCTTCCATCAGCTTTTGGTATGAGAGTTCCACTAAGACATGGGCACGTTCCAAAACCAACATGTGAATAAGGACTTCTGTGTTTTTAAGACCTGACCCAAAATATTTATTTATTCAGAAGTTGAAATTCTCACGAGCAATGGGTGAAATCCTGAGGAGAGGAGATCTGCAGCAGGCCTGGACATAGCACTGAATCTCAGGGCAACAAGTGATTTAACAGAGGCAGTGAAAGATAAGCCATACACTGAGTGTCAGCAGGAATCTATATATTAACATACATTCATAATTCTCATCAGTAACTTTTATATCAGAATGAAAGCACAGGTACACTTAATAGTGATTCCTATAAATCCTGGAATGACTTACTACTGACAGTGCAGTTATGGGTTGCTGATGGCAAACAGGAGATCCACAGTTTCCCAGGAGGCTCATTCCCCCATCACAGGATACAACTAATGCCTATTGACTTCAGTGCCTTTCCTGCCGTGAAGGACTAAGAAATTATTGTCTTTAGTGGGAACTATGAATAACTTGCATGAGAAAAATGGAACCCTAAAGAAACAAATTAACAGTGACTCTTGTCTATTTCTCAAATCTATTTCAAATATTTCTCTCTATGTCAGCTGGAAAAAAACCCCCACAGTCAGCTCAAACATCCCCACCTACAGAAACTAAAAGTTCTAGCAGCATTGATAAATACTTATATATTATGGTCAGTGTAGAGTAGAAGTAGCAACAAAAGCAACAAGAAGCTGAAAGATTTTTTGTGGCAGAGGTTCTCTGTGAAGATTTGTGTCCTGGAGAGATCTCACCAGCTCACAGCCAAGAATCCTTCACCCTGTAGATGTGACAGGATTCCCCCTCTAACGCTGTGTAGTCATCTCGCCGTAACTGGGTGCTTTGTTTCATTTACCACTAAAGAGCAATTACATTTAAAAATTCACCCAAACAATAGGCTCTACTTTTTGATAGTTGTGTGCTTAATTTTCCACCCCACCCTCCTGTATCACTTGTCTCACAGTACTGCTGGTGTAGCAGAGGAGAAGGAAGAAATGTTCTTTGAGAAGCATATTTGGAGAAAATTCCTTGCTGTAGAGGAGACATGAGAGCTAATATTTAATTTGGAGGACCAGCAGATGGACAATCCCACAGCTGCTGGCCTACCTAGTCAGGTGGATCACATTCCCACAACGGGAAATTGTTCTCCAGAACCCAGTGAAATGTGCATGTTTGGCAGTCAGCACAGGACTGACACGCATTTCTTACCACATCCTTGCAGATCAAGCTGGGACAACTCTCAGGGACAGGAATCAGTGCCAGAGGATCTGCACCAGCGCAGCAACTGGTATGGAAGGAGACCTTGCCACACTCTCCACTGGAATGGCAGCACTGAAGGAATCGCTCCTGGAAAGAGGAATTAATAAATTACTCTCAGATGTCCTGGGAAGTCTCCCACTGTTGTCAGTGAAACTTTAGGCAGAGGTGAGGGAAGAAACTCCAGAAGGCAGAGATTTGCAACAGGAGGAACACAAGACTATGAGCAAGGTATTTGCTAGACTTGCTTTGCCTTTGCTGTTGAAGGAAGTGTGGACAGCCTGTATCACTACTACAGGTTCTGCTGGAAGGGGATGAAGTAAAGATGCAGTTTAGTAAAGGATTTAGAAGGAAACAAGGAAAAAAAGCAGGCTTAATTCTCTATTTGCCTTTTTTTTTTTTTTTAAACACACCTTCCACTCAGTCATTCCCTAAAGTTCAAAAAGGAAGTATCCTTCCAGAGTATATTCATGGTCCCTGGGGCCGGGCAGTTGCTAATCTGGATGAGTCAAGAGCATCCACTAAGGAGGAAACAACAGCAGGAAGCATGGAAATCATCTCAGACTTCCCTTGGCTTTACAGACTTAATAAGGAGACCCCACCTACACATTTAATGGGGTCAGAGCCATAACCCGAGGCAACAGGGTGTACAGATCCTTGATCATTCCCCTACAGTATAGAGGTACATTTCTGGTTAAATTCACAAACAATACCGAACAGCTACAGGAGATTACCAGGACCTCCCACTTCACGGAAATAGTGACTGTTTACATAATATGTAATGACAGTAAATCATAACAAATCCTAGGAGAAAACTTCACTGAGAGATAAAACAACATGACCTTCTGATTTTATTTCTTTTCTCAGTCTTACGATCCACGTCTTTATTCCTTCATCCTGCAAGGATTTCTGCAAATGCTTAACTTTCACTACATCAGGAGGCCCACAGGTTTCAATTAGTCTAATGAGGTGCAAAATAAATAAGTGCATGCAGAAGAGAATATCCTTTTCCCCCTTTGCTTATGCAGTGCCTGGTGTGATGGGATCCCTCTCTACAGCTTGAGCTCCCTACCACTGTGGTATCAAAAATGCACCACGTTCCCCTTGGCAAGGTTAAACAATTAGCATTCTAAATTCAGGGCTCCTATTAAGTAGCACCACTATTGATCTCCATTATTGTGCTGAGCTGGGCCAGCTGAGGAGCAGACCCTGCTTAAGGTGGTGAGTAGTTTGCGATATGCAAAGGAACTAAACAAACAAACTTCTTCCGGGGAGGAAAAATTTCCAACTGGACGACTGGTTTCTGAAACTCATCACCTGACAGTGGAGTTTTATTCCTGAAGAATGTCCTGCATGAGAAATTCTCATGCTATCCTTTGCTATATTATAATACAACATAGCTTTTGCAAGACAAACAGACTTCATTACTTTTCCCCTGGGAACTCCTCCATGTTCTTCTTGTGCATGTTCATGTGAGCAGATCCGTAATTACACAACCAGAACTCAGATTTGCTTAAAATGAACCAGCTTTCATTCCCTGACAGGACACTCCTGTGAAAAAAAAAACAACACATTTCCTGCAAAGACAACGAAAGAACGAAAGGCAACGAAAAAGAAAAATTAAAAAGAAAATTTGTTTCTCTTCATCTTTAACATTTATTGTGCTGCATCTGCATTGGGAAACCAACACGTCAGACTGAAAGCCAGTCTGCTAGGTGTGGTACCAGCATGTGGAAAAACAGACAGAATCTATCCTGAAGCTTTCTATCAGAATGTCTGTATTACATTGCATCACAGCACTTTTAAAGGAAGGAATTTATAGAATCACAGAATGGTTTGGGTTGGAAGGAACCTTAGAGACCATCTCATTCCAACCCCCCAAAGGTAGACAGGAGCAACTTCCACTAGACCAGGTTGCTCAAAGCCTCATCCAACCTCGTCTTAAACACTTCCAGGGACAGGCCATCTACAGCTCCTCTGGGCAACTTGTGCCAGTGCCTTACCACCCTCACAAGAAAGAGTATTTTTCTAATATCTAATCTAAACCCCTGTCAGTTTGAAGCCATTCCCCCTTCTCCTGTCACTGCATGCTCCTGTAGTTGATACAAGCTCATGAACTGCCTGTAGCAGATGTGCAAAGCTTGGGACAAAAGGTGTGCCTGCATGGCCAGAGGCTGCAGGAATGCAAACCCCTGTCAGTGCCAGAGGAGGTGATGGACATGTCAGTGCTAAAGAAGGTGATGCAAATCCTGGGAGCACTGCCTGCATCCTTCTGCAACCCTGAAGTGTCCAACACAGACAGGCTGGAGAGTCCTCCTGCAGAGTGTCCCCATATGGGCAGAGGTGGGGAGAGAGTTCTGGCTACTCATTTCACATTATTAGTGACTTAATCGTCTAGCAAAGGAACAAAATTCAAAACAGGGACTCTCACATGTGAATTTACTCTACTTCAGGGCTTGCCCAGCTCCCATTCATGAGGCAGCTGTAAGGTCTCGTGGAAAACAACAGGCTTTAATGACCACAAGTCCTTGTGCTCTGACGTGTGGGCTACAGCAACTAATAATAGATGAAGGTTTACATGTTTTTCTTGTGTTTCTGCTGGGGCTGCTGTGTCATTAATTCAGCTTGTGCTTGGCTACTTATGTTAAACATTCCCTTTGTGGCTTTCTCTAAATCTTAAATTTTGCATGTGACCACACATAAATGTAAATGTGTATTTTTACGGTCCTGTAATCTCAGTGCTTTTAAATCCCAACTGCCTGAAGGCATACAGGGAGCTGAAGCAGAAAAGCTTGGTCAGTTTGTGATCATTTAGAGCCAGTTTATTTGCTCTTTCTGAATAGATTCAGTTCCTGTAGAGGTTTTTGCCTTTAGTGTAATAGAGTAAAGATAAGATCTAGGAACCTAATTAACCCTGCAGGGCCTATGAACAAGGCTCATTAGAAAACAGTCAAACACATTAATGTTTAAATACTTTATTTACAGGAATTCATATAATATTTCTGAGCAGCAAATATACATGCCACACACTCATACCTTTAACCAATGCCAACTGTTCCCTTAAATACAGCTGAAAATTTGACCAACTCAGAGCTCACAGTCATCCTGGATTGTACATGTAAATCGCTTATACTTTGAAAGACTATCCAGAACAAATGAAAGTCCTGTTTGCAGGGCACTGGAAACTACAGTGTGCTTTCACCTGCACTCCAAAACCAGTGCAAACGTTCCACAAAAACCAGTGTCATTGCAGCCTGCATCCTGAGCAGTAAACACCACTCTGAAGCAGTTCCTCTGGGGACTTACCCATCTGTCCAAGGCGGTGACAATAAGATACATGTGATCACAGGCGTCTCTGGGGACTTCTGCAAAGACTTCATAAGGACTCAGAGTAAGGTTATTAAAAACCTCATTCGGAGGTTGCTTCGTATCTCTGTAAATATCCTGGGTCAGATAGCAACAAATACAGGCTCCAGTTCTCAGTGTCCATGTACGTGTACTTGTCACATGGGTTGCAGTTATCTGAGAGCAAAAGTATCCCCAGCAATTCCCAATTCTCCTTCTTTCCTGACCTTTCGTTCCTTCTGCCCCCCCAGGCCTCATCACAGAGAGAGCAGAAAAGCTAAGGCAAGAGAGATCTGTGGAAATATCTGATATGCTGGTGCATTACCGGGTGTAGCTCTCTCACTATGGATTGTGTATGTAGGGGCTTAAAAGCCAGGAGAATTATTCTTGCTTCTCCTGACACCTTGAAGGGCAGCCTTGATTCACAATTAGGTCTGCTCAATGCTTAACTTTGTTGTAAGTGACTGCCTGACCAGTGAGCAGGATAAATGATGCCACTGGGACTGAAATACATCTTAAAATTAATCATTTGCTTAATGGTTTTCCTGGAGAATGATGGGTTTAAATATAAATTTAAGGGCGTTTTCTGCTGCCAGGCTTGTGGGATTGAAGATCCTATCACAGACAGATTCTAAGCAAGACAGGCCTACTTTGTGTCATGGATATTTTAAAATCATAGGCTTCATAAATTTAATTTATTTTTAAATTCTATATCCAAACACAACTGGTAAAAGCAAGCAAATCTTTATGCTGTAAGCTCTTCAGGAAAGGAATGAGTTTTGTTTGGGATTTATATGGCATTTAATACAACATGAACCAGTCTAAGACGGGGGCAACTGTGCTCTAATGCTACACAAATGAAAATAATTGTATTTTTTAAAAAACCCTTAGCTTAAAGTTCTGTTTCTAAGGCCTGAAATTAATATTTTATTAGCCAGTTTAAAACTATGCTGTTTTAAAAAAGACAAAACTTTGACCACTTCTATAAGTAGATCCATAATTTATATTGTGAATCACTTTGGCGAGAGGAAAACCCCAAATCAAGTTACTCTTCAACCTGAACTAATAAATCCTGTCTTGACATAAATTTTTTTTTTCAGTCCTTCATTTTCAAGGAGTTAATGTGGTGTTTTAATAATCAGTCTTGTTGTTTCCTCTTCATCCTATTCACCAAAGCAGCGATAGCTGCAAAAGCATCTCAGGCAACTCAGATGCAGCACTGAGAAATATCTCTGTGAAATCGGGTTTAATGAGATATCAAAATATTACATCTGCAAGTCTTGGCTGCTGGACAGTGCTTTGGAAAGCAAAGTCTGTTTCCCTAGTCCAGATTAGTCAACATCAGGTTCCTTGGTCTAACATTTCACAAAACATTTTCCCACATATGACCGACTGCATTTGGAAGGGTGTAGCCGACAACATAAATGTGCCCTAAGGTGAAAATCCCGAAACATTTCCCAGTGGGATCTTTGTGTCTGGACATTACCAATGCAGATGTCTGTAATCAGGAGATCTCTATAGACCCGCTAATTATTCCCTGGGCTTTTCCACTGGCAATAAAAATCCCATTTGTCGCAGCTTGTTTGCAGAACTGCTCCCATTTCCACAGTGGTGGCATTAATTAGCAAAAACCTGTGAAAATTGTTGGGGTTTATAGGTTCAAAAAAAACCAAACCAAAAAACAACAAAACAAAAACCAAGCACTAAGCATTGCTCCTAAATATTCCTATAAATCCAACCATGGCAACAAGTCCTGAAAGTCCAACTCTCTCAGTTGGAGCAATTTTTCATGCTTGTAGCAATAAGTGGGAAATAATGGGGGTCTCAGATTCCCATTAGGAAAGTTGCTTCTGTGACCTCTTCATGCAGATGGATGGTGAATTTCTCAGACAATAAATCAAAGTTTCCTGATGGCGCAGTGGCATCTCTTGCTGGGGCCTGTAGAGCTGCTGGCTGCCTTCTATTCAAAGGCAGCAGGCCTCTGCCCAGCAGGAATCTTTCCCTACAAATCCTTCCATCACCATCAGGAGATATTAGGGCCTCTATAAACTGCCCAGGCATTTTGGGGAACAGCCAGCATCCTGCTGGGAAATGGACACTTTTCAACTTCATTGACATCTGTCACACATGCAAAGAATAGAAAGCCATCAGGGAAAAAAAAAGCCACTTTATGACTTTCCCATCAGCAGGGCCAGTTAAGTCTTTGTTCTTAAAAAAAAAAAAAAAAGGTATTTAAAAGGTTCTTGGGAGCTACCTTGCTTAATAGTATCTTTAGGAAGACAATCTTACCTTTGGGTTTTAAGGACCAATGGAATGTTCCTCTCTTTCTCCATACTTTTTGCATTCAGCTTACTTCTCTGAAGGAATTTCAAGCAGAAAAAAAAAAAAAAAAAGGAGCTGTGATGCTGGTTTTTCCATGCGGTTTTTATTAACTTTCTTCCGAATAAGTCCCTGCAAGGAAAATGACACCGATTTTTATTATCAGAAATATATTTATTAAGTGACAATCCACCTCCCAGAATAGCAATCCATTCTTTTTTTTTTTTTTGGAAT
The DNA here is from genome assembly GCA_035583135.1 of Lophotriccus pileatus. Taxonomy (NCBI): domain Eukaryota; kingdom Metazoa; phylum Chordata; class Aves; order Passeriformes; family Tyrannidae; genus Lophotriccus; species Lophotriccus pileatus. The sequence continues at coordinate 283,618 of JAWWES010000115.1, forward strand.
TAAAGTTTTTTTTCCAAATGACCCTAAAATAAGCATGGGAAAGCAGTACTGTAAATACAGTATCGAATTTTAAGTGAATACATTTCTTTCCCCTCCATGTATTGCCTATATTAAACACCATGTGGGGGATAGGGCTTTTAATTATTAACATAAGGATAAAACTTAAGGTGATGGTCTCTTCCTATTTATCGTAATTTAAGTGTCTTAAACGTGGGTGACAAAACTTCAGTAGGAACTTCCCCTGCTCTGAGGGTCATGCAGACACATCACTGCTTTTTCAGGCCCTTCCTTAGGCAAGCATTTCTCCCAAAATGCAGTAGAATCCAGTATAATGCTGACTAAAAACAGGATTTGGCCAACTGGCGTCAATCTTTTTTACTAGTTCTACCCAAGTCAACTCAATTCTCCACTGAGGTGAAGCAAGCAGGACTGACACTTTTTTTTTCCCCCAAGGCGTTGTTGATCTTGATCCAGCAGAAGGATGGGAAATAATGTACTTACCCAGAGAAAAAGTGGGACAAAAATCTTAACATGCCTGCCCAGCTATTGTGATAAAGCCCTGGTACTGCAGAGGCTCATGGGGAAAGGGATTTAGCTGCTGGGGGCTGAACAAAGAGGAGCAGTGACAGGCTGGGATCATCAGTCATGGCATGATGGACACAGTTTAAGATGGGATGAGTAAAGGGTAAGGGTGGGCTTAGAAAAGGGTACTGGTGAGGCTTAGAGCAGAGCACTAAGCCCCAAACCAGCTGGTGAGCTGGTTCCCCAAAGCAGAGTCATACAAATGAGTCACACCTGCCTAAAGCCATTCCCACAGAGCCATGAAGGGCAACCCACTAATGGAAAGCAGTCGGGATCCCTCCACTGGGTGAGAGATTTTAAATAGCCCTTTCCTCCCCTCTACAAGAAAGCCTTTTTCTGAAGGCTAAGCCTGACTGAGCAAACTTAGCAGCAATATCAAATTTACCAGTCTTCAGAGTTTTAATGGAAAACACTATCAAATTCTGTTGGGCAGAAAATGTGCTTTTCATGAAGAAAACCTCTTTGTTAAAAATTAACGTACTGCAAGCATTAATACAGTGTTTAAAAGACTGGGCTCATTCTGAACACCTTAAAACAAAATAACTACAACATTCCAGAAATAGGTTTCCATTCACTCAGGAGTTTAACGGTTAAATACCTTTAAAAGTCCAAAGTTTAATGATTCAGACCCTGAAATGACTTTTTAAAACTGCCTAATTCTACTAAAGCATGTAACTTTTTACAGTAAATGGGCTTTTCTGAAATAAAGCTGCAAATTTCATCTTTCTTATTATGATTTCATGGGCTACTCACAGAATGGAGTTCACTGCACACTTCAGGTCTGGGTGTCTCTGAACATGGAGCTCAGTTTGTCACCCTCAGTCCTACCAGTGCACAGAGGTCAGGTTTGAAGCACAGGACAACCCAAGGAAGTATTTAACATACACTTCATGCTCTAGGATGCAAACAGGGAAACCAAAGGCTTAAAACTACTCAGAGCTTCCAGCACTTTGATGGAAGAGCCTACAGTAGTCCCTGGTTTGCTGGATCAAACTCTGATGAAAGGGCAAAGATGTAAAATTAAAAAATCAAGCCAAAAGCAACACTGAAGGCAGTCAGTGGACTTCCCAGTTCATCCTAAAGCTATTCCATAGAAAACATTAAAAATGTTAGTGCTTTAATTACGTCTCGACTCTACTTCCAAAAAGCGAAATGATCCGATGCAATTTCAAAATTATCTTTCTATTTTGAACACAGTCTAAAAAGTGCAAAAGTAAGATTTTTCAAAGTGTTGTTTTGTTTTCTGTTTATTTTCTGGGAACTGTCAAATAAACTATTGTGCTTCTCCTCCTTCTCTCAGGCTGTACCTTTCTCTGATCAGTTGCACCGTTTGTAACTCTACGTAGAGAAAATTTTACCACTGAGATTTGAAACTATTTAGATATTCTGGAATATAAATATTCTAGAAGTGTCCTGAGCAATCTGCAAGTACCTGCATATAGTAAAGAAGAGCATTTAACACTGACAATCAGTGCACAGCTAAAGGCAAACAGCCCAAATTCTGAAACACAGGCATTTATGGCTTTTGCTTTTACATCATCAGGCTCTCTTTCAATCGTTATAATACAGCTCCAGAAAGTACTGATACCATTGTTCCCATGTGACCTGTTAATAAGAATCTGCCAACCTTCTTTTAACTGTTGTCTTATTTTCCTCAGGGTTCATGTTTTCTTTAGGAAAATCCTACAGAATGCTGAACGTGCCTTACTGTCACTCAAGCCCATTTAAAAGCTAAGGGATGTATCTCCTCTCCCTGGATCAAACAATCTTTCCCCTGTGACTATGTTTAATGTTTCAATCCCCTTTTACACATGAAAAAAATCTGGCAATCTTTTCCCCAGGCTGAAGAAAATGTGAATTCTTCCTACTCTGGTGCTGTAAAGGGGAAAATTCCTTCATCCTGTGACATTTACCCGTGGCAGTTGCAGCAGCAGATAAGGTAATGACCCAAGATTTGCAAGGGGACTGCCCCATGCTGCGACTTTCAGCTTCGCAAAGGCCACACGGAATGTTTCATTTGTCTCATTAACTTTCCTACTGTACCAATCAGAAGTTTATTATAAAGTATTTTTCTCTTTTTAACTTTTACAGTTCATATACCTCGGCAGGAGCCTGGACACACTGACCCAGGACGCCCCTTCCAGTCCTACATTCCCCTGAGATGGTAGGGAAACAAAATCACAAAGGTCCAAAGCAGTATTTTTACAAACTCTAGATGAGAAGGAAGCCCCAGGATGGAACACAGAATTACAACAATAACCTTCAAGGTAATAGGACAGACACAAACCGTGTTGTGCTGTATATAAACTACAGCAACATTTCCACTTGATTTCCTGATGAAATGAGGCTTATGCAGCCACGCTGGCTGGCTGTTCCTGTCTGCCCCTAATAACATTTAAACCCACTGCCCCATTGCAATGCAAGTTGTCAGGGGAGAAGCAAAAGATTTGGAGATAATTATGTTCCTACAGCTCTTGTCATTGCACAGAGGAAAGAGATCTAAATTAGTGCCCCCAGCTGAGGAAAATCTCCTAGAAGGTGTGGGATCAATGGCTACTTGTCCAGTCATTACAAACAGCTTATTTCCAGCCTTCCAATCAGTAGATGCAGCTGGAGCTGCCTCTTGCCCTTCTGGTCCCGAGTGGACCTGGGGGTCTCTTGAAGGTCCCCAGGAAGTCAGTGGGAGACCAAGGATATGGTTCCACAGAAAACAGAGCTTCTGCTGCTCCTGGAACAGCTCCTTATAATTTTCTCACAAAATCAACTGGATAATATCCGATTTTAATTCCCTTGGCTGGACTATCCCTGCTCTGTCAGTTCTTCCACTGGCCTCAAAGGGCTAGGAATCCAGGACACAGGCATTCAGGAATGCTTGGTCATACTACTGGCTGCATTTTTCACTTGAGATAGAGAAATTTATTACTGGGATCAGGATTCCCTCAGCCCTTCCAGAGCCTCTTCTAGAGAGGGCATGTCTTATTCTCCCAACCTTCCAGTAATTCATTAAACCATTTAATTCCTTGCTGACATGCAAGGTTTGCTCTTTCTCACACTGAAGTTAAATCTACCTAATTTTATTCTTTTGCCACCATTTGCTTGAGGATGTCCTTTGGAACCAGTTCATCTTCCACGGTTCCCTTCCTTTCCCCCACACCCCACTGCCTTCTCTCTTTATTTCCAGATCCCAGACAGTAATCCTGCCCTACTCTGGGGCGTTCCTGACACCTGTTAAAGTCATGCTAAGTGGAAAGCAAGATGAGAAGACACTCCTTGAAGCTGTGCTGCTGACATGCATCATATGGAAAAATTTTGGGCAAGAGGCTGACTTCAGCATCCTGTGGAGCATTCTAAATCCTGTCGGTGCACTTGAAAAAAAAAACCAAAACCCTAAATATTTTAAATTAATACATCTGGGTGCAAGAAAAATCACCCTGAAAAAAGGACTAATGCTCTGAAAAACATTTGACACGGTTTCCAAACCACTAAGAAAGTCAACTAGAGCAGATAGTGCAGCAACTTGAGATCTGAGCAGGAGAAAAAGAAAAACTTCAATCCAAATGTACTTTGAAGTAAAATACTTACAGATCCAGCAAGGTCTGACCTTTTAAGTTTACAGCTATTAAGTATTTACACACAGGGAGGATGAAGAAATTCATTGCTTGGGAGATAAACAGAGCACTGATGCCAAGCCAGGGAGTCTTTTAAAAGTCAGATCAATTCAGTCAATAAATTAATGACTGTGATGCTTTACACACTTGGGATGGAAAGCTTCCTCCCCTTCCAAGTTATCTGACACTTTGCTGAGGAATTATAATGTGCATAAAGGATTCCTAGAGGTTGTGATTTGGAAAAAGATTTACACTTCTAGTCCTTGCTGAAAGAGAGATGTAGTTGTATTTTTAAAGGATTCACCAGCAGACCTTATTTTTAGCAACTGGTTAACCATTCTGCCAGCAGAGCATTACTCTTAAGAATTAATGAATGAATAGTGTTGTTAAAATAGTTTTTCTCATGAAGCAAAAACGAAACTGCGGTCAGCACAAGTGAACAAACACCAAGCACACCATCCTCCAAACCCACTGTTCCAACAGCCAGCTGCTGTTCCTGAAGGCAGCCTGTCATTTGAATGGTTATGAATCGTGAGAATTGAATTTTGTTTGTTTGTTTTGTTGTTGTTTTTTTTAATGAGTTATTGATTTCAGGATATCACTCAAGGCAGAAAATCCATGCATTACCAGGCTGGCTTCTCTCAGCAGGACAGTTATTTTATAGCACTGCTGAGAAAATTCAATGCATAAAGTCCTTTCAGCTCCTGCAGACAAGACAGATCGATATGCCCCCGAGACCGGGATCAACTCTTTATGGGACTGATCCATAAGGGAATACCTGAGAGACTCCTCCCTCATAAGGATTAAGATGTTTACACTTCTGCAGAATAACAAAGACCTGAGATTCAGAACTAGAGGCTGAAGTGGGCATCCTATGCATTGTACATGTAGTTTTTATAGTTCCAGCAGATTTCTTTGTATAAGGAATTCCAGGTCTCAGAAACTAAGACCTTGTGAGAATGTAAAGCAATATGTTTTTAAACTCAACAACAGACATATTTTTCAAGGGGGAAAAAAAGGAGAAAAGCAGCAAGATGCCAGAAAATAGATCCCTTAAAATAATTAAAGCACACAAATTTGTATCTCCAGTTCAGGAAAGCATTCCCTGTACAGAATGCACACAATTAATGCACACAATTAATTACATGTTGTCCATAAGAAGGATGGATTTCAGTATGTTTTAAGTGTGGTCAGAGTCCAGATAGTCAGCCTTCTACCAAATAAATGTGTTCAAATACATTTTAGAGAATATTTCTGAACTTAGGAAATTCAATGGTAACAAAACACCAAAGGAAGATTTTTTTTTGTCTGGGCTCACTTGTTTTTTAAATACAACCCCACAACCCCCCAAAAAAGCATAAATTAAAAGCATTAATATAAATTACTAAAATAAATTCCTACTTTGACTATCCTAGGTGCTAGAGGTACTCATTTCCTTGTGACTTGTTAACCGACAAATATTTCCAAGTTAAACATTGATTTTTCCCTTGCTTCCTTTCACTCCTGTCTTGAGCAATCTCTCAGATTGTGGGATTACAAAGAGTACATACCTTTCATCTTCCCTGGACTTAGGAATCATTAGGTCTTTCTACAGCAAACCTACAAAGCCCAGTCAGGGGATATCTTTGGAGAGTGCTTTGAGACTGAAGTAGTTAATGTTAGCAGAGGTGATCTGGCCCAATATCTGGCAGGAAATAGTTTTGCAGAGATAACTGAGTGGAATTCTATGGCATGCAAAATACATATGGTCATATTAGATAATCTTAAGTTTCCTTCTCATCTAAAATCCATTAATTCAGTGAAGTTTCCTTGGTAAATGAAAGAGCAACTTTTGGCAGGACCCAGATATATTTGCATCTTCACTAAATTTCTGCTGTACCTCTTGAACTCAATATTTTCCCAGCTTTGGACTAACTTCACTGTGATTTACTTCTTTCCACTTATGAAAGCAATCACAAAAATTAATAAAAGAACTACTACATCTTACGAAAAACATTTAAAAAGTAAAATGTCAGTGCAGCAGACAAAGCCCAGAGCAAAAATCTTCTGAATTTTGGGTCTGCTTTGCTACTTGCTCCCAAGAGCTGGGTTACTTAATTTTTCTGCCTCAATTTTTTTTTCTTAAAAGCAAGGAAAAAGCTGCCTGCTTGCTTTTCCCTCAAGTATATTATAAAAATTAATTAATCCTTGTGTTTGTTCTGTTTATTTAGCTGACTCAAATTTAATAAGGCCCTCACCCAGCAAAGCTTCTAAGCATATACTCCACAAAATGTACTGGAAGAACAAGAACCCTTGAACCCAACTCTCACAACTGCGATTTTTTTGTCTTTTTTTTTCTGTGCACTCACTGAGGTTTCCTGTCCCAGTACATTTAGGGGTTCTTGTTAAAATGGATTTCCCTTTCTACACTAGCAAGGGCAAACCTGCCCTCCAGCTTGGCTTCTCTGGGCACGGTGGGGACTGCACCAATAATTACAGGGAAGAGAAAAGCTTGTTGGAGAGAGACATAAAAGGAGATGAATTGGGCTTTATGTTTCTTTTCCAAGAAGAGTAATAGAATCAAGGAATCATAGAATGGTTTGGGTTGGAAGCGGCCTTAATGATAATCTCATTCCAACTCCTCTGCCATGAAGGAGGACAGCTTCCACTAGACCAGGTTGCCATCCAACCTGGCCTTGGGATATGTCCAGGGATGGGGCATCCACAACAAAAAAAGTGAACAAAACCAACATTCTGTGTGGAAGAAAAAAGGGTTTAAAAATCCCACCAAAGTCAAAGCCCTTCAGAGAGACAGGAGAGATAAGGGAAGCTTAAGCAGCAACTTCCCAGCCAACAGGATTGTGTTCCCCTTCCAGAGAGTGTCTGATTCTGGAGCCATAGATGATTTATAGAGCTTAGTTCACCGAGGCAGGGGAGGCAGACTATTAAATGTGCAGGAGCACTACACTGAGACAGTGCAGAAAAAAAATGGAAATATTCTGTTATTAATTGATAGGTGACAACAAGCTGGCATGAGGGTCAAGCTGATACTATAGTGAAGATGGGGGAAAGAGAGAGAGAAATAGCGTTAAAAGACTTAGGAATAACCCAACCAGCACTTGCCAAGAAAAAGAAGACACTCTATCCAAAGTGAAACTTAAAGGGCAGGAACAGTTCTGACAGATATAAGAGCCAACACACTGATAGAGACCTGTGGCAAATATACCAGAGACTGCAAAAACAAGACAGAGTTTGCGAACAAGAAAAGCCTAAACAACACCTGATGTTTGGCAAAAGATACTAGAACTGCAATGGCTCTCATCATTTTGGCATTTGCAAACTCTTGAAGGGAGAAATTACAGTACAAAGTCAGTGGCCACTGAATGACGAGTTCCAAAGGGGTCGTAGGACATTGGATAACACTGCAGAGGATCAACTGCTTGATGGGAAAATTGATTGTTTCATTCAAATTGGACAGATATGTGCAAGACAGTTCAACGCCATGAAAAGCAATAGTTGTGCTACTAATGTTGCTATTCAATATTAGAAACTACCATAGAAAACAGCCCACAAAGAGGTAAAACTCTTCCCTTTACTAGGGAAATATAAACTCACTCAAGCACTGGCAGAGACCAGATACAGAGATCCATTGGGAGAGTAGTGTGAGGTGTGAAGACAATGCTCAAACCATCCAATAATGATCTGAGGCAACAATGGCAGGGAAGAGACATGGGGGCAAATCAACATTTTAAGAACCGGGAAAAGCTGAAGGGGCAAGTTAGGGGTGCCAGACCCAAGATGTGACTTGCAAACTTCAATCTGATTTCCCTTGGAAATTTCCAAGGTGGGCACCAGCATGGCCTTGGCAGCTGGGGTGCCGAGGTTTCTGAAGACTCCCACAATGCTGAAGTAGCACAGAGCACTCTGAACACTCAATGGATATTGCTAATTAGTTAAGAGATATTTAAACATTTAAACAAAAATGCAGTGTTAGGTTAATGTTTTGTAGTAAACTAACGTAATTTCTTATGAGCCAGTTGGAATTTCATACTAAGACATATTGGTCTGTCAGGCCAAGGAATTTCTGTAGGGCAGAAAACTGGATGCTACTCCTGCTTTTTGCATGTTTCTCACTGACGACAGTCCTCTGCCAAAACTTGCAAGGTTGTACCTATCTCAAGTTCATGGTGAGTGAGGTAAGACTCTACTCACTCTGATGTAATCTGAAATAAATGGGATGGACAAGTGATCAGATTAAAGAAGTGGGTCAGATCTGCTGCTGGCGCTGCTCCACTGACGTCAATGGGACTAAGCTGATTTACACCAGCTGAGTATCTGTCCTGGAGGTTTCAATGTATTTAGACAAAATAAATGAAAATGCACATGAAAAGATCCCCTTGGAAGATCCCAAGTCCAAAGCCCTCATTCCTAAATAGAGTAAATAATTTACAAGAAAGCAGTTACTGCAGACATCACTCGTCACAAGTCAACAACGAGCACAATAAAGGTCAGGCCACCCTAAATCTTTAATTGCTCCTTACACTCCTGAGTGAGAGAGAAACTGATAATTCAGTACAAAATCACCTTAACTCTGATCCAAAATGAATATCTTAGCAGTAGATGTTCCTGAAATGAACAGGTGCTCTCCTTTGCCTCATGAAACATTAACTTCAATCCCCACCAGGCAATTGAGGCCACAAAATAAAGTTTAGATTCTGTCCAGAACTGAGTCATACTTTTAGTGCTGAAGAAAATCAGTGTTTGTGTTCTATAGACAGGAATGCAAACACTTTCTGAAAACAAAATCTAAATGCATAGATAAACTTTCGGGTGTTCCTCAGACTTAGGTTCACACCCCCCACATCCTTATTCTAACTCAAATACAATTTCCTTTGGAAAATGTCTTTACGTTTGCTGTTCTTCCAAATAATACTTTGGAAATATTACAGCCAGACAACATGTGTGCATTGGCAAGAGTTTATGACTTTGTCCCTGATGAGGAAATATTTCGCTGTTGATAGTGTATAACAACCCTAAGAAGTGGAAAATCAGCCTTATTATAATGAAATTATAAATCATACAATTCTCTGCACCCAGGAAAAATAGGCCATATCCTCAAATTGTTGGAAATCAGTGTCGCCCGACAGAAATTACACAGCTTTGCCACTCACACCAAGTGAGTCTTTGCTTTTGGTACATTTATCGTACCAAAAAATAAAACATGCCCTCAGTTATTTAAGGGTAGTGACCTGGAGAGGTGGAATTTCAGACAGGTTTAGAAATACTTGTTTTCATATATGGCTCCAATACATATGTATTCCATTCAAAAAGCACTCTAATCTGTGTTTCCAGTTTACTTCAACCTCAGCAATCCTGAGGTGCTTCTGTTCATACTGTTAAAGTGCAGATGTTTCTGTTGAGGCCAGGGAGAGAGGAACAGTTTTATCACAATTTACAAGTCCTTCTGAAATCCTGCATTCAAGGAGCAGTCAAATTGACTTGCTGAACAGACAAATTCAGTCTGGCATCTCCCAAGCCTCTGCTGCTTAATGTTTCACACAATAAACTTAGGTGTGTTTTCCATACATAAAATATGTGCAAAGTAGGTAACTTGTTTATATTTACACTGCTGGCTTTTTTTTTTTTTTTCCTCACAGAAAAATAACTGTTTTCCACTTCTACACTTCAGCATGAGTTTTGAGGTTTTACTGATTCCAGCTTTCTGCTGTTTCTGGATTCTCCATACCTGCTCTGTGCTACAGAACATAGATGCAAACCTGGCACTGAAGTCTAATTTTTCCTCCTCGACCTGCAGTTATCAAACCCTTCTTTCCTGCTGTTTTACTGTGCACCAGAAACCCTCTTCTCCCAACATCGACCCTGGACAGTTGTATGCAGAATAAGCCCTGTGTTGAATCTATGCTGCCAGCATTCCTCAAATGCTCCAGCTAAGCACAGAATTTGACCTATAGCACAGTGGAGGGAAAGTTCAAACACAAAACGAGATATCCATTCCACAATCTGAATCCCAATAAGTAATTTCCTTTTCCCACTGTTGCACCACAGATTCTCATCAGACAGGCAATAACAGACAGAAACTTGGCCAGTTTTTATTTCATTTTTTTATAACCTGTAAAATTTCTCCGAGCAATCGTACGGATTTCAGGCTCCCCTTTGATCGCTCTCTGCAACAATGACTCCAGGCCTTTGCCTAGGTATGATTCCTCAATCCCAACACATACAATGGAAGTGTCCCAGCCCACAGAAAGCCTTCTCATTAAAGCCCTAATCTGTTCCACTACATTCTTGCAAGACAGAATTATCCAGCTTTAAAGCATGCCTCAATAGTGAGCCGTAATAAGACTGATAGAAACAGCTTAAGTAATTGGATTGCTATATGGTATTGAATGTCTGACAACAAAAGATATCAATCTCTATTCTGCTACTGAATCTTTGTTCCAGCAATGAATTCATTTAGTAATGCACTTGGAGGCCTGCAGTCCCTGCAGGAGGAATAACAGACTGGGACACAAAGGCAGGGCCATCTGATGAGCACAGAGAAAGCGACTGTGCCGTTCCGAGAAGTTAATTACAGTGAACAAAAGCACGAGACTATGACTTGTTGACCATTACCATAATCACATTACTATGGTCTTCTTTTATTCCCAGCAGCAGAGGGTCTATTCTTCCTTTCCATTTGGCACTGTGCATCATATTTGTGTTTTGTCACCTGAAGTGTATTGTTGAACAGACATCCCTCTAAAGAGAGCTGGAAAATGTCACGTTGTTTCTTTTACAAGTTATTCTTCAGAGGCTGAATTACAAATACTGCAAGCAGATTACTCTCTTTTTTTTTTTTTTTTTTAAACTTTGGAAAAAGACAAGGGCTCCCAAGACATTCTGCAGATGAAAATTTGTAAGGATGATTGCCAGTGAAATCTTGTGCTTATGACACATGATACTTGTATGATTTATGCATATTATTATAACTCAGACATGACAGAATGATTCCTGACATACACCCATCCCACTTTTGGAACTAAACATATCCCACACTTGCATATAAACTAAAAGAGGGTAAATTTAGACCAGATATAAGGAAAACATTTTTTACAGTGCGGGTAGTGAAACACTGGCACAGCTTGTCCAGGCAAGCTGTGGATGCCCCATCCCTGGAAACATTCAGGATGAGGCTGGATGGGGCTCTGAGCAGCCTGGGCTGGTTGAAGATGTCCCTGCTCATCACAGGGGGGTTGCAGTAGGTGACCCTTAAAGGTCCCTCCCAACCCATCCTATTCTTTGATTCCATGATATTTAACAACTTCACAAACCCTGATTTACTCCACAGTAAGGTCCTTTCTAATAACATGTGACAAATACTTTGCTTCAGAGAAAAGCAAGTTCTAAGACCTCTAAAATGGATGACTTGATGGAAATAGCACTGGAACCCAGTGCTTTCACATCTATTAGACACAGTAACAAACTCAGGGGCTGGGGTACCTTGAATCCAGGGGGCTGGGAGGCATCTGTGCCTGAGAAAACCCCCAGCTTTTGATTCCATATGCCAGGGGATACATTTTTAACTCGTGTACATCAGCCTAGCACAAAGTTAATATATCTGGTTCCAATAACTCCATACATTTCATACAAAATATAACCAAAATAAAATGTATCTCTTCTTTTTCAAAGTAGCTTAAATGGCACAGTGAATTAAATCCCAACCACTTAAAATTGCTCAAATGATGCTGTGCCAAAAGCTGTGTGAATTTATTTTTTAGCACTACAATCAGCTTCAGAAGAGAAGTAAGGACATCCCAGTTTGGAAGACCAGGAGAAATGGAATTAGAAGACCAGAGTAGTGTCCACTACCCCCAGAAAGCTCCAGAAAGAAAATCTGCAAGTGCTCTCCAAGAAAAAGATAAAATTTAACAAAAATATGATAGAATATCAAAATCACCAACTTTCTCTGGTGTTCCAACTAGTGGTCAGGAAAAAACAGGCAAGTAGCAGGAACCTGCCTGAAATCCATCATGGATTCATGTACAAATGGCCCAAATTCTCTGCTATTTAACTTAAGTATCATAAATTAGCAAAAGGACTCCCTTTAACCAGACAGCCAGGGAATGAAGAGTGCTGTCATAGGAGCAACTGAGCTGCCAAGAGCTAATTGAACAATCAAGCCTCAAAAGAAGCTATAGTGTATCCAAACGCTACCTCACCCGTGGCTGGAACACCTTGGCTAGTCATTCCAGCCCACATCCTGCCTCTGCAGTGAACACTCTCTGCGACAGCTCAGCTCCCAGAGGAAGGCCAGGGAGGTTTGGGAAGCAACAGCTCTCCAGACCTCAGCTGACCAGTGTAATTTCTACTTTGCTCGAATGTGTCTCCCCCAAAACCATCTTTTTCACACCCCTAAAAAAAAAAAAAAAATCCCTTGTGGACCAGCCAAACCCTGAAAAATTTCAGCCAAAGCAGGACACGCTATAGAAAAGCAACTGCCCAGCAGAGCCCTGGGGAGTCCACTGGGTGACCACAGGGAAGTGGAGTGAAAATCAGCCATGGCTGACTGGAACTACTCTCTGTGGTACAGTCTGACACACCACAGCACATTTCCTGTCATACACAACCCCTATTCCAGCAACATCCCAGCAACACCAGAAAAACAAAAATACCCATGTTTCCTGAAGCGTTTCTCCCCTCCAGAATGGCAATGCACTGCTGAGTGTTGGCTACAGGACCCCATGTTTGGACACGGAAACTGAGGCACCAAAGAGCAGTGCAGAATTCCTGGTTAGGTAAACCCATGGAGGAAAACAGGGGCTCTGCTCACCAGCCCTCTTCTCTTTCAGCTGGGATTTCAGGAATCCCCCCCCAAAAAGGCTTAATTTTAGTTGTGACAGCTTCTAAATCCAGGCCTGACTTTTTAATAGCAGCAGTGCTGGTTTGGAAACACTGAGCAGTATAGACACTTCCCTATGCAGAGCAATGATTAAAATCAGCAGCACTGTAGGCTCTCTTGAAACTTGCTGAAGATTTACTCTGTAAACAAGAGAATGATTTATTTCAACAATTATCTTCAGGAGGGTTAAATTATGTGCTTTCAGGGATCTTATTCACCACAAAATTAAGAACACTGGGTGCCAGCCCTGGAAGCCTCATGATTCTTTGAGACTCGGCACTGACGGAGACTCATCCCGACCCAGGAGAAGGAGCTGTCTCTTTCCCATGGCCACAAAATGCCATCCCTGACCTTCTGCTTGGCTCCACCATTTGCACAAATCCTTTGGCTTCCCCCTACTTGACCTCCTGCAAGTTGCAATGGACATATAAGGCACATGGCTCCCCAGGACCACACCAGGCATGCTCTGGGTCGATGTCATGACGGAAGAGTTGCTCTGAAAGTCTAACTGATTACAAGCCAGATGCCCCACAGCAATACAGCATTTCCTAAGAGTATCTGTATTAAAATGCTCTATAAGACCAAAGGTTTTTCAGGGAAGCAGTAGCTTCCAACGATGGGAAGTCCCCACCAGGAATGCTGAAAACTTTTTTTTTTTACAGAATAAAATTTAAGTAAGCTTTTCCTACAAGGCAGTCTGAGAGTTTATTTCTCATCATGTGAAGCTACTTTTTGGCTTTGATAAACCAGGCTGAAAGTTGAGAGGGAGGGAAGGTGTGGGGGCATTCTTGCTGATAAATCGTCTTTTCCCCTCCACGAGCCTCAAATCCGAACTTAAATCAAGAGGTACTTGCATCAAGCAGTTTTGGAAGAAGGACTTGTGTCCTTCCCCCATTGCTGGAACCCAGATCTCTGCTTCATACAGGAGAACCCTCAAATGCTGATCCTCCTTTTCCATCCCCGCTCCATTATTTCTATGTCCCTTGATTTCAGCTTTTGCTCCCTCTATGGTTTTACAGATTTGACTCAGTAAACAAAAGCCAGTTGTTCTGTGTGGACTGGACTTGTTCCTGTTCTTTTCACCACAGACCAAGATCCCTTGAAATGAGCGATTCACGCTGCCTGGTGCTCAGTGTCAGCAGCAAGACACCCTGAAATATGGAGAGTGAAAGCCTTCCTAAAACACATACTCCAGAAACTGAGACACCCAAAATGCACAGGAGATCAGAAAATTGTAATGTAATCATCTTGTAGAAGACCACAGGCACCGAACCACCAGATTTCCAGAACCACCATGCTGTGACTCACTGTGAATTGACCTCCAGCAGCAATATGAAAGATCAGGCTGAAAAGTCAAACCTGGTGCTGCAGCTCTTCTGTCATTTAGATACCTTTATTTTTCACTCAGCCATAATTTTTATGTAGTAAAAGCAGAGAATGCCTTCCTGGCTTAGGCAAGACATTGCTTTCTGAGCAGCAGAATTCACTGTATTTCTACTTTGATAGCCTGAAACCTAAAAAATAAGAGCCATGGATAAGTGTTGTAAAACCTTGTCCAGACAATTGTTTATAATCTGTGGGCATTTAGCATAAATTTTATTACTCCCTTATTACAATAGTGACCCTAGGTAAGTTCCTTGTCCGAAATACTGAACCCACAGGAAGGAGAGAGGAGAGCAGAAACAAGAGGGACCTGGAGATTGTGCCCAGGAAGCTTAAAGAAACATCTGGGAAAAATAGGTTGAAAACACACTGATTGTCATTCTTAAAGAAAATGATATGAGAGTTCCATGCAGAGATGTACACTGCAGATCGAACATCCAGAAAGTGAGCTGTGCCCTCTTCGGCATCTCTCCTAACAACAGGCAAAGGTTCTGCCAATGAAGTAGAGAGATAATATTTAAAAGTGATTTAAGAAAAGTCTCAATATGAATAATTAATCCATGGAAGTCTCTGCCAGAAAACCAATGAAGAAACCACAAATGCCATGTTTCAAAGTGAATTACTGTTATTTATGACAAGATACAACCACAGGGTTATCGAGCCCTGTGATGCTGATCCAAAACACTAACAATAATGAAAGGATATTTTTTCATTCAGGCAAATAATGTATTGCTTTTTAATTTCTTTGCTCCTTATACTGACCAATACCAACCAATGTTATAAAACTGGATATTTTGTCTGGCGTGACACTGGACATGCTTTCCTTCTTATGTCACTGACTTTTCTTTTATTAATTGTGATATTAACAGCATTTTCCCTGTTTAAAAACTGTCCCTTTCAAGCTCAGAGTCATTACGAATCTCTCGAATGCAGAACTTGAACTGTGAAAGTGCTGCTTATACAAAAATTATTATGATTACAGCTTTTTGTTGCCAAAAAGCCAATGACTGTTTTGAGTGAGAATACAACTCTTGTGCTAACACAACTAAGTGTAAGAGATACTGGGAAGGAACCACACTGCAATAAAAGCAATAGCTGAATTAATAGTTATGTAAAAGCAGCTGTTCCTAACGTTTAGGGATCTTCTCTACAGGCTTTTGAGCTTCTGTAAGTTTGGGGGAAACTGTTTATTTACATTTTGAATACCTTGAATTAAAGGCTAATCAGTTTTAACTGTGGTCAAAGTTATCAAATATTTAATCATGTGTTTTAGAAAGCTGGGTCCTTACAAAAAATGTGTAAAATAAAGACCCCACAGGTCTTTTTAGATCAGTTTTCAAGCTATGTTTATCAACACTGTTTGAGTCACCAGAGTGAAAGACCAGCCTTGAAAGCCAGCAAGGTATTTCAGCAAAAGAACCTCAGACAACTGATGTCTTCTGTTTCATGTTGAAGTATATATTTCATTTCCTGCCTGGATGGCTTTTTTGTGTAGGGTCTGAGCTAAGTGCTTACTCCTAAACAGGTTTTCTCACTCACTTGAATTCACTTTATGTCTCTATGCCAGTTAGCCACCAGATGCAGAGTGCTGACTAAATTTCAGATCTGCTGGCTATTTATCTACCAAGAATGAAGCAGGTCACACATGTAAATTCATTCTGCATTTGGAAGGCATCACCTTGGGAATAAATTTTGCAAAAATCTTTCTCTAATAGCAAGCTTCCCTTAGCAAAGTTAGGTTGGGTTTGTGATAATCCTCTTTCAATAACCCTCAACCCCCCCCTCTTTTTGCTACCTGAAATCCCAAAAACAAAGACCATGTCTGAGTAGAAAAACACTGTATGGACATACTCTTTTTGGAATGCCAGCTCTGTTTTCCCAGGTCAGGCCTGACAGCTTTGTATTTTGTCATTTGATGTGGATAGGCTGAAACAACCTAAAACCAAGCCATGCACAAACTTCTGTGCAGCAACAAATCTTCCCAATACCTTGCCACCAATGACTGCAAAGCACTCACAGAAACACAGGCACTCTTTTCTCAGGGAAACAACATGCTTAGAATCACAGCAGAGAGAACTGTCAAGTCCTATTTCCCTTCCTAATGGGTTAGCAAATGGGATGGTGGATTTTTCCAAGCATCTAACTTGGGAATTGATAGTGTTTACCCTTGGCTATTATTTTTAAGGAAGCCTACTCTGGCCACAGTACAAACATCCCTTTTGCTGCAGGCTGTCCCTTTGTCTAACACTTGGAGCCTATTGACTGGCCCAGTGCTCACACAGAGAGGAGCTTCCCAGGATCCAGAGCTCAAACTTTCACAGGTCTCCATTCAGGCTAAAAGTGGCCACATTAAAAAAAAAAAAAAAAAGTTCAAAGAGCTGGAAACAATTCCAGAATCCTAGAGAAATAAAAACATGCTGGAGGAAATCTCTGTTGGTACAGTGGGAAAGCATTGTTTTCCACCCACTCCAAGCTATCCCAGTGACAGTCTTCAGAAGAGCAGCATTCCTACAGTCCCCTGCCCTCCACACAAGGAGCAAGCACAGACCAGGAGAAGATGAGAAGGTGCAATGCATATCGTATGACCTGACAGTGTCAATCCAGCTTGTGTCCAGTCCTTGAGTCTACAGAGCCCTGGGAACCCTGGGAACTCCAGCAATATCGACCAGGGTGCTTCCAAAAGGTGCAGGAGAGGGGGCATAAGAGGTAAGAGCCACATTCAGTTCTATGTAAAGAAATGTGGCTCATAAAGCAGTGTTGCCTTTCCACTTGTTGGCTGGAGGAAAGAAATTACCTTCTTTCTGCACAGGAAAAGGGTTGTTACTACCACAGGTGAGGTACATGCCAGCTGGAGAGGCACATGGAAGGAGCCAGAAAGACAAAGGAGAAAGGGAGAGGTCTGCTGGACCCACAGGAGGGAATACAGTTATCCCCAAAATCCCACTATTGGACAAAAGACCCTTCTCCCTTCTGCAAGGTCAATCCTGTTGTGTAGAGAATTCTGTGGATCAAAACCCTGAGGAGTTCAGGAATTATATGCCCATCACTTCGTGAAGATGCATTCAAGAAAGGACTGGACAAGTCATTAAACTAAAGACTGACTTCACTGCAACAATTATCAAGTCCTTATCAATTCAATATTTACAATTGATCACTGCAGCAACACATATTCACTTAAATATAAGTAAAGCAACAAGTTTAAAAATATCCTGCAGTATTATATTTTCTCTTAAAAACAGTTCTGAGGCAGATTTGTATTCTCATATATAACACATTAAACAAATGAATTCCAATTTAAAGAAATGAATTCCAATTTGACCAGTTAATACTATAAACATTCTGAATTGTTTTGTTCTACAAGTATGAATGAAGTACGAAAGTTAAACTACCTAAATACTGAAAGTTTAGTTATGGAAAATGACTGGATGATGTGCTTTAACAGCATTATGGGCAAGTAGTAAAACAAACGTGTTGCTGCAACTTAGGCAGAGGGAGGCTCAGGGAAACTAAGGAGAGAAGGAAAGTAAGAGATAAGAGGCAAAAGTTGGTATCAGTGAGATCTGGTGCTGAGTATGCCCCTTATGTGTTACTTTGCAAATACAATGGAGACGCACAAACAAGCTGGAAAAATTCCTCTGAGGAGAAAAGTCTACAGCTTTATGTACCCCTCCCCAGTATCTTCTTTAGCAATCTTGCCTTTGGTTTCAGTGTAACATGAACAGACCTATCTACTTACAAAAGCTCCCCTCTTCCCACCAGCCTTGTTTGTTATTTTATGTGTTTCTGCATCATTTAGAGAGTTTGCTTTGATCTACATTCCTCCTGGATGTGCGGTTTCCTTTTTGGCTACCAAAAGGAAAACTGTTTGGTTTGAGAATTTGCTTATTTTGAAGCTCTGCTGGCCCAAAATACCTAATTTTTATCCAAATGAACACAGCTCAGTGCTTTCAGCTCTTCAGCACTGGTTGCCTTCCTTTCAAGAAAACCCTCTTTGAACAATAAATGACCTCTTCATGCTCTAATAAAGTGCCCAAACTGTAATTCCAGCTGGCATAAACAAGAGCATTCAGTTTGCTACAGCCGAGTTGGAATATTGACACTCAGGCATAATTTGATCCTTGAATTGCTTTTGGTTTAGCACCATCCTGAAGTGGTCAGTATTCTATTCTACATGTGATACCCAACAACATGTACCACGCTGCCCTAAAACATCAGCAGAGCAGGTAATTAAGAATTCTCACAATATTTCTTTATTACAGACTCAATCTATCTTTGTGGCAGAATTCCTGCATCCTCCAACGGTTGGCTGGGCTTTGGTATGTTTGTGTACACGACTGGAAATCCTTCTGCACGGAATACGTGATGTTGAATGCAAAGTCTGAGCCATTGTAATCCTTCCTCCTTCTCTAAGAAGCACCACAACGCTCCCACATGAGGAATGGTCCATAGCCAAAATATAGTTCATAAATAACAGTTAAACAATCTTCAAATGAGAAGAGAAGACGGGACACATCCTTGGATTGACTCTTTGACTGGGAAACAGGATATATTCTTCAAGGACCTTGCAGGAATGGTCCCAGAGGACAATTAGAGATTAGATCTTCTCTTCTGTGGGATTAGGCCACAGGAGTTAACTTGGGAAACAATTCAGATAAACAAAGCACTGGCAAGAGGAAGGACACTGAGATTTTGCTCCTGTGTCTTTACCAGACACGGGCCTTCATGTCAAGCTCCACATTAAGAACTTAGTTTCAAATGGTAACAGAGCATGAACTGACATCACCAGTACTGGAAAGAAGTAACCTGTGATTCTGGAGGCTAATTACCTGTTGTGAGAAGATTCTTAATGAGACAGCCTAGAATTAGAGTATTCTTATCCACTGACCAAAAGTAAGGGCAAATGTGCTTAGAGTGTCACTCAACAGACACTCAACTGCTTTTATAAGAGGGCAGAACCTGGAGATTTATACTCTCCTCATCTGCAACCTGGCCTATTAAATGCAGTCAAAGGCAGATGTGCTCTCTATGATTAATTTTTGTTTTGGCAAGAAAAAACGGGTGAGGGAAATTAGTATTTGAGCGCATGTGCACACACAGGCACTGCCACATGTAGAGCTGCACAAGCAGTGGGGGAAAGTGCTCCTACTTTGCAAGAAGAAAAACATTCCTCATAAAAATGCAGCTATGGCCACTTTACCAGAGGAAATATTAAGAAAACAGTTATCATGGATGAGTAAGTGAAACATTTGAGAATAACTGCCCTTTTTCATATAAATATATATATATGTAAGTGGGGAAAAAAAGCAAATACATGGAGCAAGGTATGTGTATGTGCAATGTATACATTCACCCTTGTAAGCAGATATTAATTATGAAGAAGCTTTGCTGGAAGCTTCTTCATATTTACATATATATATGTATGTGAAATATATGTATATTTTACACATATAGAAGTTGTAAACTACTCTGTATTCAATCTAAAGTAAAGCAAATAGAAGCTGTTTCCTGCTAAGTGCATGTGGATGAGGCCAGTGCAGATTCTAATGTAAAACATAGTGGTTTTCTCCACATACTTTCTTGAAACACATTTCTCTCTATCTTTAAAATATAATATTTGAATGATAAAGATACATTAGAACACAGTGATGGTGCTCTATGTGTTTCTTTCTGTGAACCACCTAAGGAAGTGAGCAGATTAAAATAACACACCAAAGAATTATTACCTGAGGCATCCAAAAAGCAATGCCAATGGACAACCCAGGAAAACACTTGGTTTCTTTTTTTCTACTTTTGAAGTATCTAGAAATGTATATAAATAGTAAATCTCAGATAAATTAGCTAAAAGCTGGAAAACACCCCATATGCCAGCTGGCACTGCATTACAAAAGCAGTACATGAGGGTTACCCCAAAGCAGTGTCTGCTGCAGCTGTGCTGCCATCTTCTACACTCCCAGGACCACAGCTTGCATCCTTAAGACTTGAAACTGATCCACTTCAGTGATTAGGCTGATCCAAGGACATGGACAGGAGAGCAGGATTTAATGGGCAGGCAGGCAGGAAAAGTCTTTTAACACTTTAGAAAACATTGACTTGGTGGAAGGAATTGGCTAGCTCAAGGGATTAGTAATGAGATCCTGAGCCCCTTAGCTCTAGGTCACCACACTGAATCTGGTCCAGGTCAGTAGAAATCAAAAGCTGTTGCTGTTCAGTGGCCTTTGGGAAGTCAGTTGGTGGTCCCACCCCACTTACTTCTGGCAAAGTATTTGTACCCAAACTAACAGTAATTGGCAGCACATGAAGAAAAGTTTTAGGACTGGCACGGTACAGGAAAAGTCTGAGCAGGGAAAGATGTCCCAGCAAACACTGTAGGCTGGGACTCAAGAAAAATGAGAAAACAAGCTCCCTGATCATTTGCAGATTTCCAGTGTGCCTTGGGGCAGAAGACAGGATCCTGTTCATGAAAACTTTATTTCCCTGTTCCTGTGGTCTTCACAAGGCATTTACGGCCTAAAAGTCTCTGAAGGGGCAGAGCAACTGCTGAAGTTCAGACACTCACCTTTAAAATGGAAGTAATTAGCTCACAGGGCTGCTGCAGGGAGAGCGTCAGTAAAGGGGTGACAGAAAAGCTAAACGAGAAACCAAGACAGGACAAAACCCTTTCTACCTAAAATCAGGTCCCCTAAGTCCAAAGTAAGGCACTTGCTGAGTATGCACAAGGCTCCCATTTGCAAAGCTCTGTGCTTTCATGTGCTTAAAAAGAACAAATTCCCCTTATAGAAAATGTACCCCCCAAAATCCCCCACGTTTCTACTGCTGCCAAGCAGAGCAGCATCAAAGAATGCAGCTGCTCCCAGCTTTTATCCCACCTAGGATGAAATTCTAATGTCTGTGTTGTGCAGGAGGTCAAATAGATTATCATAATAGTCCCTTCTGGCCTTAAAAACTATGAAATTGGAGAGTGAATCACACCATTTCAGTCACTATTGAAGGCAGGATGGGAGGCGGCAGAGCTCAGTGATAGGGTGTGATATGGCAGAGTAAATCCAATGTTCTTAGGCCCTGTGAAGCAGGAAGACTGACATTTTGCCTTCTTTGTTGCCCCTTTGGGACACCAAGAGAGATGCAGGTTATTATAATAATAAGGCCAGTCCATTCCCAATGCATCCCAAGATTATTGCCTCTTACAGGAGTGGGTGCGTGAAGGATTGAGAAACACTAGTTATTTTCAAACTGGATTAGGTCTTTCAAAAGCTAATAGGTTTCCAGTGAGCTGTGGTGTTGCTGCTGCAGCTGCTCTAATTTGAGAATAAAAGAATGCAGGCTTTGTGCCTGGGGACCTGTTATTGATCCGAGCAAGAAGGATGGGAAGGAAGGGGGTAGAGGAGGGTTATCCTCCTTTCAGCTGGGGCAGGGGCGTTCTTTTCAAAGTCACATTATCTACTAGTAACAACAAAACCTAACCCCATGACATGCTGCTCTATACAGGATTGCACTTGTTGAGAACTAAAAGCATTAGAGGGAAAAAAAACCAACCTCCACTGGCAACCTTGTGCAGCAAACTTCATTGAGGACCCACGAGACTCAACAGATGGGTCTCGAGACTCTCTCATTAGGAAACGTGCCTGGCCCTTTGCATCTGCTGCCCTGCTCTGCTCTGTGCCATGCACTCATTAGCATCCCAGGCTCACAGATTCCTTAGCACGTGCTTCCAATAAATATTGCAAAGAAAGGAGGGGAGGGAATCCACTGCTTGGAGCAACAAGATGAGGGGTCACCCCCTAGGCTGGGAAATCCTTACACACACACTCTTATAGCCCCAGAGGAGGGAGGACAATAAAAGGCAGCCAACCACAAATGTGCAGTTAAAGGGACAGGTGTGGAATTGCTTCTATTCAAGTTTTGGCAGATCCTCATTTGTTCCCCTCTGCCACAGTAAATAAAAATCATCATTAAATACATATAACCCCCCCCCAACAATTCAGGGCAACACACAGATTGTGGATCTGCGAGAGCCTATTGGCCCTTTCAGACATAAAGCTGATGCACACTGGGTAATGCCATTACCTTCAAAGAAATTAGTTGGGTTTAAGGGTCCAGTTCTACAGCCAGGCTCTTTTTCCTCACCAAGTTGCCACAGTGCCACAGATCGGGGACGTCCTTCACCACACATGGAGTGGTCCATGACTCTCAGCTTGACATCAGGAGCCATGGAAGAGAAAATCATCTCCAGTGCATTTGAAAATGCTGTGACACAAAGCAGCTGTCAGGGAAGCAGGAATTTAACACCTTCCAGGTACTGTGGAAAGAGCAAAGACAAACCTTTAACCAGAGAGGCAGGGTGACAGGGTGTCTTGCTCATAACACCCAAGAGTAAAGCCCTCTATTTGCCACCTCTCCATGGGGCCCCAAGCCTATTCCTATTGCATTCCTTCTCATTTACCCTTGTTTCCACTGCCCTGCTAGAAGCTTCAGGCACTTTTTCCACAGCTACCTCCAGAGTGAGACTGGGAGGGTCTCAAGTGATTAACTGTGGATGTTGATGCTTAAGCAGATCCCTAACCAAAACTTTTTTGTTCCTTGATTTAGGCACATTTATATTTTGGGCTGAATTTCGATTTTAGCAGCTTTAATGTCTCTAAGTGTTTCTTCAGGCCAAATGAAGCAACTCCCTCTATATCTCTCCCACAGGAGCAAGTAAAATCAAGGCCCAGAATATTAGATCAGCCATGGAATAATGGCAGGCAAAGGCAAGAAGTTATATACTGTACACTCAAATTTAAATGTGCTAATCACTGTTCTCTTCTTTTTAGTCACCTCCTTAGCTAAATGACACCCCTGCGTACTTCAGTCTTCACCCTCAGGATAGTTTGTGATTAGGAATGTATTGAACACATACTCTCATATGCAATTAACAATGAAGAGAAAACAATCTGTGTGAAAAGAAGACTTCAGGCATTTTGATGGTGCCATAATAAGAAAATGAAACTTGGTCTGAGCACTTACTGAAAAAAAAAATGACTCAAAGAAGCACCTCTGCAGAAAGCTGTGAAGGAACCCTGCTGGAAACCTGGACCTCCGTTGGAAGCACCCGTTGTTCACTGGAGACAGGGCTCAGCCCAGGTTTCACTGCAGCCTCTTCCAGGACTGACAGGAATAGTTGAGGTTGCTGCTTATCAAAGGAAAGTGTCATCTTGTCTGTGACAGACGTGCCAGCACTGCTCAGTGTCACTGTCTTTGCACCTACTGGAAGCTACTCCAGCTTGATAAGCTGTACCCCTGCTCAGACCTTAAACTGCAGTCTCAGCTCTCCCCTGTTTTTAGAAAGCAGGGATTTGAGATCAAATCACTGGTACACAGGGATGCCACCACTGGGGAGGATAAGTGAAGGACAAAGCCAGATTAATGTGGAGGCATCTGGTCCTTGAAGGGTTAAGAGAGAAACAACCAGAAAGCAGGTTTTATGTGCATACAAATAAAGGAAACTGAAGGAGAAACGGCACTATTCTCTAGAATAGAGTAAGTTCTCAATTTGAAGCTGTGACAGAAAGCAATAATGTTATGGATTCACTTAATTACAGCTGGATAAAACTTAAAGGCTCTACAATAGATGTATTTTTTGGCTCTACAACTTTAACTCTTTCAGGGGGGTTTACTGGTTCTGACTGCAGTAATTTCTGAGTATCCCAGAGTCTTTACTTTTTTATTGTTCTCAAGAGTATCTTCTCAAAGAGATTTAGTGCCTCACTTTAATTCCTGGGAGCTAATATACAGAAAAACTAAGGTGGGAATTGCTAAGTGATAAAACACACATGCACAATAAACACAACACAGCTTTGACATTTTAGTTCAAGCAACACACTCCAGAGAAAGAGGGAAGTGCTTGTAGCAGCAAACTGGATTTGGGGCTCTGTTCATTAAAGCACCTTCTCCATAATCTTTTGTCACGTTTGAAAAGCTTGCCTGGAGATACAGCTTTAAGAAATTGCCTGACTTGGAAGAAATGGGAAGCTTTCATGGAAGTAGCATTGGCTAAACTGTGCTCTTTCTTCTCACCTCTGCCACTTGCTCAATTTTCTCAGCAGAGCTAGTTTTCCTTCCTGATCCATTTGTGAAATAGCCTAACGTGGGGTGTGGCCTCCCCACAAAACGCTTTCTAATTAGTTTCTAAACATAAAATGATTATGGAAGTGCAATTCCCATTCCACTCAGGTGATGAAAAGCTTTACAGGCACTGTAAAGTCTCACTTTGTAGTTAGAGAAATTAGCTTTCTAAGTTTAGATCACTGAACTGTGCAAATGGGTTCATCTGCTGGAATGTGTTGCTCTGAAATGTGTGTCAGCCAAGTAGCACAGCACAATCCCTATCTCTGCTTCCACGACACTCGTCCAAGTGGGGAGGTCAGTCCTGGCGCTGCAAGAGGAAAATAAAGTGTTGTGGGTGTATTATAGGAAAGGCCTTATCTAAAAGCCCACTCACCCGTGATTGACTGTGGCGATATGTCCTCCTTGCAACAGGGAAGCTTAACTCCTAGATAAGGGATTATCCAAGTGGGTGAAATTTTCACTTTCACTCAGTGTGTTCAGAATCATATCTAAAGCTACAGTAAATTCATTCTAATGGGTAATTTCGAGGAGCAAAACTACTTCTATAAAAATCTACAGAAACAAAGGGCTCCTGTATCCTCTTTACTGTGAAATGAGGTCGTCGAGCTTTATGAATTCTTTATGACTACATATTCCACGTGTCAACAGATTCTTCCTTGGAAGCCCTTTACCAGTTTTACTAGAGGCTGATGCAGGATCAGGCCCCCATGATTATGCAACCGTCTTGATCTGCATTAGAGTAGTAAACAAAAGTTTAGTCAATGACTTCAAAATGAGATGGATCAGGTCCCTGAATGAAGAATTTTTCCAGGGGTGCCATTCCAAGCTTACCTTCAGGTATCACAAACCTAAGGAAATCCTGTGGGATTGTTCACAGCCACGACTCAATGACTCACCAAGCTTTAAAAGGAAATTACAACTTTCCTAGGACAAAGAATTGACTTCACGACACCTGACCCTCGTAAGCCAGGCACTCCCTCTAAAGGCTGTGATCCTCCTCCCACCAAGGTCCTGGGCAATCTCCCAGTGGCTTCAATGAGCAGCTCTAAATTAAGGAACTGATTCAGGTCCAGAGCAAAGCAGTGCCTCTAATTCTGGACTTTGGCACAACTAAATGTCCATAATGGCTTCTAATGTGGATGTGATCTAATTATGTCGGAATAGGAAGATTAGCAGGAAGTAACTTTACGCAATGCGAGAAGCCAAGTGCCAGACGTCGAAAAGTTCTTCACCAGCCACAAAGGAAGACGCGTTGGCTCCACACTTGTGGGACGTGCAAGCAGAGCCCTGCAGCAGGAACTTCATGTGCACCAGTCTCTGGCTAGTCCAAGCAGCTCAGTTCAGGCCCCCCATGCACAGGCAGCAATTTGTATGTTGCCTTATCCGTAACGAAATTAGTCCCTTAAAAAGATGCTCAGGCTGCAGGCACCACGCTCGGCTGGTTTTCAGTGCTGCCGTGCAGGGCTTGAGCAGATCTGCCCTTGAAAGCCTTGTGAGGAAAAGCAAGAGAGGAGGCTTCAAGGCTGAAATTCTGGACTAAATAAGGTGATTTTACTGCTGACTTCCATGAGGTCAAGATTTCTTTTGTGAGGGAGACGGTTTGCAACGTGCTTCTGCACGTGACTCATGCTCTGCCTTGCTTTACCTATCAGTAATACTCCCCATCTCAAGACATTGGAAGGCTTAATTCATTAATGCTTGCAAAGCATTTTAAGTTGTTGGACAAGTAATTGTGTTTGAGGGCAGCTACACTGCTGAGTCACAAGCACTGTGGGAACCAGAACTCTGGATTTCCTAAGCACTGGAGTCAATCAGGTGGGGTAACCTGTTACAGAAAGGTCAACTCCAGACCTGCCCTAAAGGTACAGAGCGTACCAGCAAGCAGCAGGGTATTTAAAGGCCCAGAGGAGGAGATGTGTGGCACTTGGGAATGAGTAACGTCTAAACAGGCTGTGGAAACTAAACCAACATTCACTGGGGGAAAAAAAAAAAAAAGAGGCACTGGTTCTTGTATCACCAAACTGCAGCCACGTTGTGGATAAAACACAGTGAAGGTTTACCAGCCTAAGAAAAGTTAATTACTCCAGCAGGGAACAACCAATACTGCTGGAACTCGGGGGCTGAATGAGGCTGGAAGGAGTATTCAGCAACCACACACCTCATGGGCAATGCCAAAATTGCTGGGTTGCGATTTGTGAACTCAAATGGGAAGTGATCCGCAGGAGTTGGATGGAAGTCTGAGAATGGCTCTAAGGTGAGGGGCGCAAATATCAGCTTCCCAGCCTGAGGCACTGCAGAGTGGGACACCACAGCCAGGAACAGGCACGTGCCTTGCTTTTGCCATAGGAAATTAAAACAAAGGATATAAAATTAGGTCTGAAATCTTGTTTTCCTCTGTGCCACTGACTCTGGTGTATAAAATTCACACACCTACTGCATTAGATCAGGGTGGAATAGGAGATCAGGACAAAAGAATAGCTGTTCTGGGTCAGACCAAACTTCATGTAGGCCAGGTTCCTGTCTCCAGCGCCTCAGGAAGATAGGGACAGTGAGGCAGCAAGTTCCCAGCACCGTCACCCAACTTCTAGACCAGCAGCCCAGGGACTTCCCAAATCAGAGACAAAGTTAGGGGTGAGGTTTTAGGGTTTTTCTTTTTCTGTTCAGTGCCCTTTGACGTGTGGCTCTTCCTCTGGGAACAAGTCTGAATGCTTTCTGTGCAAACTGCTGGGCTTTTTAAGAGTCCTGTGTCAGGAAGTCCCCCAGGTGACCATGACCTGTCTGTGTGGCTCTGGAACCTGTTCCTGAAAGGATGCCTGAGGCAAACCCCAGCACTCCCCTGGAAGCTGGGACGAGTATCTCCAGTGCGGGGAACAAGAACCCTGATGGACTCTGAACCAGCACTCTCTTCCCGGACTGATCGGCTGAGAGATCTTTCCTCCCACTTGGACCCCGGGAGGCCCTCGGCGGTGCGGCCTCGTGTGGAGGCGGGGACAGCGAGTTGCACGGTGGCGACTGCCGCCTCCGCTACCCTCGGCTACCTCAGAGCCCCGGGCCGACCGTTCCTGCCGTCCCCTCAGGGAGCGCCGACTCTCTCCCGCGCAGCGCTCCCCGGCCCTGCCCGCCTCAGGCACCGCGGGGCGGGAAGGGCGGCCGCTGCCGCCGGCCCGGGGCAGGGGGAGAAGGTTTCACACCGCAAAAAGCGCTCCCGAAATCTTCATCCTTCTTTCAACCGGCGCCGAGGAGGAGAGGAGGGACGGGCCGCGGCTCCCGGGCGGGCGGGCGGGCAGGACCCGCGCGCGTCCTCTCAGCGAGCGGCGGGTCGGGAAAAGCCCCTCCGCCACCAGCGCCGCTGAGGGCGCGCCTGCCCGCCCGGCGCTCCCAGGGCCGCCCCGGCCTGGCTCCTCCCGCTCCAGGTAGCGCTGGAAGCACCTGCGGAGCGGCGCTTCCCGAGGGACGGACCCTCGGGGCAGGCGGGGCGCGCCGCCTCCCTCAGGCACAGGAGCCGCCGCTCGCGTCTCGTGCCGTGCCGTGCCTCCGCCTCTCCGTCTCCTCCTCCTGCCGGTACCTGCCTTCCCCTGACCATGCCGTGCCATTCTCATTCTCCTCCTTCTCTTCTTCTTCTTCCTCCTCCCCTCCTCCTCCTCTCCCCTCATGCATATGGATGGGCGCATGCGCCCGCAGCCCTGGGCTAGATGAAGCGGAGCGGCGGGGGCGCTCCCAGACGGGCGGGCGGCTGTAGGGCGGTGCGGGTGCTGCATGTGCGTGTATATGTGTGAGTGTGTGTGCGTGTGCGTCTCGGGGGGGCGAGAGGCTCCGCCGCAAGGAATAAAAGGATTGGGATAATAATCGCAGTAATAAAACAAAAAAGACAAAAAAAAAAAAAAAGAGAGAAAAGAAAAGGGAAAGAAAAGGGGAGGCGAAAGAATAAGGCGGATAAAAGGAGGCCGGGGTGCTTTGCATTGAAGAGCGGGGCGCTATTGAAAGCGCTTGAAAAGCGGCGTTGTCCTGCGCGGGTGCGCCGCAGTATATTAGAGCGGGGCGGCGGGGGCGGCGGCAGCAGCGGCAGCAGCGGCGGCGCCTCCTCCACCTCCTCCTTCTCCTCCTCCTCCCTCCTGGCCCTCCCCGTCCCGTCCCGACCCGGAGCGAGCGGCGGCGGCGGCGGCCCTGCAGGCGGGCGGGCGGGCAGCGCGGCGGCGGCGGCGGGCGGCATGCGTGCGCCCCGGCGGGCAGCCGCGGCGGCGTGCTCCATCCTCACCCTCATCCTGCTCCTGGCGCTGCGGGACAAGGTACGTACCTGGGCAGACACGGGAATTTTGGCGCTTTCCTGGAGTGCTTGCGGGAGACGGGTTTTGGGAAGCCCGGACAGGCGCTTCTTGCAGAGCGACTCCGGCCGGAGCTGCTGCCCCGTAACTTCCCTGCAGGAGTGCGCCTTGCAGCAAGGCTTAATTCCCCGGGAATAAGAAGTGCGATTACTGCATTCCGGCCCCCCCCTTACTTATTTTCTCCCTTCTTTTTATCCCTTTTTAATTTTTTTATTATTATTATTTTTAATGAGCCTAATTGCAGCACTGCTGGGGTGACTAATGAGCAGGGCCTGAGTCTCAGCTGGGTAGCTCCGGCTCAGCTGCACCCCGGAGAAGCGGAGGGGTTGCTCGGTTGCCTTTCCAGGGTGTGCATTAGCTACATCGTTTTGTTGGGTTTGCCCTTGCGTATGCGCTCTTGGCTTGGTTAAGTTTTATTTCCTAACGATTTGGAAGCCTTCCTCACGCTGTTTTTTTTGGAGTTGGCACTTGAGGTTCTTTTTTAGTATTAACCGCGTTATTTAGTTGGGATGATTTATGAGCCCTTCTGATAGGGAAAAGCTTGGAGTGGTTGGCTTTGTGTTGTTTTTAATGTTACATGTATGCTTCTTGAAAGCACGCTTAAAATTACTTTCTCCTATCTGTAATGTAGTTGTAGATTTTGTTTGGAGAAAAAAGTGAGGTAACTGTTTCTTGTTTCTCTCTTTTTTGTTTGTTGGTTTTTGTTTTTGGTTTTTTGTTGGTTTTTTTTTTTTTTTTTTTTTGCTTTTCTTTCCTCCGGTTTTTTCTTGGGATTAACAGGTGACTTTAGCGTCCGGACAGTTCGAGTTGGAGATCTTATCCATGCAAAATGTGAATGGTGAACTGCAAAATGGAAATTGCTGCGATGGCACCCGAAACCCAGGAGATAAAAAATGCACCAGAGATGAGTGTGACACCTACTTTAAAGTTTGCTTGAAGGAGTATCAATCGCGGGTCACTGCTGGCGGTCCTTGCAGCTTCGGATCCAAATCCACTCCTGTCATCGGAGGGAATACCTTCAATTTAAAGTATAACCGGAATAATGAAAAGAACCGGATCGTTATCCCTTTCAGCTTCGCCTGGCCGGTGAGTTGCATGGCCTGCTCTAGCTCTGCCTCTGTTGGACGGTGGTCTTTGAGATGTCCTTAGTGTGCCGAGGTTTAACTCCTTGTGCCAGGGGAAGAGGGACTGGGATTGGGGAGGGAAAAGAAGGCGTCTTGGCAAGAGCGTCGGGAATCCGCAGCACAGAAATGAGTAAAATGTAGTGGTGTTTTTGTTTTTGTTCCCTGGGGCTCACAGTGCACAGCCTGTTAAATTTGAAAGTCAGATGTGCAGTGAGGGGGATCTAAATGGGTCAGGGAAGCAAACCCAGTATCTCTGCACTTTACAGCATGAATAAATCTCTTGAGATTTAGAAGGTCAGAAGTTAATTTTTTTTTTTTTTTTTTTTTTTTTTTTGTTAACCAGTGAAGTCTTGAGCTTAAGCCAAAGAGCAGTGGGTTAGGGGCTGTAGAGGGATCCCGTGTGAAAAGTGTGTGTCATAGCTGGCCTCCTTCCCTGGAGCGTGTTTGAGAAGGCTTCCTGCTTCTCCCAAGGGGAAATCTCCCCACACTACTCGGTGTGGCATGGGAACTGCTGTAGCTGCTCTTGGTGAAGTAGTTGCCAGCTTCCCTGGGAAGCTGGCAGTGTTTTGAGGGACTTGCAGACTCCAGGAGGTAAAGACTGAGAAAAGCTTGGTCTTAGCTTTTGGTCCACTTCACTCACTCCTCCCCACAGCACACCTTTCCCGGCTACCTGCCTTTGTGGTCCGTGGATTCTGCTTCCCTGTAGTTGTGTGCAAAACTCTGTGTCTCAAGGAGGTGGGACTCTTTGCCAGGCACTTTTCCAGTGTTGTCCACCCTAGTAAACACTGGTAAGCCCTGTAGAGCAGAGAGATGAAAGATAGGTGACCCAGTCCTTCACCAGCGATCCTGTTTTAGCTTTGGCTGTGAAAAGAGCACTCAGACATCAGTGCTGCATGTTTCTTCTGGGTGCTTAGGAGGGTTGAATGTCTGATAGTCAGCTCTACAGAGGAGCCCTCAACTCCCTGAACAGAAAGCGAGGACCATCTTTGCTAAATGACCATCAGCCAGGACAGACACACACACACACACACACACAGGCTCCGGGGATGTGGAATTTGTGGCCATGGAAGAGTGCCGTGGCCTGGGATGGCAGGAGGTGCCCTGTTTTCGTGCCAGCAGGCGAGCAAAAACTGGGAGTGACTGATCCAGGGGGGTCCTATGCACACCAACAGTCTGGCTTTTGAGGTGTCTCCCGGGGATGCTGCCGTGTAAATGCTGAAAGCTCCCAAATTTCTGCTCCTGAGATTTTTAATATTTAGAGATCACCTAGGAAACCAAACTTTCCCCCCCCACACCCATTCTCCAAAGGCGCTGAGCAGACAGTTTCCCACCAACTACCTTGGGATGTGTTGATGCTCAGCAGTTTGGTAAATCCAGTCATCCTAACCTAAATGCCTAAGGTCATTTTTGCGAGAGGAGGAGGGCCCTTCTGTGCACCAGGGGAAGGGTGAATCTTGTTTCCTATCCTCTGGCCCTCTCCCTGCTGCCGAGGTGGACTCTCCACTCTCTCCAAAGCATGGCTCTTCCTAGATAAGGGCTGGTTGCTGGGAGAATGTGGACTTTTTTTGGGAGCGCAGGGGGGATGGAAAAGCCCGCCCCAAAAGTATTCCTGCTCCAGTTGTGGTGTAGACACCCACTTTGTAGTCCTGCCGCCAAGTGCTGCAGGCAGCCATGTGTTCTTGAAGTGTCCTGTGCTGCCTCCTACCTGCCTCCTCTGTCAGTTGTGACTTATGGAATATCGAGGGCTGAAGAGGCACAAGGGAGAAATTAAATCTCCGTTTTTAAGGAGCTGGTATTACAAAGTACAATAGCAGAGTTAACAAAAGTATTCTCTGTTGGAAGTACAAGTCCTTCCTTTCTTTCTCTTTCTTCTTTTTCTGAACATGAAATGAGATAAAACTGTTATCAAATATGCCTCAAAGGGATAAAGGGCTTTGTAAAAATCTGAGGTATTTGAAGCTCTGCCAGTGGCTGTAGTGCTTGTCTTGCAGATTTTGACTTTTTTTTATGAAAAGTCAGGTACATCAAGGATTTATATTTTTTTTTTTTAACTAACCCCCTTCTCTGCTCCCAGTAATTTGAGTGCCCTGAATCTGAAGATAGGTATATAAAAATGGTGTGAAAACTGAACGTGTTGCTTCCAACAACCCCTCTCTTCATAGGGCTGGGAAGGGAAATCTGTGTGCAGAGGGTGGGTTTGGGGGGGTGAGGACCCTGGGAGAAGTTTCCTAAGCTTGTCTGCATCTATGCTTCTATTGTCCTGCTGAATCTAATTCAGCACTGGAATCCTGGAGCAGCAGCAGCAAAATGCCAGTGCAGCCTTTGAAATGTGTAAAACTTGACAAGTTCAGACACCCTATTCCAAAAATTCCAGGATTATGAACCAAACTCTTGCTTATTCCCATGCAGAAATGCACCTTTTGAGACTCTGATGAGAGACTGTTTGAAATTATCAAGCCTGCCTTCCCAGCTTTAGCTTCCACAGGACACAGCTTTTATGCCGGCCATTGTGACTTCCAAATGGCATTTGAACAAAAGAATATCTAATGTGGCAAAGCTCTTATTTGTCCTAAAATTGAGTACACAAATCATTTGAGGCATTTTTCAAAGCTGTAAGGATGAAGCAGTAAACTTAATTAGTCAACTCAGATCTGATGCTGAAATTTCAGAACTTTAAAAAAAAATTTCTTTAGGTGGTTGAATACAGTGGACTTTAGTAAAAGCTTGAGGTTAGCATTGCATCTGCCCAGGTGGCTAATCAGGAGAGATGGCTTTGAATACATTCAGCTGAAAATTGTAGTAAAGGTAATAAGAGCAAGAGCAAAATGTTAATCATATTGCTCTTGAAAAGTCATGCCCATCTCTGAATACTTACTGCTTGTGTTCTGCTCTCTGAGAAAGGCTTTTCTTGGATGTTGCAGCTGGGGTCAGTAACATTAAGAAGTCTTGTTGCCTTGACTACTTTAAGAAAAAAAATAATTACAAAACCCTCTTCCAATGTCAAGCTGCCCCCTTATGCTATTTGTGAAAAATAGGTATATTGCATTAGGGCCTTTATTCATCAGGCAGGAGAGGAATGAGAGAGAATGGGCTGCTTTAAATGTATTGTTAGAGTGGGCTTGTAGTTGTAATGTAGATTTGAAGTGTCAGAGCCTTATTAATAACTTATGTGGTTTGCTCTTGTCAGTTTTGATAGGTACCCCTGTGAGTAATGGGTGTGGAGATGGTGGGCCATGAATTAATTTAAGTGATGGGAGGTTTGAGGAAGTTGCTAGGAGACAGGGCAGCAGAGCAGCATAAAGGAACTGGAGTGGATCAGAAAGCTGCCCCTGCAGTAGCTGGTAAATCTTCAGTAAATTGAAACAATAGTGATGATGATTAAAAAAAGAAAAAAAAATGGACTTAGGCTTCTTCTGTGCATTCATTTTGAGACTTCACTGACTTTCTTGACAGGCAAGCTTGGCTTTATGAAGCCATATAAAAAAGCATGGAACAAAAGAATTTCCATGTTCCACTTGTCAAAGTCTGTCTCAACAAGTTTTGTTTCATGGCAGACACATGCTTTTCTCTGACATCAGTCAAATCTCCTGGCTTTCTTAACCCAAAGTGTGATCTGTGCTGTACCTTAAGGCAGCTGAGCATCAATTATCTAAGCAAAACTTTAGCACCTGACTTTGCTTTTATGTAAAGAGAGATCTTTTTGGGGTTTGGCGAGACTGTGAGTAAGAAGGTCAAACTTGGCAATTCCTTTGGTATGTATAGCTCCAATTTCAAACAGCTTGTTTAGCCTGAAATTATGATCCTTGTAATTATTTAATATTGGGGCCAATTGTACCAACACACCAGGAAACAACTGAGGTGGAAAAAAAGCCTCCAGCATCTGAAGGAGTTCAACATAAAATACAATTAAAAAAGAGTTTTTAACATCTTGTTTCAACCTTATGCTAAAAAGAAATACTCAGCCTTTCCCCTTTTTAATGACAAACCTTAGTGCTGCTGGTTCCTGAAGATGTAAAATATGTTTTCTGGGTAGGCATTGTTTTTTCTGGCTAGAAAGACATGATGAAAGAGCATTAGTATTTTTTAAGCTTTGTGAACTTTTCCCCGTCTTGATACAAGAGACTTCCAAAATACTTACCTGCAGCTGATATTAAAGTAACAGCCTTTTGAATCTGAGAGAAAAATATCACTTCATTCAGCTGCCTTTTTTTTTTTTTTTTTTGCTTTTCAACCCAGTATGTCATAGTCATAAGACTAAAATTTGGGGTTTGATTTTGTTTTTCTCTTCCTCCAGTTAACTTTTTGAAAACTTGTAGAAGCAAATATTGGAACTTTTCTTGAAGAATTCATAAGTCATCTTGGAGCATGGGCAGATCAGAAGAAATTTTTATAAGAACAAAATGCATATTAAAGCCACACTGTCATTTATTGCTGAATTAATAATTTAAGATTAAATCTTCACTCAAAGTGCAGTGTTTTGCCTGGAATTACTATCCAGTACAGAGCTGGGAGTATTAAGTGGCATCTGAAGCATAATTAGCATCACAAGGCTGGGGTTTTTTTCCCAGGACTGCAGAGAAGTGATGCATCAACTCAGAGTTTTTGGGCTTCTAACATGTTCTTATGAGTTATTTATGTTCCAGCCAGTTCAGAACTTCATCTCCCTGGTAAATCCATTTGACTATATTACCATAATATGTCTAAAAATAAATCCTCATCCTGCCTGCTCCCAAAATTTTTTTTTCTTGTTAGAATAAAGGCCTCCTCCAGTTTAACTTCAGTGGCAGCTCGACTGGGCCTGGCGCTGAGGCTTATTCCTAAACTTTCTCAGACTACATACATCCAGCACTGTCAGCTTGTTTATGCAGCTGGAAGTCAGCATGTCTGAAAATGAATTGCATAAAATTGATGCTTTATGCTCAAAGTTCTAGTTCAGGCAAGGGAACACACTGCTTCACTGTGGGGCTGGAGGCTGGAATAGAAGTCAGCTGGTTCTGAAGCTGGGGAGGTGGATCTGAGCTGTTTATCCCAGCTTCAGTTTTAATGGGGTTCTGATGCCCTGCAAAACGAGAGCCTTGAGCTACATTTCTTAAAAGTATTTCTCTGTAGATAGAGAAGAGTATCTCTGTAGATAATACAAATGACAGGATTGGTTTTGAAACTGAAACTAAACTTGCCTTTGAATTTCTGTTGATGAGTAGAAGTTTAATTGGCTCAGTTCTAATAATTTAATTGGTAACCTGTACACCTTAACACAGGGAAAGATGTCAAAACTAGAAGCTGTTGTGTTCGCTTCTCGTTAGTCTGCGGAGCTCCTGGTTCTGTGGCCACTGCTCTGCAGCATAAATTACACCCATTCTTCTTGCAGTATTCAGAAGAAACTGCAAAAAGTGGATAGAAGTGGTTAAAGTGGTTTGTAAATAGTCAAACATCCAGAGTCCTTCACCAGCTCGACCCAGTTCTTAGGCACTTAGGTAAATAAGTAGAAAGGCTTCTTGTTCAGGCTTGCTTCATGTGAACCTGACTGTTTTGCTTGGCTGGCTACTAGGTATTCTCTCTATTAACCTTGCCACCCTTTTGTAACTGGTGCATTTAATTATCAGTGGGATGCTTTAAACAGGTAGGGGGACTGATAAGAGCAGGTAATCTGCTTGTTGGGGAAGCTTGAAAGCAACCATTGACATTTTGCCCTATCTGTTGCTCTTTGACAAGTGGGGCTCTGTGAGAAAATAACTCTGTAACTAGATAAGGTGCTGATTAAACTGCTGCTCTAGTATGAAGCGCCCTGGTAGCTGAGATCACTTAAGATCACTAATTTAAAAAGAAAGGGAAAAAAAAAGGGTGGTGGGGGGCAAGCTGCTATACTCTTTTTTTCTTTCCCTTTTTTTTTTTAAAGGAGGGGAGGAGGGAGGACCCCAAGTCTCCCCCCTTCTGCCCCAGTACATTGTTCCATTAATGCCATGCTAGTTTTATGATTGGAATACATTGTAGTCCGGCCACCCAGACAGAGGCATTGACTGCTAATATTAACCAAGAACAATAGAGTGGCCATACTGACTGCAGTGAGGATTACAGAACATAATGGGGCCTATCCAAAAATAATGCTAATACAGGACAAGCAACAGGAAGCAGCAGTAGACTCAGCATTGCTCGGCTCCCAGACAAACCATGGATGTACTTCACACAATGGCAACTTCAGCACATTATGTATTCACAGGATACTCATTATTCCAGCAGGCTTGCCAGATCAGAGATCAGCCTGGTTTACTGGATGCTTAAGCGTATGCATAGTTTGGATAGCGGTACTTTTGTGTCCTTCATTATTTGGCAGGAAGGTGGCAGTTGTATTGCAGTGAAGGTCTTGACTTCATTTACTGCCTTGGCACAAGCCAAGGCAGAATGGAGGGGAAAAATCACTCCTGGAAGCCGCTGATATAGTTAAATTTGTTTTCATGTCTTTCTCCTTTATGTGGCAATGTAGTGTTTACTGGCACTGACAGCACTGAGGGAGCTACTCAAAAGGAAGGCTAAAGGAGCTGTGTTTTTGTGTGGGCATATTCTGATGAGGCCCTTGGCCAGGCTGCCTGCTCGGGGTTCAGCCGAGCTCTCGGCCATGACACTGCTATGGCTTAAGCTAGGTTTATGTAGGCAGAGTTGGGAGAGTCGCAGCTTGGTAGGGTGTTGCCTCGTCCTTACATAGTTTGTCCCACAGAAGATCTTCCTGATGATGTTCCATTTGACAAAAGGTTAAGAGGGTTAAGTGGTTTTCCTCCTTTTCCGAAATATGTTTTATTGCTACTCTTCTGAAACTCTGGGTGTCTGTGTCTTTTGTTTAAAAGTGTCCCATCTTGAACCCAAAGTCTTGGGGTTTGGTTTTTTTTGTTTGTTTGTTTTTTTTCCCATGTCATCTGGATGAAGAGCCTTTAACTCCTTTGAAGGAACATTCAGTTGTCAAAGCTGGTGGTGTGACAATGTGATGTGTCTGTAGAGCGTCATCGTGACTTGTCATGGTACATGACAGAGGTACCAAGTGAAAGTCCTGCTGATGTTTAGAGGAAGTGGGTTTGTGACTGGCTTTAACCCTGCTTGGAGACGCCTTTGGGCACTTTGGAATGTGCCTCAGTTTCCCTCTTCCCTCTCTCACCCCCTTCCAGCTGTAGGGAGGAGGTTGCCAACCCTCTTGGCAGTGAGCTGTGTCTTGCTGTGACAGTGTCCTGGCTGGCCCTGGGATGCAGACAGGGTGTGAGCACCTTCTCAAACTGCTCTTCACAGCTGTGCACGGCTGGCAGAGCGTGAGGAGAACTTCACTGGGCTTAACCTGCTCTCCTTGTTTGGCAAAGGAGGAGCAGGCGCAGCGCTCTGGATGCAAGCTTCCCACTGCATTTGTCTAGTCATGGTTTCACATGCTCAGCCAAGCTCTTGCATGCTCTAACCACAAGGAGAGGAGGGAAAGAAGTTGGACTGGTTGCAACCTCTTTGAAAAAGGAGGCAGTGCTTTCACTAAGTGCTGGATGTTTTAATCTATCCCTGGCCCACTGACTTGCAGAGAGCCTTTAGAAGCCAAAGTATAAAAGCACCTCTTTTGGGTGGATGTCTGGATGAAGGGAGGGAAGAACATAATCAAGCAGAGAGCTTTAAACACCTTCTGCTTAGTGGGAGCTGTCAGCATTTTGTTTAAATAACCAGCAAAGAGGTTGCATTGCCCTTTCAGACCCTTAAAAGGGATGGTTTCCGATGGATTTCAGGGTCTTCACAGTTTTTTGGATTGTGTTATCAGTGGATCAAGACTAAATCATGGTGTCTTGTCATTGAGGAAAATAACTCTTACACATTGGTGCTTTCTTTGTTTTTTTGAGTATGACCTTGACCATTTCCATCTTCTCCTAGCTTAACTCACAGGAGTTTTGCTGCCTTTCAGTCCTTTGGGCTGATCAGGCTGTGGATGTTCTGCAAAGTGTACAAACTTACTGTTCCTTTCAAGCTGCCTTTCCTCTCCAGCCACAATCCCTGTCTTCTGGTCAAGCTCAGGTTTACAGTGGCTAATTGGGTGTGACTCTGGAAAGTTCACTGCTGCCTTGTTGCCAAGGACATTGCTTTGATGGAATAAGGTGCATGATGTGGAATTCTCATGTCTGGATATATATATTTATTCAAAGATGGGCAGAGGTCATCTATGGGCATGGGAAAACTTAAACCTCCATGCTGTAAGCAGTCATTCCTGAGATATCTAAATCGTTGATCTATAGAGTGGGGATGATACGCACTTTTAAAAAAATCTCAACAGTGCAGCTTTGCACAGAACTGCATTTTTTGGGGGATGAGGGAATTAGCTAGAGGTATGTGATAGTTGGATTGTTGAGGGAGGCTCTGGGTGTCTGTGTGTCTTTTGTTTAAAAGTGTTCCATCTTCAACACAAAGTCTTGGGGACTTTTGGTTTTTTTTTCTCCCCATGCTGAGAGAGACAGAGCCAAGAGATCAAATGCCATTCTTTGTATGTATCATATCGTCTCAGGATGGAGATTCTTCATTTAAAATACTCAGTCGAGGTGAGAGGGGGCACATGGAAACAAGGGAATTGCCCGGGTAGGTCTATTCCCAGTGCATTTTGTTTTCATCCAGATAAGCATCTGCTCTTTTTAAAGGAACTCCTGTGTGGTGTTGGAAAGTGGTCACACAAGTATCTAGCAACAGTAGCACTTGGAGTGAGGATTCAGCCTTTCCTTTGCTTAAGGGCTAGGTGTGTTGGTAAACAGTCCTGAGAACCAGCAGGGAACTGTTGCTATGAGTTTAGACAAAATATCTTCCAAAACAATTATGCAAGGCCAAAAGGAAAACATCCTTAACTTTATTGGAAGTAGTGCTGGTTGCCATAATTCATTCTCTATATCATAGGTTTTTTTTTTTCAAGCTTGCAGTAACATGTTGTGCTTGTACTGCTTAATGTTGGTAATTAAACCACTGAGGAAGCACCCAAGATAGTGAAATCTGCATCTGTAATATGGCTTGGGAGTTCTATTCTGGTTTTGTTTGTTTGCCTTTTTTTGTTTTGTTTTGGTATTGTTTGTTTTATTAGTTTTTTGTTTGTTTGTTTTATTAGGGTTTGTTGTTTTTTTTTTTAACACTGACTTGTGTAAGGACTTCTTAAATCTCTTTGAAACAGTGTTAGATGATCGTGTTTCATTTTATTTTCTTTTCAGAGTTCCTTTCAAGTTATCAGACTTTGGTCTAGAATAGTGACAAATCACTTTTCATGAAATATTAACCAAAAGCGGTTTGGGCCAATGGAGCCTCTGCACAGAAGTTTGGGTGCATGTCTTGGCTTGCCCAGCTTTGCTTACTTTTGGAAGCATTTTCCCACAGTTATCAGTGAACAGAATGGAATCCTGGTCTGCTTTGAATATGAAACATATTTAGGCTATATTGCAAGCCGATGTCCATCACAAACTAGGGTTTCATTCAGAGGCTGCATGCTGTGTCCAGTCGTGAGAAAGCAGCTCTGCTCCAACTCTCTCTCTCTTTTTTCTTTTTTTTTTCCCCCCTTCTTTTTTGTTTCCTCTCCTCTTAAGGAATCTGAGGTCTGCCTTGCCCTTGCACCTTGTAGACAGCTCACTCTCAGATCTGCATTTTGGTTTCTGTTCCAGAGAAGGCTGTGACTGAGCACAGATAACAGATCCAATTAAGAAGAAATAAACCTTACGATGCGCAGCTGCTATGGCAAAGGACCAAAACCCTTCACAGAGAGTTTTTATTCTGTTGCTGTTGTACTCTCCAAAAAGATGTTACATTTATTGTTTTATCTGTAGTTATTATTACACTTTTTACTTTTTGATTCTTTTTTTCTTTTTCTTTTTTTTTTTTGGAAGGGTGGTGTTTTGTTTTGGTTTTGAATCATTGTGTAAGTTTGGACACGGCAATTTTGAAAGATACAGCTTGGATAATGATGTCTCGAAGTCGAGCTGGAGGAGGAGAAGATATTTTAATGGCCCTTGTTCTCAAGTTAGGATTGAAGATAAAGGTGGCTTAGATGTAATAGCTGGCACCTTTCCAGCACATGGAGTCACTTCAGTCGGTTTATGCTTATGATTATTATTACTGGAGTGCTGGAAAGCTCATTGTCAGCTTGGAGCATCTATAACTGTGACACGGGGTGGACAGTGTGCCTTCCCTTTCTCTGCTCCTCCAAAGAGTCTGCTCTTAGCCTTTGTTTTACAAAGCTTCTCTCTCACCCCACCCCCTCCCCATATCCATCAGTTCTTCCCTCAGTTACCTGATACTTGTGGGAGCTGCGATGGCCCTCGTGCAGACAAAGCTTTCAAAAGGGGTGCTGAAAAGCCAAGTCCCTGAAGATTGCGCTGTCAAGGCAGGGCATGGCAATCTTAGCAACACTTCTTGCTTTCAGGATGGCTGGGGGAAGGGACATCAAGACTGTCTTTCTGTAGCTGAAATTCTTTTGAAGCAGTTTTTTGAGACTGGTTTTTTTTTTTTTTTGATGCTGCCTTGTTATCCTGGTGCTTTGGGTCTTCCATGTGCGATTCTTCCACACGCGCTTTGCTGGGGCCGCAGCGCAGTGTCAAAGGCTGTGCTTCCTGGTTAAGTACATAAGATGCTTTAACGATGACAAAGTTGAGCTCTCCAAGGTGAAAGGTCTCCTAAGTCAGACTGGATAAGGTAGCTTACAGGCTTTCAAATCATGTTTGCCTCAAGCATAATCTTTTACCTATTTATGTTTCCAAGTGTTCGGCTTTGGGGCAGAGACCAGAATTTTTCTTTTTAATTAAAATTGGGGTTTTGGTGTGTTTTGTTTTGGTTTTTTTTTTTCCCCGTAAGTCATGTGTGGGTTTGAAACTAACTCTTATTTCTCTTTTGCAGAGATCCTACACATTGCTTGTGGAGGCATGGGATTACAATGATAACTCCACGAGTAAGTATTCATTCCACTGGTTTACTTGGGCACCTCTGCTTCCCGTGCATTGAAAGGCCTCTGGTAGTTTAACCAGCTTTTTGTGAATTAGAGCACGGGGAGAGGGGAAAGTTCTCCTCCAAACAATTTGGAGCAATTCCTCCAGGCTCTGCAGCAGCCTGTCTCCCTTTTCGCCTGCAGAGGATGAGTAGCTCACTCACCTAGGCACCACCAGTTTGCCTAAAAATAGATGGTGTTAATTCCTTCTTTCTCCTTAAGGAGAATAAAAGCCAAGGGATTTATTCAGGTTTCTTTGTTTGGATTTTTTCCTTGTTTTTTTAAATTAGGAATAATATTCAGAAGCCGAAGACTGGCTCACTTGAGACCTTTCTATAATCTGTATACTTTGGAAAACTGAATGTGCTGCTTTAAAAAAAAAAAAAAAAGAAAAAAAAAGAAAAAAAAAAAAAAGAAAAACAGAAAATCTCCATAAGACTTGGTCTAAATATCCATCTAATGACTGTAGATGACAAATAGGAGTGACTGCCAGCTCTTCCTTGGGAGTTGGATGTCTAGGGATTTATACTCAGGGGCTGAAAAATGTTTACCAAACACAACCTGCTAGAGCTGGCTGGAAATCAAGGGTGGGAACCTTTTGCCTGGAATGTCTTTGGTTGGTCTCAGAAAGGTTCTGCAAAGCTTTTCCTGTTGACAAAGGAAGCTGTACAGGGGCTCTTGGCATATGAGCTGTTCTGCTTTTTGCCTGCTGTTACTGAAGGAGATGGGCAAAATTAGCTGTATCTTCACTCTAAGGCTTGAATGGGGTGTGTGGAAAAAGCCACAGGAGAGAGTGTGAATCAGAACTCATGAAGCTTTTGTTGACACAACAAGCCTTTTCCTTCAATGAGAAAGCAGCAGCACTGTGACCCGTCTCACAGAAATCTTATGGCAGCTCCTTGTAGTCCATTTGGAATGGCAGGTGACAGCCAGGCAGGAAGGAAAGGGGCTTCACACCTCCTGAGAGAAAGGCCTTGTAGAAATGCACAGTGGTCTTTGAGTCTGGGACCCTTTCTGTGCAGTTCTTTATATTTTTTTTTTCAATATACATGGAATGTCCTGTTAGTTTATAGTTCCACAAAAGCAGTTGTCCATTACAGTTGATTTGTGTGAACTGTCAGGGATAGCCTCAGCCAGCCACGTTCAGCACTGTGGCAGTACCTGTGATTCCAGGCTCTACCCTAGATGTGGAGCAGTGGCTGGGAGACTTCTTGGCTGTGGAGTATTTTATGGAGAAGAAAATAGATGCTGCAGCAGCAGCGTAATATTAAACATAGGAGATGCCTGAATTCAAAATGAAAGTCGTGTTTATAGTAGAATCTGAGAATTTCTTCAGACTGGGTCTCTGCCACTTTTACTATTATTAGAGCTCATCTTTTTTCATGAAACAACTGCATTTCCAAAGCTACACAATGAACCCTTTCTTTGCTTTCATGTTCTGGAAGTATAGTTGTCTTCAGACAAAATTTCCTCATTTCTCAGCAGTGCATTTGACCAAGTGCAGACATGTTCTTGCATATGTTCCTGATCTGCATTCCTGCTCCAGCTTTGCTGTCACTTATCCATCTGTAGGTCACTTCAGTCACTGCACTGCACAAAGCTGTTCCTTTGTGCCTCATTGCCTGACTTACAGTCAGCTTTCCCAGAGCGGAAGAATAAGTCTTGATGAACTAGTTAAGAAAATGATTAAAACTAAACAATTGTCATCGGATAACGTGATGAGTGAGGTTTTTTTGATGTCCAGGATTTTCTTTTACCATAATTGCCACTGAATTTTAAGGACCCTGTGAGAGCTCTCAGCAATAAAAGTGAGTTTAGTAAGCTTTGTGTAACTTGTCACTAGCTGTAGCATCCTCTGATCAGTGCAGTTGTTAGGCGATCCTGGAGTGGATGCTTCCTTCCCCCCATCTACATTCCACTCCTCCTACGTTCCCTTTACCACATACTCTCTCTTGTCTCACTTCCAGGAGTGGCTTGCAGTTAAATTCTGGCCCTGTTGAAGCTGATGAGAATCATGCTTTGTTGGAGCCAAGACTCAACTCAAATGGTTTTTCTCACTCTGGTTCTTGTCTAGTTGCCATCTTGCTACTGTTGCTCCATACATAAAGCTAATGGGACTGACATTGCATCTCAAACTATGGCAAAGAACTGTTGTAAATTACTGGTATCAGTTGCATGGGAATTCCAGTTGGGCAAAGAGACTTCAGCAAAATGTAAACCAAGCCACAGCTGGAAATTGTCTGAAACAAAGACTTTCAAAAATAACTGTGGTGTCCTTGGCCACCCAAACTGCTCAGAGGAGTCTGGATTGTTTGTTGTTTTTGTTGTTATTTTTGCTTCCTGATGCTGCGTAGCTATAATTTCCAGACAATGGGGCACTGAAAAGCAAAGGTGGGCAGTGAAAATCTCATTTCCTTGTGCCTAAAACCTTTGATACAGTTGCCCACTGAATAAAAAGAGAGATTAACAGCTTTGAAGTGTAGCCACAAGGAGTGAATGAAACCATCAGACCCTCTGACAGCACAGAGCAGAAGCTCCCGATGTACAGAAAGCCTCTCTTCCACTTCATCAATTCCTAATGGGTTAATGCTTCCTCTAACCTTCCTATCAAAGCATGGGGTTCTGAGTCAGAGGATGGCTGGGGAGTTCAGAAGATCCCTTTCTCTCAAGCCTGGCTGACTGCTGCTTTTTATTTACTTAGCCAGCCTGCTGCCTTGGGATTGCTTCCTATAAAACTTAAACTGGGGTTGGTACAGGCTAAGAACAGCAGGGTTGTTGCAATGCCTGCCCTGGAGTTTGGGTCAGCACCCTTGTGTAAGTGGGAATAG
The DNA here is from genome assembly GCA_035583135.1 of Lophotriccus pileatus. Taxonomy (NCBI): domain Eukaryota; kingdom Metazoa; phylum Chordata; class Aves; order Passeriformes; family Tyrannidae; genus Lophotriccus; species Lophotriccus pileatus. The sequence goes on from JAWWES010000115.1 coordinate 327,404, forward strand.
GCAAGGGTGGAGAAGGTTTTGTACAAGAAGAAACATGCCAAGGCTTCATTGTGAAAACTGTGGGTGATAGCTGATGGAAAGGGATCTTAGAACTGGGAGACCTCGCGTGAATTTGGATGGATTTAGTTTTGTAATGCGTATCAAAGAGAAGACATTTCATCCGTGATCCAAAGGGAAATTGCAGCTGGGTTTCATCTGAACCCTTACAAAATAAGGAAGTCCAGAGGACTTATAAGGGTGTTCCCATTTGAGTTCAGCTTGTGGTTAAAGTCTCCAAAGAAACTGGCTGGAGTCTGATGCCATAGATGTTCAGCACGGACAAGCTTCCTAATGAGCTGGCAGATTGGAAAAGAATGATAGAGCAGAGACAAGAGGAAAGATCCCTTTTCCAAGGGCGCCTTTCTGGTGCCAAGGACTGAAATAGCTGTCAGTGGTATGTTCCCAGTGGAGAACAGGAAAAGACTGGAAAAGCAAGTGTGTGTGTGTGTGTGTGGAGGGGGGGGTGGTGCTTTGCAGAACTGAGTGTCATTCTCCTTTTCTCCTGCCTCTTATGGGAGAGAAGGTGTTTTACTCCCAAGAGGTAGGATGTCTTCATGCGCACCGTGTATTTTGGGAAGTGTATTTGCTTTCCAGCTGTGCTGTGGATGGGGTTTATCCTGGCAAGTGCAGCAGAGCCACCTCCAGCACACATAAGTGGAGCTCTAATTGCCAGGCTAGCCCTATTCAAGAGGAGTAGATATGTATCTGCTTAAGTGCCTCTCAGAATTAGTCAATAATCTCACTGATGAGATCTCAGAGTCTTACACCTGCACATGATATTGCTCTGGATGTACCAGTTTGGAAAACTCCTTAGGCATCTAGATAACTTGTGAATGGGATGTAAATTAATAAAGGCCTGCGTGCATTTGGAAGTCTGATACATAGATGTGGTGTTGGGGGCTTAGTGCCAATGAATAATAAAAACTGATTTAAATAGAAAATATTAGAGAACCAGAAATACCAGAAGGTGAATAAGAAGTTGCTGCCCTGAATTTCACACTGTAAACACTTGGTGAATGCTGTAGTTTCAAGCCATGAACACCCCCAAAAATGGGTAAATGCTCAGGATGTCTGGGTATTGACACCCTTGTGAGGTTGTGCTTTGACTTAAAACTGTAGACAAGCAGGCTTGTCTACAAAAAACTGTAGACAAGCAGGATCTAGTGGTGCATCAGTAATGGGTATCTGAGGCTTGAGGAGCCTGTAGGGAAGGTCTTTTTTTGAAAGCTGCAAATCAAAGGCCCCTAACAATGAATTTAAAACTGTTTTTGATTAAAAACTGCCCATGTGTCATCTTAAGGTTTATGTAACGACTTCTTTAGCCTTCAGCTCTGCCTTATGTAAAATTCCACAATGTTCTTTTGGAGTTGTTGGAAGAACAAGCTGCACATCCGTACATTTTAATTCTTAACATTCAGCTGTGCCAGTACTTCACAAGCTGCTTTCTAACACATCACTGGCAAAGTGCCCTTCTATCTACAAGACTTCCATTGCTGGACTGTGCTCCTGTGTACTTATTGTTGGGTTTGTACTATGTCTGTGAGGATACTTTAGCTGTTTTATGAATAACTTTCAGTCAGCAGGCAAGTGCTGGCTCGCAGCAGGTCGTAAGGCAGTGTCAGATGGTTTAAGTCACAAGACCTGGTCTACAAAGTGAAATACCACAAATATATACAATGTTCAGAGCTAATGTGAAATATTGTTATTTCAAGCCATAATTCAGACAGTTGTAGGGCTCTGAAAGCCAGAAGACTTCTGCTGGAACTAAATGTCATGTGCAAAGCCTAAACTTTGAAATACTCTGTAGAGAGAAAGGGAATCTGTAGCACACAGATGCAGTAGTTTGAGTTTTCTGCTTTGAGCTCTGGTAGTCTTGATGTTTTACTCTCAGCTGACATCTGAAGAGAGAACTTCCATGGTATTCCTCAGCCAAAACCTGGTGAGATTGCTGATGTCATCTGAATGCTGGAGTAGCCAGTTTTCAATTCAGTGTTTGCATAGCAGGCTGCAAAACTTCTGCGGTGCTCGTGTTCAGTTTCTAGACATGGCTTTATTAGGCTATTGGAGTGTGATGTTTTTGTAAATATTCCAGTATGAAAACAAAACCAGTGCCATTAATGGAGCAGCAGGGAAAACCACAGTTTGTACCAACCTATTGGAGCTAGAAGCAAAAGCAACTGAATTTTCTCTAATCACAACTGTGTGATTCTCACTGGATGCCCTTACACTGCAAAAGGGATGAGTGATTGGCAGTAACTGAACAGTCTCTTTTGATTTCAAACTTTGTTCGGTTTGATAACGCTGCGTGTGTGTTTCACTTAATGGTTTGTAGCTCCAGGGCAGCCTTATCTGACTCTCTAAAACAGAAAATTAATAAAACCAACTGGCTGCCTCAGAGAGTCTTGCCTGTGAAGCTGCAGAGCTGTGATGTGGGAGTTAATGATGATACTTAAATGTGCTTTTAACTCTGACATCTCCTCTGATGATCCTCGTAGATCCCGATCGCATTATTGAGAAGGCCTCCCACTCTGGAATGATCAATCCCAGCCGCCAGTGGCAGACTTTGAAACACAATGCAGGAGTTGCCCACTTTGAGTATCAAATCCGGGTGACTTGTGCAGAGCACTACTATGGCTTTGGCTGCAACAAGTTTTGTCGACCGAGGGATGACTTCTTCACTCACCACACCTGCGACCAGAATGGCAACAAGACCTGCTTGGAAGGCTGGATGGGACCAGAGTGCAACAAAGGTTTGTGGCAAATGCTCAGCCCCCAGGTGTCCACTGGGCTCGGATGGGATTTGAGGGCATCGTATCCAGGTCGCATTCGGTGGTCAGTCAGTGCAGACAGCAGGGCTAAGGATTGGTGGGGCAGCTCTTACACAGGGAACCAGGTGCAGGAGAAGACTGGTTTCTGCCTTGTGTTAAAATCTCTGAGAGCTCTGATGAGTACTGGGCACTTAGCAGATGTGTTCTTTCTCTGATTATCCACGTCTATGCCCTTGGGAAGAAAACCCAGCCCACTGACTTCAATGGGAGTTCTGCTGCTGACTTCAAAAAGGATTTCCCCTTTGGTGCACAACTTCAAGACAAGCAGGAAGGAGAGACTTGTTTTAGAGCTGACCTGGCAAGTGTAAAGCTTTGGTGTTTGAAAAGTCCCAGGCTGTTTGTTCTACCTCAGATCACATTCAACATGCTTATTAGGGAATGGCAACTTCCTAAGTAGCTTCGGAAGGAGAAAGCAGGACTTAGGAACAGACTTATCAGCATGTCTTGCTGACCTGAGTTTACCTGCAATTTGAATCAATGAATCTTAATATCCTGTGTATTCAGAAATGTCACCAAAACTAAACCCAGAGTAGTCAAAAGCTGGTTTGAATTGGATGGAAAGCCAGGGAGAGTGGCCTAGTTTACCTGCAGCAGACAGAGAAGGGAAACCTATGGTCTAGAAGTGCCCTGAGCTCTCTGGGGTGGGATGGTTTCTCCTGCACAGAAACAGCTCTTTGAGCAGCACTAGGTATGGTTCCTCTGCAAAGCCAGGGGAATAATTTCCTATAAAAAGAAAAAGCTGATCTATTTCCTATCAGAGTCGCCCACCTTGGGTTTCTTTCCCATAGATTTGAGAGACTTGTTAAAACCTTGGATTTAGTAGGATTACAGTGGTGGTTAGAGATTAAAACATTCCCACGAGTGTGAAGGTGCCGGAAGCGGCAGCTGCTGATACTGTGCTGATACTCTTCTTTTTTTGTTGTTTTAACAGCTATTTGTCGTCAGGGATGTAGCCCCAAGCATGGTTCTTGCACAATTCCAGGAGAGTGCAGGTAAATGCTTCCTATCCCTCCTTGTTCCCCCCCACTCCTTCCCAAATAATTAAACAAGTCATGCTAAACACGATAGGATTGGGCAGGGAGGGTGTTTTGGGAGTTGTGTTTTTGACCAAGGCACAGTATTCATGCTGACTTGCCCAGAATAAGCGGGGGAACAGGCTTTTAATGCACTGATAATTTTAAGAAGCTTTTGGTTTGTGAAATGGTGGCACTGGGGAGAGAGGGGGTATGGGATAAATTGTGTGAATGCTGCCTAATGAGCACTAGCTAATTGTTTCTGCATAAATAGTGCAGATGTTTTCTGGATATGTTTTTTTCCCCCAGCCTGATTAACAGGCTTTTTCAACTCCAAGCTTGAAGTACAGTGTGGCTTTTCTCTCCCCTTCTCCCTTTCACTGTTCCCCCTTTCTTCCCTCCAACCCCCAGGTTTCTTCCATCAGTAGGCAAAAGTCAAGCATTCTTTAGAATGGGATTAGTTAAATCTCTTGGTTCCTTTACCATTGTGAGCCAGGCTCCGAGTGCTGAGAGGTTAATGGCTGGGATGAAATCTTGTCAGTAGGCTCCATGAATGCTGAATTTTGCTGCCATGCTTTGAAGTCCATTCTGTCCTGGCAAGGAGACAATGAAAAGCAGATTTTACCCATAACCCAACAACTAAATATTTGGAATGCCTTAAAATATACAGCATACATTTACAGCGCAGGGAGGTTCTCTCCCTTACCCTTAGAGGGTTAGTGGATATTAAATGTGGATATTCTTTATCAACAAACAGGTTCCAAGCTGCCGCATGTAACCCTTTATCACATCTGTTTACAGCTAAGGGCCTCTGAGATTACAAAAGGTTTATACTGATCCTGTGTAGCAAGGGTAAAAGTAAAGTTTAGGTATTCATGAATAAGACTCAGAAGTCTGAAGAAATAGAAAGTAATTTCTCTGCCTGACAGGCATATTGGTGGATTCTCTGTCACTGGAAAGTTTTTCATGAAGTGGACTGGAGTTCAAACAGGAACTAAATCTGGGGTGTCTGGCAGACTGTTGTATAAAGAATTCAGCCAAAATAGCCACACTGGTTAATTTGTTCTCTCTGTTCCCCTAACTTATGCTTCAAAACAAACAAAAATCATCAAAGAACATTCTGACAGTGAGGTAGGAGGTAACCTCTCATCCTCACAAGAGCCGCGGCAAAGTGGAAGTGGAGCTGCAGGATGGACTGTTGTCGGTCCTTCTGGGATTTTTTAACCTTTAGCAGCACTGATATGAGATGGTTTACCCCCAGAACACTGAAACTAAATCTTTTTTGAATTAAAAGAAAAAAAAAAAAAAGAAAAAGCCTAGCAAGTAGTAGGAAGTATTGGAGGGACAGATGGTGAGAGGAGAGACTCAATCAGGGCTACCAATGATTTGTGCTTCTGTCATCAGAATAAACATGCCTTGTAGGGGTTGCTGTCTCCTAGTCAGAACAACAGGCTTTGTTTCCAGATTTTTTTTTCCTTTCCTTTCTCTTTCTGTGTCTCTTGCCTCCCACTCACTGCCCAGACATGCACTAGTGCTCTTATTTACTTAAGGTGCAACTTTCCCACACTTGATTTGCATAGTCTTGAAACAATGCTGTCCTTCTGGTGCTTTCAGATAACTTCTGCTTGCCAAGTCAGACCACTATCTTTAAAGTGAACACAGAAACAAGATTTTATTCTCTTTTAAGTTTTGATGAGTCATATAGCCTGTATGTTACAAATGCAACAGGGTTTAAAAATAACATCCCAGCAGAAACTGCACTCTGGTACAACAGACAACTCCAAACGTTCCTAAAATATCCTTTTCCCTTTTGGTGAGAGTCACTTTCTTCAATGCAGGCCAGCCAACAAAACTATTTTTTCTCATGAATCACACTATACAGGGAAAGTTGACTTTAAATTTCTCATGAGAAACTGCTGCATACATATAATTAAATGGGAATTATTACTGTGAATCTTTTTCTGGAATTGCTATCGAACTTCTTGTTTTCTAAATGCCCATAGCCTTATCCAGTTTTGTTTATGTTTTGAAGCTGATGTTTGAAGAAAGTAGTATCTCTGTAAAGCTCATGGAATTTTTTCCTGTGTGGTGTGGGGTTTTTTTTTAAATTATTTAATTTCTCTTTACACTTTTTTTAAAGAAAAGAAAACCCACCACCACTTTGATTTGACAGAAAAGAATAAAATTCTCAATGTGGATACCTGTTTTTGCAGGTGAGGTCCCTTAGTTTGGCTTGTGTGCAAGCTCACAGGCAAGTTGCTTTGAATGCAATACAAATTAAAAGGGTATGTTCCTAAATTTTGATCTTTGTGCATTCTTATTATATTCCCTCTACAGAAGGACTTTCTAAGAGCCACTTGAGAGAGGTTGTTTTGCCTTATCTGGTTTTCTTTCATGTTCTTTGCTCATAAAGACACATACGTTGGACTGGCTTTTTTTGTTAACACACAAACTAATAAGAGTTCCCCATTGACTTTGAATAGGCTGCCATTGAAATAGCTATTAAAGAAAAAAGTTAATTAGGATGCAGTTTGTCACCTGAGATTTTCAGAAGGGAAGTTGGACTTACCTCTGGCTGTGTGTGATTACCCACTGGATAGATCCTTCTGGCTTTTTCCCATGAGAAGAAATTGCCAGCAGAAGAATGGCAGGGGGTTTTACAAATAGAAAGCTTAGCTGACTTCTGTAGAGCTCAGGTTTGTTTTCATAATTTAGTGACAGCTTAGTGCATAATTGCCGCTGATCAATTACTCTCAGGACCTGTTAATGAACTACAGTACCTCAACAAACCCCTGCTTTTCATTTTCAACTTGTTTTGCTTGTTTCTAACTATAGATCCACTTTAATTTGAAGTATCCTTGGTCTGTCTTGCTAGCGAGAACTAAATGAATGCCAAAATGAGCTTTCCCTGAAGGGGGCTTTGCTTTAAAAGCACATCTTCCTTTTATGTAGAGGGTTCAGGTAGCTAATTTATAGTGGCAATAAATAATTTAAATACTAATAAATTCTTCAGACATTAAAGTTTCTCAGAATTGGATGTTTTAGTTATTCCCTGAAAAGAGGTTATTAGCATCTATCAAACTCTGAAACACACCAGCAGCTGATCTTTGCACACATATAGAATCCTGATGTGTGCTGTTTTTCTTCATCCCTCACTGTGGCCCAGAGTCTTACTGGCTGTGTGTGTCTCCTCCTTGGGAATAAGGCTGATGGAGGAGGGAACTCCTCATGCTTTGCTACTGCCTTGCCAAAGGCTCAGAGTTGGTGATTATGGTTTTGTTTGTCTTCCTGTGACCCCGGCGTTGCTGAAACGCCTGGAACCTTGTATTCGTGAGGATCTCTGGATAACTATTGTTCCCCCTGACTCTTTCTCCCCCCCTCAATTTATAAAGCACCCCGTCAAAGCCCAGAGATTGATTTGTAGTGCACACCCACCCTCTCTGCCACATTTATATGAGGCTCCAAAAGAGTATTATTGTGCTGAATGGCCTCATGCTGGTTCTCTCAGAACAGTTATTCTTTTGTCAGGAGGCCGACTACAGAGACCTTGGCAAAACTACCAAAATGTTTGTTTACAAGAAACCATCAAACAGCCTTTGAATAGCTTCTCCCCTCCCCTCATCCTGCCCTTCTCCTCCACTTCCCCAGCCTTTTTCCAAGCTTTGGAGTTCCACACTTGTATCTACACAGAGCGGTTCTGACTGGCTTTTGGTTTGTTTCCCTGTTCTGATTTTTCCCCCTCCCCTCTTTAACCGAAGGTGTCAGTATGGATGGCAAGGCCAGTACTGTGATAAGTGCATTCCACACCCGGGATGTGTCCATGGCACTTGCATTGAACCATGGCAGTGCCTCTGTGAAACCAACTGGGGTGGTCAGCTCTGTGACAAAGGTATGCTAATCCCACGGGGAGACCCTGGAACACTTGAATGTTAACACTGGGAGCCTTTGCATGACTGAGAGTGCTGGGAGTGTGGTGTCCTTCAGCTGCCTGGCATTGTCTCCACTGATGTTCTGGCATGTCCTTAACTTTTCCCTGCCCTGTCCTACTCTTGTGTGTGGATGCAATCTGTAAAGGCTCTGGAATAACAGACAAAGCACACACATGGTGGTGTTTCTGTTGCTTTCCAACCATGGCTCTAAAGCTCCTTCCGTCTTGCAGATCTGAACTACTGTGGAACCCACCCGCCCTGTCTGAACGGTGGTACCTGCAGCAACACTGGCCCTGACAAATACCAATGTTCCTGCCCTGAGGGCTACTCGGGACAGAACTGTGAAATTGGTGAGTGTTTGTAGCTGCTGAGCTGCCACTGACAGTTAATTCTTACCTGGTTTTGGATACACTTGATGAGATGGAGTAAAACTCAGTTTCTCACGTACCCAGTCAGGACTGGGTACAAAGATCCAGCCTTGCTTGTTCGTGCTTCCTCTTGAGCTTTCGGTGTCTGTGAACATCAGCCTCCTGGCTCTTGCAGGAGTGCAGTGCAGCGATATAACAATGATGTGTCCAGGGCAGAAGCACGTGGAGGGGGATAGGGGGTGGCTCCTGATGGCATTGCTGTGTTTCCTCCCCTGATGTGCCTGTGTCGGGTGCAGCGGAGCATGCCTGCCTCTCTGATCCCTGTCACAACGGAGGAACCTGCCTGGAGACATCCACGGGATTCGAGTGTGTGTGTACACCTGGCTGGGCTGGACCAACTTGCACTGATAGTGAGTTCTTTCAAATTTGTATGAAAAAGATGCTAGTTTGCTGGCTTAGATCACTCTTTGTGATCACTGATAAACTTACAGGGCAGCCCATTTAACCTTTCCCAGCTTGAGCACTGGTTCCTGGCAGCCATTTATTCCCCTGTGCACTCTCTTCCCCTTTGCTGGTGCTGAGGCTTTTGTTTGTTAACTGCCAGGGTAAAGAATGGTCAAAGACTTCTTGAAAGAAGCAGAATGCTGAATTTTTGTAGCATTCTGGCAAGCTATTTAAAACGCTGTTTATAGGGACTTTCTGGATCAAAATATGACTTCCACTTGCAAAAAGGCTGTAGGGGTAAACTCTCCCCTGTGCTTTGAACCTCCTTTCACACTACCCTTATTTTTAAAGGAGGCTTTTGCTGAAATCAGAGATGACCTAGAATTTCAAGTAGAATTCCTGTTGTCCTTCTGATCCTCGGGGAAAACCCAAGCAGTAGCAACCAATTATCAAATTTGGCAGTTACTGCCACTGCCTGTTGGGTAGTGGAGCTAAGTCTCTCCTTACTCTGCATTACAGATATTGATGATTGTTCTCCAAATCCCTGTGGTCATGGAGGAACTTGCCAAGACCTAGTTGATGGATTTAAGTGTATTTGCCCACCTCAGTGGACTGGCAAAACGTGCCAGCTAGGTGAGAACTGCTTTTCTCTTCATCCAATGCTTTGGTGGAGTGGGGAGAGGTAAATGAAAAAGTTACCATGGAACAGCCAGGCCAGGGCAGTTGTGCCCTTTGTATTAGGGATGTTTGTGTTTCCATGGTCCTGGACAGTCTCTAAAGCATGGCTTCCGTCACTTTGTTGCTGCTGTGTGCTGGCAGTTGAAGGAAATGGTTAACTGAGAAACATCCTTCAAACCAGAGCTGCCCTGAAGTGGGGAGGGTGCATGTTGTGCCTCCCAGCACTGCCCCCACATGTGTTTCTCCCTTTAGCCTGTGAGAAAGTTCCTGTATCTTTTCAGCCATGTCAACTCCTCCAGACCAAGGAGTTCACAGCTGGGTTCCAAAATGTGGATGATCTCATGGAGAATGAGCTGGCTGCATTCCTTACACAACACACTCATCCCGCTGACCAGGCTGCAGCATTGCTCCTTCAAAACGCTCACTCGGCTGAGATGTGTGGGGTGGGGGGAGAAGTTGCTCTTAATGAGTGGCTGGGTAATTATCAAATAATTAGCGTAGCCTGTATGTTCTAATTGCAGAGAAACTGAAAGAGCCCTCAGAGGCTGACGTATGATTGACTTTTGTTTGTTCCAGTCATGCTAATCTGTGCTGTACAAGTTCTTCTTAGCTCTGAAGAAACTGCTGATTGCTGGCAGAGTGGGCTGTGGGCTTTTCCCTTCCCCCCCTGCCCTACAAACTCTGCATTGGGCTGCTCCCCTTGGTTTTTCAGATGCCAACGAATGTGAGGGCAAACCCTGTGTCAATGCCAACTCCTGCAGGAACCTGATTGGCAGCTACTACTGTGACTGCATTACTGGCTGGTCTGGCCACAACTGTGATATCAGTAAGTGTCCACATCCTTGGGATTATTAAAGGCCAGTTCTGTGGGGATATGTATGTTCTAAGCTCAGATTTAAACATCGGGCACAGCCCCAGCAGTTGATGTTTTTAGAAAGGGAGTAGTTGGTGCGGAATGAAAATACACAGTTTTATCGCAGTCATTAGCCTGTACCATAGCTATATTCTGATAAAGTGACTGAAACAATGATGTGAAGTTTCACTGCCTCTCGTAGCAAAATCATGAAACATTTCCCACCCATTATAATAACCTTATCTCAAGGAAGGCATGCAGGAAACTTGACAAAAGGTTTATCTAGCTGCAGTTTTAGAGAGCCCTGAACTCTCTATCTAGTGTAAATATATTTTTGCCTTCTAACCACGCTAATTTTATTGCAGATATTAATGACTGTCGTGGACAATGTCAGAATGGAGGATCCTGTCGGGTAAGCCGTTCTTATTTTACTTTGGTTTCCAAAGGACTTGCAACAGTAACCAAAGCATTTGAGTCTAAGCACAAATAGTTTGGTGCGATTAGGTGGTATAAATTGTCATTTCTTTAAGTTCGGAGGAGGGCCTATGTCGTGTTATAGCATGTCAAGATATGTCTGCACAACAGTAAAGGAAAAAAATATAACTGCAATAAATGATTCGTTTTCACTGCCAGTGTCACCAGTGAATGGGCTGGTTGTGCAAACGACCTTCTGTAAATGTAGGCACTCCACTGCAAAATGTGGGTTAATGTGTCTTGTCTGGAAATTAAGAACGTAAGAAAGGATTGGGTCTGTGTGTGTTTGTTTCCCCCCCCTAAATATTTTTGCCTTGTTGGACACAGTAAGATGATTCATTTTTTGGACCATCTTCCCCCCCCCCCAATAAGACCACCTCAAGAGGGAGGAAAAACCGTTAACTCTAAACTTTTCTGTTCTTTCCCAGGACTTGATTAATGGTTATCGGTGTATCTGTTCACCTGGCTATGCAGGAGATCACTGTGAGAAAGACATCAATGAATGTGCAAGTAACCCTTGCATGAATGGGGGTCATTGCCAGGATGAAATCAATGGATTCCAATGTCTGTGTCCTGCTGGTTTCTCAGGAAACCTCTGTCAGGTAAGAAGCTTGGGTGAAAGGCAGGCCCTCAGCCAGTGCTGTTTGTCCCAGCGCTCCAGATCTGTGCACAGAATGCCTGGAGTCCAGTGAACCATAGTATAAAGTTGTACTTGATATCACTGTCAGTCTGCCAAGAAACTGCTTAATTAATATATATTGAGGGGGGGAAGAAACCAACAAAACCCCTGACAGGCTGCAGAGGATTCTTTCTGTTAAGCAGGGTTTGCATGTGCAGCTTTGCGGTCTATTAATTTTGGCTGTTCGATATTGAGAGTCTGTCTGCCCAAACAGTTGCGAGTTGAACTAAACTCTGTGTTATGAATGACTCTTTGAGAGAGCAGATAAAAAGGTCAGATTCCACAATGTCGGCCTGTCATGGTGAGGGATAGCTGTGATAAACCTTCTGTTTCACTCAGCCTCCCCTTTCCTCTGTCTGCACTATTTACAGCTGGACATAGATTATTGCGAGCCTAATCCTTGCCAGAATGGTGCCCAGTGCTTCAATCTTGCCATGGACTATTTCTGTAACTGCCCTGAGGATTATGAAGGGAAGAACTGCTCCCACCTGAAGGATCACTGCCGCACGACTTCCTGTGAAGGTTTGTGTTGCCTTGCAGGTGAATGGGAATGTCTGGCAATAGTTCCTGCCCCTCCCTTGGCTGGAGCCATAATGCAGTGACCAGTGGAGTCACTGGAGTAGCTCTTGCATAAAGAGGCTGAATTTTGCCCTCTGCCTTAGACCTCTATTTGTATGAGCAGATGAGTAATATTTGTAAATATCAGCTATTGAAAGACAGCCTTATGTCCATGTGGACAGAAAACACAGGTAGCAAACAGCCTATTCCACGCTGTGGATGTGGTCCAGCAATCGTCAGATCAGATGGTGTGATTATTTTATGCACAGTTGGCATAGTCCTTTTATTTTAAAGCAGCTAACATATTTGGCAGTGTTGGGTTTGTGGTTGGACTCGAGGGTCTTAAAGGTCTTTTCCAACATATGTCTTCTAAACATCCATCATTGGGAATTAAAATGTTGCTGTTAGCTCAAGGAATCAGGTCAGATGGGCAATCCTCATGCAGGTTCTGCTTTTCCACAGTAATTGACAGCTGCACCGTGGCAGTGGCTTCCAACAGCACACCCGAGGGGGTTCGCTACATTTCTTCCAACGTCTGTGGTCCTCACGGGAAGTGCAAGAGCCAAGCGGGTGGGAAATTCACCTGTGAATGCAACAAAGGATTCACTGGCACCTACTGCCATGAGAGTAAGAGCTGAAAGGAGGATGAAAGATTCCATCCTCCCCTCCCAGACTGCTTTAAGGGTTCTTTATTGTAACGCAGTGAACCTTGGAACTGCTTTGAGTTTTCATATCCTGCCTTGGGTGAGGCAGAGTGGAATTTGCTGGGCCTTGGGGAAAGTTCACAGTAATGAACCCTCTGGCCATGAATTGTATGTTTTTAAAAATCTTATGTATACAAGGTCTGAGGGAGTTAATAGTGGGGTTTAACGTGGGTCTTAAGGACTCCTGATTTATTTTTTGTTGGTTTTATTAGTAATTGTTGAGTGATGGATTCATCACTTCATCCGGTTTTTCATTTCTCGTATTATAACCCTTCCCCTCAAAAGGGTCTTAGAAATGGAAGTAGCACCAAACAGTCTGCAATAAGATAGTGACTTCCAGTAGCTGTACTCCTAGTTTTTTCTCTTTTTTTTTTTTCCTCCTCTCAACTGTTGCAGATATCAATGACTGTGAGAGCAACCCCTGTAAAAATGGTGGCACTTGCATCGATGGCATCAACTCCTACAAATGCATTTGCAGCGATGGATGGGAAGGAACATATTGTGAAACGAGTAAGTTATCCATTCCTCAGCACACAGAAAGCTCTCTTGGGGAAACACTGGGAAAGAATGACTGGTGCTGTCTTGAAGACAAACATGACCAGTGCCAATAAACTTCTTCAGAGGCTGTTGGGGACCAGGTGTCCTGTACTTCCCACCAAGTCAGATTTTGTATCAGAACTAAACCCAGGTTACAAATCTGGACCGGGAGTAGAATTTGGCCCTCCCATGGTTCAGTTTCCTGCTCTATCCTTTGGATAACTTTCAGGAAGAAACCCTTTGCATTAGTAGGAATGGCCTGTCTGTACATCACACCTGTGTTTTGTCCATCTCTGGAGCAGAGGAGGAACAAGCACTTGCCTCCCATCCCCTGCCTAAGAGGGGAGTTTATGTAATAGGCCTTTTCACTGCTTGTTTACTGAAACAAGATCACAAACAAAATGAAAACAAAGGGCAGGAATGTGTTGAAACATTCTTCATCTCTGTGACAGAGCTTAAAGCTTTAATATACTGACTGAAGTGTTTAATCCCAGATTGAAACACAGGCCAAAATTAGGGATGGGTTACGCTCCTTTTAAGCATTGTTTGTCAATTCTGTAAACACCCCTGAGCCTGTTTTTTCTCTTTAACTTATCCAGATATTAATGACTGCAGTAAAAACCCATGCCACAATGGAGGAACTTGCCGAGACTTGGTCAACGACTTCTTCTGTGAATGTAAAAATGGGTGGAAAGGAAAAACTTGCCACTCCCGTAAGTTCAGCATTTCCAAAACATAACAGGCACGCTCTGATAGGGCACTTGAACTTGCAAAGAGCACCAGTCTGAAGGATGGTTTGGGTTTCTCACAGGCGACAGCCAGTGCGATGAGGCGACGTGCAACAATGGCGGAACATGTTACGACGAGGGGGACACTTTCAAGTGCATGTGTCCTGCAGGATGGGAAGGAGCCACTTGTAACATAGGTAAATACCCTGCATAATCACCAGGAAGCAGATGCAGCAGTGGATGTGTGACCTCAGTTTTTCCTCTTGGCTTGGATTCGAGGGCTTTCTAACAACTTAGTGGCGAATGCTGTTTGTGTTACAGCAAGGAACAGCAGCTGCCTGCCAAACCCCTGCCACAACGGTGGTACCTGTGTGGTCAGCGGAGACTCTTTCACTTGTGTCTGCAAGGAGGGCTGGGAAGGACCCACATGCACTCAGAGTAAGTCGGCTCTGCTTGAACTTTTCCAGAGTGTTGCCTGATGAGAACATGAGCTCATCCTGTCGCCCTCAGAGTCAAGATTGAAACCAGAAGGGAAAGCTTGTTTGATGTAGGCTTTAGCATCACCTGAATCTTTGTTTTTAATGACTTTATGTGATAGAGCCTTGACCTGGGCATGAGAAAGTTGCAAATCAGTTAAGTGGAGACAGATGTTGTCTTGTTTTCTCCTGCATTCTCCTTCTACGAGCAGCTCTGTCTGCTTCCACTTCTTCTTTTTTTTCCCCCCATTAGATTCTTTACAAGGATCTCTTCCTGTGTACATGTGTTCCATAATGTAGTTAACAAATTTTGTGGTAGAAGCCTGGAATCAATTTAGTAAAGAATTTCAGCATATTTTTGTAAAAGTTGAGCTAAGTATAACTTGGGCATTAGGGGAAGTTTGATCATTCTTTACTGCCAGTAGAGCTGTATTAGCCAAAGCCTGCATGTTTCATGCTGCCTGTCTTTGCTTTGCAGACACAAACGACTGCAGTCCTCATCCTTGGTAAGTTTATCCTTGGCTTTTTTGTTGTTGTTTTAGAATTCTGTATTCTTTGTAGCAGTTTTTTGATGTCTGCAATGACCTTTCTCTACAGTTACAACAGTGGCACTTGTGTTGACGGAGAGAACTGGTACCGCTGTGAGTGTGCTCCGGGCTTCGCAGGGCCCGACTGCAGGATCAGTAAGTGTTCCAGTGGTGCTCCACCTGAATTTTTGTCTCACTTGAATCTTGTTGCAAGATAATAATCTTAATTAGGTTAAGTTCAGATGAGTGATAGGTGTCCTGTCTTCTCTCTATCCATAGCACATTTGGGGAGGGCAGGAATCACACTGAAAATGAAAGAAATTTCAAAGACACTCAACTGGAACTGAAACTTCTTGGTTCAGATGAGTGGGCAAAATGCCTTCAGGATAGTCTTCCCAGTTCATTTGTGTTTGTGTGGCTCAGGCTTCTGCTTGAGATAAAGTGTGCCAGCCAAAAACCTTGTCAATTAATAATCCACCTCCAAGCCCTGAGGTGAAGTATATGCTTCCCTGTAATTTAATAATAATTACAGGTAGGAGGACACTAATGCTCTTTTTAATAACAGCCATGGAAATGAAGTCTCACAGCAGCAATACAACTGGGAAGGGGTTTAACATTGTCACCAGTTGAAGAATCTAGTGGGGGACAAAACTGGAGCACATCAGAGGGAGAGGAAGTGTGCCTGTGTGAGAAGGAATGTGTCCTTGCCCTTGCAAAGCTCAAGTAGCCACAGGGGTCAGGTTTTGATCTTTGCTAGTGCCACACAGCAGAAATGTCAAAGGACTTGTTTTGAGGTTATACCGGTGCTGCCAGCAGGAATCTATCTCCCAGTAGACACTAGAAAATGAACATAAAAGCTCCAGTAGGCAAATCTATCCTGTGTTTGCTTTTCTCTGACAAAACAAAAGGATACTATGGAGTAACTATTCTGTTTCCTCTCCTTCCCGTCACAGATATCAACGAATGCCAGTCCTCGCCCTGCGCCTTCGGAGCTACTTGTGTAGATGAAATTAATGGGTACCGTTGCATTTGCCCCCCAGGTCGCAGCGGTCCAGGATGCCAAGAAGGTATTCCAGATGCCAGAGCTTGGTCCTAATACTAGTAGCAAGATCTGTGTAACTGCATCTTGATGGTTTTGTGGTTGTATGGGGTTGGTTTTGGGGGCTGTTATCTGTTGTTCTTTAAAGCAAATACCTTTATTGAACACACAAAATTAGTGAAAACTTCAGGTGAACTTAGGTTTTGTAGGGTTGGTATTTGTTTTGTTGGTTGGTTGGTTGTTGTTTTTGTTTTTTTCGGGGGTTTTTTTTTTCACTTTTTGTGTATTTTAAGCTTATAGTTCTGTTCACTCTTCAGTTACAGGAAGGTCTTGCATTACCAGCATTCGAGTAATGCCAGATGGGGCAAAGTGGGACGACGACTGCAATACCTGCCAGTGTCTGAATGGGAAAGTCACCTGTTCTAAGGTACAGCTGTGCTGTGCTTTGGGTTATACTTGTTTTCTGTCCTCTAACCAGTGGGATCTTACCAGTATTTCTTCTCTCCTAGGTGTGGTGTGGCCCTCGACCCTGTGTCCTGCACAGCAAAGGTCACAGCGAGTGCCCCGCCAGCCACGCCTGTGTCCCCGTGCGGGATGACCACTGTTTCACCCACCCGTGTGCCGCGGTGGGGGAGTGCTGGCCCTCCAACCAGCAGCCTGTGAGGACCAAATGCAACTCAGATTCTTACTACCAGGACAACTGTGCCAACATCACCTTCAGCTTCAACAAAGAAATGATGTCACCGGTAAGTAGTAGCAGCTTGCTGTGCTGTGGCACGTGTGGATTCCGCTTCCCGAAGCTTGGAATGACTTTTTTCATAGGGAAAAGCACATTAAAAGATGACGCTGCCTTTTTATCAAAGTAAACAGACAGCAGAGGAGGATTAATACAGCCTCCCACCATAAATGCTTTTGTGTCTAGGGAAGAACAAAAGCTGATTTTGAGGGAATTCCACCTTCTTTTCCCTTGAGAACTCTTACTTCAGGGCAGGGAAAAACAAAACCAAGCAAATCTTCTATCTGTGTGTTTGTGTGCATATGTATTTAAAAAACCCAACACCTTTTTTGTGTCCTCCAGGGCCTTACCACAGAGCATGTTTGCAGTGAATTGAGGAATCTGAATATTCTGAAGAATGTTTCTGTTGAATATCCCATCTATATTACCTGTGAGCCTTCCCACTTGGCAAATAATGAAATCCATGTTGCTATTGTAAGTATTCCTGGAATATTTTTAAATGTCTCAGTAGTTAATTGTCTGGATATGCGTGCAACATGTGGATTTCATAAAAATCTTAATTCCTGGTTTGTCAGCACTTCTTGTGGTTTAGTTTCCATCCTGATTCCCTCTAAGAACAGGGAAGGAATCCTGGTTACATGTGCATACCTGAGAGCTGCCATCTGTGGGCAACCGTAATAGGGGGAAGTAAAACACTTCTATGCTACATTCTTGCTTTCGGGGGGGGATTTTTGGTCTTTGTAGGCATGGAGACAAAAATTATGCATGATCGGTTTCTGCCCATGGCCAGCCTTTTTGGTTGGGTTTTATGTGCTAAAAGCACCAAGAGCCTTAAGTGACCGTGGAAGGTTATAAACAGCAGATTCCCCCATGCATCTGATGTGGCATTTGGTGTTAATTGTGTGCCTTGTCCTGCAGTCTGCAGAAGATATCAGGGAGGATGAAAACCCAATTAAGGACATCACAGATAAAATCATTGACCTGGTCAGCAGGCGCGACGGGAATAACACCCTCATCGCTGCAGTGGCCGAAGTCAGGGTGCAGCGGCGGCCAGTGAAGAGCAAAACAGGTGAGCTGGGCCTTGTCCCCAAACTCCTGTACCCTTGCCCTGACTAGAACAGCCCTTCCAAGGGAAGTCTGGAAGCTCTACTCCTAAGCCCTGTTCCCTGGGAACAATGGGGTGGCTTTGCATCAGGATCTTTTTACTTAAGGAAACCACAGAGGTTTTGAAAATGCTCTAAAACAGTGGCCTGACCTGTTAAAGCGGCTGCTGCTCTCCTCATGGAGAAATAAGTGAAAAAACAAGGCTTAAGAATTGTGATTGTTTTCTTTGTAGAAAGCCTGGAGTTGGCCCTGTTGGTTCACAGCAAGACTAATTGCTCTCCTGTCTCTTCCAGATTTCCTGGTGCCGTTACTGAGCTCGGTCCTAACAGTAGCCTGGATCTGTTGCCTGGTCACTGTGTTTTACTGGTGCATCCGGAAGCGCCGAAAGCAGAGCAGCCACACTCACACGGCCTCTGACGACAACACAACCAACAACGTGAGGGAGCAGCTGAACCAGATCAAAAACCCCATTGAGAAACACGGAGCAAACACTGTCCCCATTAAAGACTACGAAAACAAAAACTCCAAAATCGCCAAAATAAGGACACACAACTCTGAGGTGGAGGAGGACGACATGGACAAGCACCAGCAGAAGGCCCGATTTGCCAAGCAGCCAGCCTACACTTTGGTAGACAGAGATGAAAAGCCCCCCAACAGCACCCCTACAAAACACCCAAACTGGACAAATAAACAGGACAACAGAGACTTGGAAAGTGCACAAAGCCTAAATCGGATGGAGTACATCGTATAGCAGACGGTGGGGTGCTGCCATGCAGGGCCTTTAAGTATCATTGTAAAGGCACTCAAGAGCTTGTAGTTCTTAAACTGTTGTGTAATATTTGAGTCTAAGTCTATTATTTACTTAGAATCCCTGTGTTAATTTAAGTTTGGACAAGCTGGCTTACACTGGCAATGATAGTTGCTGTGGTTGGCTGGAATACCAAGTGCTGCATTTCACATCTATGCAAAACTAGTCAAAAGTGCCCTCCTGTAAATTCAGCTGCAGCTGATCCATCATGGAAACGTTCCATAAGGTATTACATAGCCTTATTACTCTTCCTTAGTGTTAATTTTTTTTCTTTTTTCTGCCAGATGTTCCGATTTATACAGTTTCTTTAGAATAATACATTTTATTTATATTTATTGAATTTGAGTTTTTTGTATATTGGTTTTATGGTGACGTACAACTAGTTCTGTATTTCAAAGTGCCTTTGCAGCTCGGAACCACAGCAACTATCAAAAATAAGTTTATTATTTATTTTTTTATTGTATTTTTGTTGGGGGTGGGTGGGGGGAACTTGTCAGCAGTTGCTGGTAAATGAAGAATTTAAAGAGGAAAATGTGTCAAAAATAGAAGTTTGTATAGATATGTAAATAATTCTTTTTTTATTAATCACTGTGTATATTTGATTTATTAACTTAATAATCAAGAGCCTTAAAATATCATTCCTTTTTATTTATATGTATGTGTTTAGAGTTGAAGGTTTTTGATAGCATTGTAAGCTCGTGGCTTCTTTATTTTGAATTTATTTTCTTGTTACATGTTGCCTATATGCCAAAACTAAGGTGTTCTAAAATAGTTTATTTTTAATAGGATGGGCTTTCATGCCTTGATGCTGGTTTTTGTACAATGTCAAATGTTTGAAACACCTTCCATAGTATCACTTTAAGACTCTTTGTAAGTACTGACTGAGGCAGGTTAGAGAATTAGACTAGAAAATTTTTTTTGCTGCTTTAGACTTGAAAACCGAGTGACAGGCAGATAATCTGCTAAAGAAGCAGTTTAAGGGAACAAAACTGAGCTATTACTTTATGTAGATGAAATGTGAGTGGTTGCATGTAATTAAAAATATCAAATTAGCGTGTGAAGTTGGAAACACAGCAATCTTATTTTGTAAATTCTAATTTTTTTTTTTCTCACCATGAAATATGTAATACTGAACCACTTGTAGATTTGACTTTTTTTTTGTAATCTACTGCATTTAGGGAGTATTCTAATAAGCTAGTTGTTGAATACTTGAACAGTAGAATGTCCAGTAAGATCACTGTGTAGGTTTGCCATAGATTACACTGCCCGCCTTAACAAGTGAGGAAATCAAAGTGCTATTAAGATGTTTAAGATCAAAAGGCTTATAAACATAGTCATCTCGGTGGTTAACCATTGAGATCATGAAGATACCTTGTATTGTGATATTAGTGTTATATGAAAATGCATCTTTGATGTGTTGTTCCTGGCAATAAATCTTGAAAAGTAATATTTATTAAATTTTTTGTATGAAAACATAAAAGAGCGTGGAGATTATTGAGCTTGGAGGTGCTCCCGGCCGCTCAGTTGTGCAAATCCAGGGGCAGGTGCTGCTGTAGGTTTTCCAAGGCCTGCCCCTGCCTTTGGTGGAGTCAGTTTTTTGAAATGATTACATGTTCCCCTCTGGCTCCCAGTGGGATTGAAGGGGTTTGAAAGCAGCATGTCCCTCATTCTCACTGTCTCTTGGCCAATGTCCCTCTGTGTATTCCTGAAAGGATGATGGTGTGACTGCAATTGTGCAAGGAGTTTACTCTGCTCGGGCCAATGAGCTGCCCCCAGATGTAACCAAATCTAAGTAGCTAGGCAAGATCCAAAGTGCTGACCTGGCTGGGAAGGGATCCATAGATCCTGCTGATTTCTGATGGGCAAAAAGTGCTTTGTAAAGCATAAAATAAACTCTTAAAATACTCAACATGACAGCTTTGAATGCTGAACTAATGCTGCCCCTCCCACCCAAAGGGGACGCCTGGGGAGCTGCAGGGGTTGGCTGGCTCATGGTCTGATCTGATTTTGGCATGTTCTGATGAAGCTGCAGAAGTTGTTTTGGGAAGGGGCTAAAGCTGAAGGAACGCTGTGTAACAAATTAACTGAAAAAGAGTTAAACCAACCCTCTGCAAGGTTTGGCCTTTGCATCCATATTTGTTTGTGGTAAATAAATAGATATTTTATATAAAGATTGCTGCAATATGAATACAATGAACACTGACAAAATCTGACAGTGAGAAATACTTTGTTCTGTACCTTCTTTACATCTGTCTAAAAAAAATTATAAAATCTAATTAGTGTTACTTTTTATTTTAAACTCACTTTAGAAGGAGGTTTCCACTGTGGCTGTGCTACCTTGGTGGGAGGCTGCTCTTACTCTTCCCAATCACATGCCTGGATCCTTGTCAGTTTAGTGCCTGCTGAATGGGAAGTCAACAAGATTAGCTTCATCTGACCACTTCAATAATTCCTCATCAAACAAATCCCATGAGTATTTATTTGCCTTTGTTCCCTGGCTTCTAAATCTGTAATAAAGCAAACACGGCGTGTCCAAAAAAAAGCCACTTAAACATGACAGAATCTTCTACCTGCCTCCAAAGTGCAAAGCCAGGCTATTTCCTGAATGCTTTCCCATGCTTTTAATGTTGAATTAACCATCATCCTGATGTCCGTGTTCATGTGGGTCTCAATGATACAGAAACAACTCTCTCCTTCCAAATGGCTGAAACATACCTGAATTGGTAGGAAGTTGAGCCTGCCTTCAATCAAGCAAAAAATAATTTTAAAAAGTAGAGCATTTGCAATTCCTTGGAACAGGCTTCTTCAAAACCTAATTGAGTCAAATTCTAATTACAGACCTAATCATTGCACATAGTGACAAAGCTGTATAGGTCTCTGAAGACTCAATGAAAGAAAAACCTGAGTTCCTCAAGCTTCAAAATGTGTCAGAGCCCTGAACTGTTCATTTATTTACTTCCAGCCTTTCCTGCGCTCCACAGTGCTCTGTGGACCAGGCAGAGGTTTTGTTACTGCAGAGCTCCACACACAACTTGCTTTTCCCACTGAGCTCATTTCATTGCTACCTCATGGTGTTAGAAAATTAGAACTGCACGAGTTGTACAGAGGGAGGGAAGAAAATTCTGTGCAATTGCTGTAATGGTATTTATTAATTAATCCTCATATCTCAGTGGTAGCTCCAAAACTTGCACTGGTAAATGTAACACAAAACCAGTCCTCCAAAGCCCAGATCCACCACCACGCTGGGGGCTGGTCTACGAACTGGTTTCCGTTGCCATGAAAATAAATAGAAACATGAAGTTTAAGGCTTCCCCGTTAGAATACCAAGGCACATTTATTTTTGTGGAAATCATTCTTTGCCAGTTCACACTTTACTACTGGAGGAAGACACATTCTGTCTAGTCAGAAGTTTCCCACTGCTACTGTGTGTTTGTTCTTTGGATCCTTCTTCATCTAAGGACTGAAAAATATACATTTCCTGAGCTGTCAGTTAAACACAGGCACTAAAATAAAATAAATAAAATAAAATTACTCCCCTTAGTATTCTCAGCTTTGCTCTACCTACAGCTAATTGAACCTGCCAGATCTGGGTTTGGTTCAGCTCAAGCACAGCCACATCAAAGCTCTGCACCTCCGCATGGAAAGGGCCCATCTTATGTAGAGGTAACTGGGAAAGGTGCTGATGGTGCACATTACATCAGCCTGAGTGTATTCCTGTCACCAGGGGAACACCAGCCTTGGGAATGGCTCCCTCTGCACAGCTAACAGGAGCCAAGGGCAGCCAAGAGCACTGGGACACCTAAAGCCTCCAATGTAAACCAGTTTGGGCCCCAAACCCGAGAACTGCACCTTGAAGCCATGTCACTGATGAAACGGTTTTCCCTTCCACAGACACATCACCTGCACATCAGGAATTCATGTTATTAATCAGCTCCCTGCCAAGCTAGAAAAGGTACAAGGTTATGCTCTCTGTGGCTCTTTCAAGATTCCTGATTTTGCTCCTTATCCCCAGCCCTCAGGCTCAATCCAGCCCTGCCTCCCCAGCGCTCTGGGGCCCAGGGTGCTGCCCCTGCCATCTGTGGAGTCACAAGGCAGATCCTTCATGTTTTGGGGAGTGCATGCAAAGATGAGAAGTTCTGACAAGGGAAGTACCAAATTCAGCCTTTTCCGCCCCAGAAGATGGAATTGATTGCGTAACCTCCCCCTCTCCTCCTAAAGGGGGCAAGAATATTTAAGTATATTTAAGATTTTTTTGCTTCCTCTTTTTTCAGTGGCCATCGTGATTATTATTTGCCAGTGCACACATTTTGCTTTGAAAGGTCAGTGATTGCTCCCAAAAGGGGGGAAAACAGTAAAATAACCATGCAATGATGAATTCCAATTTGCGGGGGAGAGGAGGAAGAAAGGGGTGCAGGATCTGAATGGTTGAGCAGCTGCTTCTCCAGCACTGGGGCAGCCATGTGGGATCAGACAGGGCATCAGACCCCGAGCTCCAGCCCAGATCTGTCAGTCGGCACCTTCCCTGTGACGTGCAAATTGTTTCAACCAGTTTCTTTGCAGGGTGGAGAAATAAATCTCTATTCTTTTTATTCTAGAGCTGTGGGATCATATTGATATTAAAAAGGGGCATGCCCAGCTCTAGATTGAGAGCTTAAGACACTTTTCTTTAAAGACCTGATGTATAAATAAAAAAGATAATTATGGTGACAGCAAGTAAAGCAGTTATGGAGCTGTAGAGCACCAATTCCTACTATTGTACTAAAGGATTTAACTTGGACAGAATGGGAAGGAATCAGTGAAATCCTCATTAACACAAGGTGTTACACAGGAACAGATCCCCAACTCTGGAATAATTTATGTGGATAGTAAAGGAGGTAGGACAGTTGTGGTTAATTCCCTGGACATTTCCAGCTTACAGCTGAAATGCCCTGCAAGACTACGTCATTTCCACAACTCTTTTAGGATTTCTCAGCTTAAGCCAACACCAAAGAGTCCCCATCTAAAAACATCACCTTCTTGCCACTGTGGAAAGGACAAGGCCATGCACTACCAGGTTTCATTTTAATTGTCTGGGGAGAAAAAGGTGGACAGAAACATTTAAATGAGTTCACTCAAGAATTTGCAGTACAAGTTCCTTAACCAGCTGGCTGTACCTTGGAAAACTTCCCTCAGTGCTGCCCCAGCCATCAGGGTAAGCACATGCACCTCCCTCCAGGTTCAGCTGCGTTGATATCCTTCTGATGAAAGGCTCCTGTGCTGCTGTTCCCCCAGCCCACATCATCTCCTTCACACAGGTGAGGGGAAGCCAGTTAGTGCTCATTAGAGAAGAAAAAAGCACAAAGCTGAGAAGTGAGGAGTGCCTTTTATTAAAGCTAATTTCTGAGGCCAACCCACACTTCCCACTGCTGGCAAAGAGACTCAGCATTACTGCCTCTGCTGCAGCCTGTTTTAATGCAGAACAAAACCTCTCACTGGGTACTGATACAGCCAAGAGATAGCTACTCATAACATGCAATCTGGGAAAGTCTATATTTTACATCTTTCTTATTCCCACTGCAAACAGAAAAATATTTCCTCCATTATTTTTTTCTTTAGAAAGAATCCATTTTCCAGTCCAAAGCCAATGGGTTATGAAATAAAATGTCAGCCAAGGCGAGAGAGAAGGAACTCACTGACCAAATAAATGGCTCCTTAACACCTCACTTGGTCAAAACCTTCTGCAGCAAGGAAAGTTTAGGTTCTCACCTGGCAGGTGAGAATTCTGAACACCAGAATTAACACAAAGCTTAGTGCTCGCAATAACTCTTGGGATGCTTTAAACCTACCTACGGATCAACACTGGGCAAGGGAGATTTTACATCAGCTGCTTCCTCTTTATAAACGATTATGTAAAAGGCTGGGCTAGCTTTTGATGTGTGTTTAAACATAAAAGTTCACTAAACAAATATTTTTAACTCCTTTGATGTAAAGAATAATGGAAACAATCGTCTGCACACACAGAAAGTGTTTCGCTAGGAAAGGGCTGTTTCACTATCAGCAAAGAGCACAGACCAAATGAACCAGATGATTCATTAAAAATAAAAACCCACCAAAGCTGGCTGGTTTGAGATAAAAAATTGAACCAAAGGTACTGTTTCTGTGCTTTCAATGGCAGTTTCAGAACAGAACAGAGCCTTAAACATTCCTTACTTTGAACAGAAAGGTGTGCTCATGCTGCTCAGAAGCAAACTGGTAACAGAAAGCCACAGTCAAGATTTGGAAGCAGCTCCGTTTCCAGCTTCTTTTTTCCCCCTAAATCTGATTTAGGAAATCAGGTTTGTGGTTCAAGAGCAGATTAGACCACACCTCTGCCAGTCCTCTGGATGCAGGTGATAAAGAAAAAGCAAAGTCTGAGAAGAGACCCTGGGCTTAAAATAGAGAGATAACAGACATGACGATGACACAGCCTGAGTGTCCCAGCAGCACCCAAAGCACACACCAGGTTTGCAAAAGGGAAGCTGTTGTAAAAGTCCTGCTGCACAGACAATAGAAACAACAGTTTTGAGCAGCAACACCAACTAAAATCCAGAAATGACCATGAATTCAAAGCTTTTTCCCTGAATAACTGCATTTCTGAGGGGATCCAAGACACGACTTTTTAAGCTCTTTTAAATACATAGCTCCGAAGAGCCTCAAACCCAGTGAGTCTGTAAGGGCAGCAGGAATGATGCGATTTTGCCCTTGTGAGAAAATTTAATATATCCAAGCCCCCTATAAATGTATGGCATTCCTTTGTAAGGGTGCAAGCAGCTATCTTAGCCAGCTAAGATTACAAATAAATTGTAATTATAAGGTTAAACCACATTTAATAACATTATGGGATGATAAAAACTATATGTGGTTGCCCTCTGGTTTCTGACACTTAAGTTAGCTATACGAAAACTTTAATATAAACTATCAAACTATTTTAATTACTCTTACTTTTCTGATAAATACTTCATTAAATGTCCTTACACCTCTCTCAAGTCCATCAAAAATGGGCTTCTTACTCCCTTCCTGGCCCACTATCTCCAGTCCATAGAAAAGACAACAGTAAACATACCTCAAGCTCTTCTTCCTCCAAACCAGGTTTTTTGGCAGCCTCGGTTTTGCTGTTACTAGGAAAGATCTCTTAGCAGACCCTGAAGCTGGGTAAGGCTTAGCAACCTGACTGCAAAACATTTGAGAAACATTGCACAAACAGCTGCAAGAAAAAAAAAGAACACGTCCTCTAGACAGATGCAGAATCTTTCTCTCTGTACAGCAAGAGCAGAAATTATTTCTTGCAGAAGGGAGCTGTACAATCAATAGTGCCTTGCTGTCAACTGCCAGCTCTCATCAGGACCAGTGTTACACCACCAGCTCTAACGCTCATGGATGTGAATCATCTTCTTAACCCCAATGAGGATATCTACAGTCCTAAGTAAATGTCAGTGAGATTTTTCTAAATTGCTTCAGATAAAATCACAGAACTGTAGAATATGCTGAGTGGGAAGGGATCTACAAGGATCATCAAAGACAGCCCCAAGAATCCCACTCTGTGCCTGAAAGCATTGTCCAAATGCTTCTTGAACTCAGACAGGGGCCATGAGCACGTCTCTGGGGAGCCTGTTCCAGTGCCCAACCACCCTCTGGGTGAAGAACTTTTTCTTCATACCCATCCTAAACCTCTCCTGATAGTGTTTCATGCCCTTCCCTCAGGTCCTGTCCCTGGTCTCCACAGAGCAGAGATCAGTGCCTGTCCCTCCTCTTCCCCTCACGAGGTGAGGTCTCCCCTCATCTCTTCTTCTCCAGCTGCACAGACCAAGTGCCCTCAGCCACCCCTC
Source organism: Lophotriccus pileatus (assembly GCA_035583135.1). NCBI lineage: Eukaryota > Metazoa > Chordata > Aves > Passeriformes > Tyrannidae > Lophotriccus > Lophotriccus pileatus. The sequence continues at coordinate 353,770 of JAWWES010000115.1, forward strand.
ACACGACTTCCCCTCAAGGCCCTTCACCACCGTCATGACCTTCCTTTGGACACTCTCTAATAGCTTAGTACCTTTTTTTACTGTGGCACCCAAAACTGCCACAATATTCACAGTGAGGCCGCCCCAGTGCAAAGCACAGAGGGACAATCCCCTCCCTCACCCAGTGATGCTTTACCTGATGCCCCTCAGGACACTGTTGCCTCTCCTGGCTCTACGGCACTGCTCACTCAGTGCCTGTGGTCACACTGATTTTAAGAGAATTATGAAAGAAAATTGCTCATAAATTTATTTTACACCTTTAAAAAAGACAGACACGAAATAAAGTTACGTTTCCTTAGCTCATTAGCGTACAAATTTAAAAAGCAGCATGAAAAAGCATCGTGCAATGAAAAATTACTTCTGTTAAAGTAAGAACTAACTTGGGTATTACTAACACATGCAAACCTGTATGTTGTCCTTGCACACAAGCAGGGCCTGATTTTGGAAAAATAAATGCATGTCCATATGTTTGTGCCTGAACTTCACCCCAGAGCAATGTTTGCACATCCAGGTATAAATATATAAATCTAAATATACAAACCCAATGTTCATTTTTCCAAAGACTGAATGCATGATCACTTGTACCCACAACGTGGGCCAGAAATAAATGTTCATATCAAAACTGCACAAGCAGAAAACTACAGTTATTTTGAAACCTCGCTGAAAAGGTGGGCCTCAAATTATCAGCTATTAATCCTGGTTAAAGATTTATTTGAAATAAGCTCAATTTGCCTCACTGATGTAAAGATCATGAACTTTCTAGCACAGAGGATTAATTTTTAGTAAAATAAACTATGTGTTCAGAAACAAGCAAAACACTAAATAACTGCAGCTGCTAACAAACCAGGAGAAGGGTTTTATTTTGCTGTCATCAGCTGATATGACTTTTTAATAGCACTGAAACATTGCCCAGATCTAAAATTTTGCTTAGTAAATATTGAGATTTTTCTTTCAATAAATATGACACTGGTTCATGCAATATTAATGTCTAATTCATAAAGACTTCAAAGGATTATCCTCATTATAGTTCCAAATGACTAACATACTTAGTTAACTAAAATTTCTTAAAATGTGTTCTCTAATTTTGAATTTTTATGATTTTCCATAATTTTGAATTGCTTCCTACTTTTTGCTTACACACAGATTTGGGTGACCACTCGTGCCATCAAGGTAATACTTCAGATTTTACGACTTCTTAAGCCTTCGAAGTTTTAACTTCCTGAGACCATTTTCAGGTTCTTTTTTTCTTTTTTGGGGAAGCTTCTCTGAAGACACAGCTTGCAGTTCTAGACTCGATGTTGGCATTGCAGGCAATCCTTCAGTGGCTGTGCTTGGCTCATTTAGGCTTGTCTGTACTGTACTGTTCCTCACAGAAAGAGGCTGAGAGGGTTCTTTTGTCCAAGTTAATGACTGCTTGTCATCTGCAGTCTTTGCCATATCTTGCTTAGAAAACCTGGAATTAACGGGGGTCTTCTCCAGGAATGGACCCAAACAATCAGCATTGCACTTAGTCACTTCTGTACAGACAGAAATTAAAGGAGTCCCTTCAGAGGACACTTTTTTGCATTGCTCTAACTTCTCCTCTGAACCACAGCTCTTTAGTTGAGCCTGTGTTTTGGTCACTTTTTGACTTTGTTTTGGGCCCAGCAGTGCTGACTCAGAGCTGCAAGGAGGGTTCTCACTTATAAGACTTGACTCCAACCACTCCAGTGCGTGAGGTTTTTGCTGGCTGCTAACATCATCTGCCTGTCTCTGATTAACATATTTTTCCAGCTCTAAAACAGGAAGCTCAAAGCTGCTCCCAGCTGTATTTGTGCAGTCCTTCAGCAGGCCTGGACTCCGATGTTTCATATCAGAGTGAGGACTGAGAGAAGTTTGACAGTCGTTCTTTCTGTTCTCTGTCTGTGAGTCCCCCGAGCCAAGATACACTTTCTTGGAGCCCTTGCTGATTTGAGGTTGGCTTGCACTACTCTTCCTTGTTTTCGTCCTTTTCACACTGCAATAAAAAGGAATTTTGTTTTTTAAATTAAAAAAAAAAAAAGACTCTTTACTGCCTCAATTTGCTCTTCTTCCAAACCCCGGAACACCACTAGGGCCACCCTCTTTCTGAACATGGGAAAAATCTCTGTATGTCATTTTGACAAGCAGTAATGTTCGTCTAGTGTGCGTAATATCAATCTGATTTTCCACTGCACTAGGGGAGAACCCTATTTATTAATGACTAAGCCATGAAGGAGTGAGTTCACATTCTACTCCAAGAGGCAGAACTGGATTCATTACAGATGTTAAAGGTCAACACAGCAGAAGTATATTGAATTCCTTCCTGAACTGGCTTGATAAAATAGCATTTCATAAGTGCCTAAATGATTTCAAACCATTCCCATATATCCACATGCATAATGTATAGCTACAGGACAGAGGGGGCTGGCAGGGAGAGGCAGCGAGTGTGTCTCTGTGTGAGAGCTTCTAATCTCTATTTTACAATGTTCCTCTGGAATTTTTCCCAGGACATTTCAAAGCGTTACATTGGAGTTAACCACTGCTCATCTTGTATCAAGCTCACTCATCTGGGAAGGACTTAGTTAATGCAAGTAGATGATATTCTAAAAGGAATTATACAGGAAAATGGGACCTGATGGAGTGGCAGACGTAAGCACCCCTTGGCAGCATGTTACCTACAAATCCAGATTTCACATAGGCCATAAGATCAACTTTAAACTCAAGTACTGAGGCTGCATTTAAAGTCTAAAAATGTCACTTGAACTGTGACCAAAGGTCCAGATTCTCAAAATGAACAAAACAATGTATTTGCAAAGTGTTTTTCACCAGATTCAAGCATCACATATTTATTTTGGCTCAGAGCTTCACTCAAGGAAAAAAACAGCCTGTTTTGATTCTGCCCAGCGCTATGTGAGATATCTATGTGGGTTGTAAGAGCTTTCTCCATGCTGTAAAAAACTGCAACAATCATTTTATGTGCTTATCCCCACTAGAGTAATAGTCTCTTAGCAATTTAAATTTTGTTAAATTTTGAAATTCCTTTTGTAACATAGGCTAGATCCTACAAACCCAAATTCTACCCATTATAAATTCAAAAGCTTAGGAAGAATGGTGACATACATTCTTTTCAAGATGTTCTGCTTTATTTGTTCATTCAGACTGATCTTAAGCTTCTTGTTCTCAGCATATTCAGTAAAATATTCAGATGTCCCATTGGAAAATTCTTCTTTCTGCTCCAGAAGAAAACACAGGTTCAAAACATGACACATCAAGCTATAATTATTCAACAGAAAACTCCATTTCTAATACCCAGACTTACAGCTGTTCTTTATTATTTTGATCTGAGCAGTCTAAGAGAAACAATTATTCTTAATCTTTTAATATTTGGGAGTCTAGTCAGCTCCCTCCCCTTTCAGACTCCCAACCAACATATTTCATATGCTAAAATATACCACAAATAAGCAGGACTGCAATGTAAAGGATGGAGCTTTCCAAACCAGCCTGAGGAAACTGCTGGCAAATATTTGACATCTTTGTGGCTCAAACTGTGACAAATGCCAGGAATCTCTCTTGCAGACAGGAGCATGTTTGTCAGTGAGTTTTTTTTCTGAAAAGACTGACTGGCACAGTGGTCTCTACGCTTATTCTCAGAGGAATTCCCATAGTTTTCCATAGTTAGGAAAAACATACAGAGTGGTATTTGCTCCCTGAAGAAAGCAAGGGTTAAACCTTTTAATTCTACCATTTAAACTCACAGATTGTAGTGGTTGGCTACTACAGGACAACAAGGGAATTCTTTCTGGTCTCAGCTAACAGCAGCACCATGGTTTTACATAATACGAGGTTGGGGCGAGCGGGAGGGAAGGAAAATGCTCTTTTTCTTCAAGCTGTGAGCATTTCCTTTCACAATGAAACAATCTTCATCAGAGAAGGGCCATTTGCTGACTTCACTGTTAACTACCACATACTCCAAAAAAGTATTATCTCTGAGGCTATGGAGGAGAGGGAAAAGTGGTAAAGGCAAGATGAGAAGAGGCTTTGTGCATCTGCTTGGCTTTGACAGCACTTTTCTCCATCAGCCTGAATGATGCAGCCTCTGACAGAGGCTCAGCAAACACAGGGAGGGCTTATTTAGCCTATTCCTTGCTCTGTGCCATGAAGAGAACACACTAGAACCAGGTGGTATGGAAGAATCTGTGGAGGCACAAAGCCAAAGCCTGTACATGACCCCTGCCTGGAAAACCCCTCAGGAACCTGTCAGTTAGGGGAGATTAAGCCCTGCCTATTTTATTTCTGTTTTAAAGGAGATGGAGCAATCCTCCATGCTCTTTCCAGAAGAAATAGCCAGTGAAAACAGCTTCCTGTTTTGTAAACAGGAGGGCAGTCAGGCAAAGAAGTAAAGCCATTTTGGCACTTTAAAACTACGGCTGTTCCGAGCCTCCTTTCAGAGGGTGTGTATTGAGAGATCCATCCAGTGCTGTCCACTAATGGTGCAAGGAGTGTGTTTACAGCAGGCAGAAAATACATAGGACTTACTTGCAATGTGATTTCAACCCCAGAAATCAAGCTTAACCAGTTTAATCTGAGGGATTAATTGCTGCTTCTATTCTTGTTACAGGTAGATTCCCCTAATTTGACTAAATACATTTTCGTACTTTGTAAACTATTAAAGACTGGAATATTATTAAGATATTCAAGAGTTTTGCTAATTTTAAGAGAAGACAGACTGCAAGGCCTGGAGAAACTATTCTGATTTCCAGTAACAGTCAGACAACTTGGACTGAAGGCTCTTGCACAATCCTCCTGCACCAAAGCAGCTGGAGAGCACTCACACTCGGCCAGGGAGAGGGAGCCCAAGCAGAAAAAGCATTTGAGTTTCTGCTGTAAGGTGAAGTCTGTTAAAACCTTCTTCAGTCCTCAACACAGCCAGGATCCCCAGCCCACTAAGGGAATTCTTGTACATGTGGAAAGTAGAACTTGCTACAAAATCCAGGGGAGAACTGGGGGCAGTTCCTGTCCACACTCACGCCTGCAGATAAGCAACAACCTCAGTTCTAACTTGTATCTGATCCGAAGCAGGGTGTGAAGGGCAGACCCTGGAGACAGGCAAAGATGACCAATCATGTCACTTGTGAGTTGTCAGGCTAGAGTTAATACTCCAGAGGTGAAGGACTAACACATTCCCTCACCACGCTATCATCAACCTTTTGTTTTGCTTTCAAATAACTTATCGCACAAAGTGGTGACAGAAAAGGGTTAAGGCATCAAAAAAAATTAAAAATCAAAATGATTTATATGTGAAACACTTCTGAACATGCCCTCTAAGTACAGTAGATTTTCCCCTCGGAACCACACCCTGTAAGTGCTGTATTTTGAGAGCTGAACAATTAACATAAGGCATATGAGTCAGTCTTTGAAAGACTCTGTGGGAACCAGAGAGCCTTTTGCTATTAGGAGTGATGTAAACTCCCTAAGGCTGGAATAAGTCCACAATAGAAGGCAGAGAGAGTCATAAATAACAACAGTGGGCACTCCATATACTACTAAGAGACTCAGCCATTATTGGTGATACTTCCTTTATTTTCTTTATTAGACTTAATAATTTTAGTTAATTAAAAAAAAATAAAAATGGCTCTCTGTTTTGGGAATTCTATTTATTTCCTATGGGAACTTCAGGACTTGTTAAAGAAACAAAAAAAAAGCTAATCTGCTCTCATCCTGTCTAGTAGTCCCAAATTCCTTTTAGGCAGTGAAATAATTAAAGAAAAATATTCCAGGCATAAAAGGGAGGACAGCAGAAGCAGACATCATATAAACAATGACACCATGACAGAGAAAAACGTCAAAGCACCGCCAGACTCGCCACTCGACTCTGAAAGAGCTGCAGGGAGTGGGACTGCTGCTAACAAATTAAAACCACATTTCTTGGCAAATTGTTAAAGACAGACATATTTACATTTGTATAGAGACTGGGTGGGCAGAAAAGATTAAAATGCTTCTCTAGCCCTTGAACTGCCAAGTTCTATTTGAAATATGTGCTCTTAAAATCCTGGGGTAAGCTCACTCCTTTTTGTCACTAAAACTCAGCAGAGAAGGGCCTGCAGAAGTGAAGCCGATCAAGTCTCACCAGCCAACCTGCTCATAATACTGGCCTCCCCAAACCTGAATTTTAAAATCCTTAGTACTTATCCAAAGAGAAGTTTGGGAAGAAAACACCTGTATTAAGACCTGGAGAGAAACATGCCTGTTCAACACACAACATACTTCCTTTAAGGTTTATCAAATTGAAAATCCTTTTTTTTCTTTTTTTTTTTTGGCTATCTCACTCAACTTACTACTTACATTGAAAAAAAATTCTCAGAAATGTAAAAGAGGTCACTGCCATCTCCAGATCTCTCCAGACAGTTGAATTCAGCATTAAATACCTGTTAAAGAACTCCTCATGGATGGGCACTTGTGAGGAAGCTTACAACTCATTACCCTGAGAAAGAGTGAAAGGTTTTGGCCTTTTCAGCCTGACAATAAACTCATACAAGTACTGATTTTTTTTTTCCCCAGTCTAATTCAGGGTTGAAAGAAAACCTTCTAAACTGAACAATGCTGCCCCCCTTTCCTGCCTTCTTATTTGGTGTCTTGCTTTCTAGTTGTCTCTTACTCTTCTCAGTGGGACACATTTATGTACCAATCAAGTAACACTAAGGGATAAATAAATTTAATGTCTGGTTAACCAAAAAAACCCCAAACCCCACAATAAAAACTATACTGTTTTAAAAATGCATTTATGAATGTGGCTCATCAAAAATACTTAGTAGAAAACATCAGTGGGTTCAAGAAATCAAATTTTGTATCACAGTGGCAAGTGGGAGGGGACTATAAATATAATAACATAGACAAAGCTATGAACTGAAGTATTATCACAGGCGCATACAATAGAAGTAAAATTAGTGAAATTAATAAGACAGCAACACTTATTTGGGGGAGCTTTATGTAATCCGGCAATTGCATGATTGCTTTAAAGTCACTCTAAGCCATATCAAGAGCTCAACCATGAAAGATAACCTTTAGGTTTCAGAGGTGTCCTAACAGATGACTGGCAGATCAGAGAGGTCAGACAGGACTCCTTCCAATCTGATAAGCAAAAAGGGGCTCCTAAAGCAAGTAAGGAGGCTTGTGAGTGAAGGATGAATCAGATATTCTAATCTAACTGATAAAAAAGTGACAGAGACAGGACTTTGGGTCTCATCTCCTGCCCTCTCCCATCCCACATGAAGGAAAAGCTTCCCACAGTTTTACAACGCAAATTTTTTGCATTTCCAATGTAGTGATGCATCTGTCCTGGCAGATGAACTCCAACCACATCATAAAACATTCACAGAAGTTTTCCAAGTACAGAAATGGATCCTATTTTGAACCTGAAATACAGCTCTTTGATCAGACTTGCAGAATATTGTTCTACATTTTAAAGTTGACTGTCCTGCTCTAAATGTCAGTAAGTTCCAATAAAAACCATGAATGATTATTCCAGGTTACACACCGAAATACTCTTTTTTTCCTTTGAAACAGGTATTTTTAAGGAATGGTGGTGGTTTTCTGGAAAAGAATGTAAGAACCAGAGCAAACTGCATCTCTCTGGAGGAGCAGAACTATTCAACTTACCCATGGCCTAGCGCAGAGAGCAAAATCAACCCCCTGGATCAGTGTAGTCCTCATTATCTACTACCAAATTTTATTTTAATTAAGTTTTAGCTTGTCAAGAGGCTCTGTGGTCCGCACTATTTAGTCTAAGAGTTCGCCCCATCTGTTACAAGCCCCTGTGATACACATGCCACTTTCTCAACCTACAGGGTGTGAACCCGAAGTTTTTCACTCAATACACAAATCCTGGCAATTCCAAACATTCCAAAGGTCCCCAAAGAATCATCAGATTAGCTGAAAGCATATGACTTCTATGAGGAGAAAGCCTCCTTCCTTTTGAAATATTTGGTTCAGATTTTAATTGTAATTCACATATAGCAGGAATCCCACACTATCCTGAATGCAAGAAATTCAGAGTTCTCTAGATTTGCATTTGAACAGTTGCTAGAGAACAGAAAACAGAAAAATTCCTGCTGTAAATGGCATAATGTGATACTCCACAAAACCTAAAGCTGCAGGGGGGGCTTTTAAAAAATTCAGACCTATCTGAATGCCCGAGAGCAAATAAACCCATCACACTTTTTAAAGGCACAGAAGGTGCTCCCGAAACAACCAATTTATTTACATACCAAGGAGCACGTGACACGTGCTGTGTGCATTTGCTTGAAGGCAATTAGTGCTAAAATTAATGTGAAGTAATTGAGCTATTAATCATTCTGATTTTATACATTGATGCTACAAGATTCACATTCTATCTCCAGAGAAAGTGTCCACTGATAAGAAACAGAGGAACATACAACAGCTTTTCAACCAAAAGAACTTCTCCCAATGACACTGAAGAAAAATCAAAACCATATTAATGGTGAAATTTTAGTTTTTAAAAGAAAACCAATGTCTCATAAGCAGGCAACTTCAGTTAGCCTTTCCCATCAGTTTTTAAGGTTGTTTCCTGCAGTTATGAAAGAGGACATGCATACAAGATACACAGCTCCACATAAAATTCCTTTCTCCAACTTACAAATGGTGAGGGAAGGAATCTACTACTCAGTTGTCACACGAGGATCTGAAACAACAAGGCACTGCTGTAATCCCACACTACAACTTTTCCCAGTCTGGCATGAGGATCCTCTATGTGTCTCCCAAATCTAAATGTGTATCAGAGTCAGCCAGTGCAGATGTCCAGCAGTGCCACCCATCAGCAATCCTGAATTAAATTTTGCATTGACCTTTCCAGATACAGCAAGGGTTGTATGACATAAGAGAATACTGCTTAGAGTATATGATGTATACAGGAACATGATTCATATACTTCAAACTTCATTAGTTACAGAAAAAAAATCTGGAAAAAATATATAAGTTTTAAAAGCAAATGTTCTTTTTATGCAGTGACAGTGTGCAATAACACAGGTCTTGGAATGCATAACTAATGCTCTTGATCTTGCTGGTTATACAGAAGCAAAATAGAGAAAACAGGCAGAATTGCACAGCTCAGGAGAATTACTGTTCAATAATTTCATGTTTTAACTTGGTTTCCAAAACTAACACCACTACCACGCCCAAGACCATCAAGATTTCTGAGCTCACACTGGAGAGATTTGTCCCTCCAAGTAACTTCAACTCATTACAAATTGTTCAAAAATTCTGCTATAAACCTTTACCATCATATATTTCAGCTTCCTGGTCAGTCACGTTATGACCTTCCTCTTAGTTCTAAGAGATTTCTGCTGAAAGCTGAGGAACAGATTGTTCTTTAAAACAATTTAAAAAAAATCGGTCAGATATTCGATATTCTTTGTTCAGTAGGAATATAATGAATTATTATCAAAGCCTGAAGTATTTTCAACCTTTTCAGGACCTACAGCCATCAAAATCTTGCAGATGCACTACAGCTAAATAAAACCTTTAGCTCACTGCAGCTTTAAACACCATCCCTGCGAGCCTTTCCCCTGCCCCTCTGTCCTCTCCAAGTCTGCAGGAGAAGGAGCATCACTCAGTGCAAAGTACAGAACCAGCTCAAATCCACATGAACCATCAGCTTAAGCTGTGACAGCAAGAGACTGAGAGGGGAGAGGAAAATGAGGGAGGTGGAAGGATGATGACAGATGATAATATCTTAAATAACCACAAGGCTTTGACAAATGAGGTCTTGTGAACGCAGCTAAGTAGCTGCATTTAAATCAACTGGAGCACTCATGTAAGAAGCAACTATCAAAATCAGGCAAAGATTACTCAGTTTGTCCCTGCTTTGTGAAGATTGCTTCATATGGAAATCATTTTAAGTGCTTAATCTCTTATACTGCAGCTACAGGACCATCTGTATTCCTGCTCTCCTTCACCTGGATTTTGCATAATGAGGTACATAATCTTTTATTGAAGATGTGTTCCACTTACTTGTTGGCTTTAAGACAGTGGGTATTACTTTTTATTTCATTCCATATATACTCTAATATTCTGTCTGCTTTTCCAGTAAATAATGCTACAGAACAAAGATTTTCAAATCAATTCCTTGCAGCAATATCTTGGCCTTTTCCCCGTGATCACATAGTTAATTCACTCAGCAGTTGCATGAGCACTACAATTGCTCTTTTCAGTAAAAATACTGTGCATTTATCAACAGATGATTTTCATTTAAAGCCCTAATGCCCCTGTAACCAGCTCTGGGAGGTTTCTCTGAAATTCTCCACAGCCTTCTCCAGCCTTGACTAATTAAAATAATTGTGTCAGATTTCATTTCATCATTTGTCCACTTCTCTGGATTGTTAACACAGCAAACAGCAGAACAGCCCTTAGACTTCTGCCATGCAGAAAATAAATCAGTTTAGAAGCTATAAGAAGAAACTCAGGCAAGTTCAGACAAATCTCACTGAGGCAACCAACAGCATCACCACCCTCAGGTATCCTCCCTCACCTTTTGCAGGAGGTTCCTGCCCTGCTGCACAGTTGGCAGAGGGAGCACACACATGCCCCAGCTGCTCCCACCTGAATTCAGTGCACCAGCTTAAAATTCAGAGAAGTTTGGTGTGCATGAGTCCACAAGACTGTGATACACAGTAAGATGAGATGCAGGCACACAGCCCTGTTGGCAAAGCCTGCTGGAGGAGTGGTGATCTCCAAGGAGAGGCAGACAGCTGGGACAAAAGGGAATACTGTACAGCCGCTGGAGCATCTTTATGAGCGAGTGGAAGAGTTCAGGATTATGACTTTGAGATGCAGTTTCTCAGATAGAAACTGGTAATTCAAGGTAATTTAAAGCTGCATTGACAGGGAAAGGCAAGTCTCGCCCTTACCCAACACTTGGTCCTGCCAAGGAGCAACACCGAAGGGATCAGCTGAAAGTGAGCCGTGCAAACAACAACAACAAAAAACCAAAAACACCCCATGTTTTCAGAGGGATTACTGAATGAACCTATTAACCTATTTCCCCACATGTGTCAGTACTGACAGACACTGGGGACAAGAATGCCTGGGGAAGAGGAGAGAAGGCAGGAGGGACTGTGTGTTTCACTGTCATCAGTCTTGCAGCAACTTGAGCAGGACATGAGGGATGAGTAATAAAACATGACAGAAACTTGAAGTGTCAAAAGTGAAAACTCAACAAACCAATTCTCTGCCTATTCTACTCTGTGGTATTCGGGTAGAGTTAATTAGTCTGTAGTTTCCCCTCTCCACCTTCCCAAAAAAAGGAGTGAACCCTGTTTATAGTTGCCAAACTACAGCTTAATATTGTTTTCCTCTATGTTTCCTATAATGACTGAAAAGAATTCAGCGTATTATCTGAAATCACACGAAAGCAAAATTTTATAAAAATTAAAAGGATAATGACATAAAAAACCAGCAACAAGACAAATATTACAACAAGTGTAACATTAATGTGTTGTGGATCTTCCTTCCAAACCAGGGTAACTACCAGCTGCTACCTAAAGGGATGGTCCTGCTCCCCTCATCCAAAAATCTTCCCTGTGGCTCCTCTAACATTTTTTGTGTGACAATTGGCAGCTGTGTGGGTACAGGATGAGTTGGTTCAATGAACTGACAAGATGGAAAACTAATCCTCCAATAAAAAACAGAGGAACTGCACAAATAAATAATTTTCTGCTAGATCCAGTCAATGAACTAATTCATTCTCCAGTGAAGAATCACTCGGTCCATTGTAACCAGAAAGGAGAGGAATATGTAGCTGGAAGTAGAGGGGATGTGGACTGACCTTTTCAGTAGTAGCCTACCATTACAGCAGCTTCACTGTGATATTTTAGAGACACATACACAGAGTTCCATGCCAAGATTACTACTTGCAGTGTGAATTGTGTAATTCTATTGCGAAGCATTTCCTTCTTCCCCTACCCAATCTGATATCACTTCACAATAAATCTGTAAAGTATTTAAGATAACTAAATTCCACATGAAATCTTGTACTAATCTTTACAAATTGCTGCTATCTGAAAGAAAGCTTTCATTCTACCTTCTAACAGCCACACTATTCCAGCAGCACATATTCCAATGTTACCAGTCTCCTGTTAATTACAGTTAAGAGTTCGTTTTCATGAAAGAACCAGAAGCCTCTTCCCAGCAGAATCAAAACCCAAGAAAATCCTGTCATTTCTGCTTTTAAAAGTTTTAAGAAAGAGAATTGTCTAGTGCTCCTGAAGTACCTTACAATGATACGATTTATAAAATCAGACACGTATGAAGAACATTTTCTCCTTTATTTTTCTTTTATTTCTCTGCTAGGGATTGAAAAAGCATTGGGCATATCTTTAGCAACTTTCTTTTCCTTGTGTACCTATGTGGGGTTTTTTGTTTGTTTTGGGTTGGTTTTTTTAAGAGCAATATTCTGTTGGAAAAGAATCTTTATTTTTGTATAATATTCTCTGCAACTTCACAAGGCTCAGTGGAAACATCAAGATGTCTTTAATAAAGACAAGATCTCCTACTCTTGCTTTCTTTTCTGATTTCACAGGAATGGTAACTTCAAATTTCCATTTAATCTCATCTTTAGCTTAATCTCCTTCATGCTTTCCCTTTAGTGTTTCCTCTCATAGATTCTGCTGTAAAACCAATGTGGCTATCAATGAATACTCCATTGTTAGCACATTTTCAAATGCTCATAAGCCATTCCACCCATTTCCATTCCCACTGTTTCTCCAGATAACCCATTTCCAATTTTCCATTTTAGCTCTCTACATAATAAACCTCGAGAAAATGTCGTCATTGACAAAGATGACTAAACTCTCCAGAGCTCTTATATATTTCCCTGGGTTTCCTCTTTTGCCATGTTCCCAAAACTGTCTTCTTCCTCAAGATAAAAATATTTAAGATTACAAGCACAGTTTGGTAAAACAGGTAACAATGGGTTTATGTTTAAACCTAGCAGTAATCAGCCAGCCTATTCTTCCATCTTTTCCTTGAGACTTCCAATTTGCTTCTGTAATTTCAATAACTTGCCATATTGTTTCTTTAACAGAGATTTCCCACCTTCTAAAGTGCTTATTACTGCCTGCAGTCTGATTTTTAAATATAACCACAGACACGCCCATTTATAAATAGATCCTGGAAAATTACATATCAATAGATTTTCTTCAACTTTATTTCAGCTGTACTCCTTAGAAGTGCTCTTAAATATTTTATTAGTTTAGGCTTAAAGCTAATTTGACAGAGACTGTCTAATCTACCTTAGTCTTACAGGAGGCATCACAGAAGGATTCAAATTGCTTCTCTCAGCAACTGATGCTGAGGTTTGTGCTTGTGAATATCTCAAAAGCAATCTCATTATGATCTTTCCTATGGTGCAGGACATAAAAATTTCACTTCATAGCTGGCTACATCCCCTGAAACTTACGGTTTAAGCACAGTCTGTTTCAGAGAATAGCCTAAAAAGCAGCTAAAAAATGAAGAATAGAGGGTTGAAGACAGGTAGAAAGTTGTGCTGAGTGTCTCAGGCTGACATTAAACTCGTTTCAAGTAATGGGAAAGTGGAGCATTGAATTCGACTTAACACAGCTCAGCAATGAAAGCTTGACCCACACCATAGAACAGCATAAAAGCAGTCTAAAAATATAAATAACTGTTAAGTCTTGAGTAAGTCACTTGCACTGACATTCAGCAACACAAAAAAGTGACCAAATCCCCATTAATGTACAGTTTAACTGCTTTTATAGAACAGAATTTGCCTTCAAAACCGAGGGTGCGAGCTGGTTAAACATTTAAAAGAACTTGCATCCAACACTGTGACATTATTCAAACCCAAACAACATACAGAAGAAAACAAAAAACACAGACTCATTTTTAGCCCATGACAGAATATGCTGGAGTGGATCAGTGGAAAGGTCTTCTGGGTGGTCTTTTGTAGCCCAGAGCTCGGAGTTTCAGCCCACTTACTGCAAACTGCACAGGAAGAAGCACCACACAAAGTGCAAATCTTTTTTACCCTTTGCTTCTGGAGAGCCAAAAGCTTGAAACTACCTCTCAGTGGCAACCAAACACTCCTCCAGTTTGGCAAAGTACTGAATTGCAGTGTATGACAAATTTGGTATTACCATGCTGTAGGAATTCTGGACCTACAGAACCCTTCGAGGAAGAGTGGTAAGAATCACAGTGATACTCCAAAACATTTGCTGAGGGTCTGTTCCCATCTTACTAAGTTCTTCAAATCAGGGAAGAGGCTTAGGGATAATTTTATCTTGTTCCTTCCTCCCAACACACTACACCGATTGACCCAGCCAGGTCTGTGCACACAAATTACATCTGTAAGTAAAGCAAACTCCCAGACTTTATTACTGATTAAGTTATGATCCCACTAAAAGATCTATTTTTTTTAAATATATAAGTTTTAAAACTGATTTTTTAACAACAAGGATTTTTTAATAGACTGAGATCAAATTTTGAAATAGTAAAGCTAAAGCACATAGTATTTTTCATTCTCCTTCCTATACAAAAATCACATGAAAGAAATTAAAGAAAACTCCTTGGCTTTTACATTATGGAAAGATTAGAAATACCAAATAGGGGAATTGGATATTTCATAGGAGATACGTGAGCAAGGAAAAAAACCCCATAACTATTTTTTAGTCAAAATGCAGAGATAGAATTTTCTACTTCAAGCATTAAGTAGTTTTCAAGACAATACTAAAAAAGTAATACTTTTCAAAATAGCAAAGTGCTTCTAAAGCAAGTAGGTCATTATCTTCTGAGAGTGTGAAAAACGCTTGATTCTTTGACATGGAGGGGTATGTACCAATCTAGGAATCAAGACAATAAAGTCTGCATTTAGTGTTAGAAATACCAACACCCTGCTTGGTGTTAGAAAAAAAAAAAGAAGTTGAATGAGTAAAATAAACCCTTTTTTTTTTTTAAGGGTCAACTATACTTTAATACATGTCAGATAAACTCCTACAGCACACCCAGAGCTCAGGGTGTAATTGTGACCCTCAGTGTGAGCGACAAGAGCAGCACCTGGGTCCGGGTGAGCACTTAACTGCAGCATAACATTCACAAGCCTTTGACCCTGACAAAGCCTTCAGGATGAAATATTTAAGTAGAATTGTTTATGGTATTTAACCACACACCAGTGCCTTTTCCTCCATAAATGTTTGGGGATTTTTGCTCCCAGCAGGGCCAGCACTGATCCGCTTGAGTTGTGCTCAGAACAAGTGCTAAGAAAACACACAAGAAACGCATGGACATTACAAACCACTTCATTATAATTCTGGAAAGTAAAGGTGCTAATATTATACCTAAATCATTCAGCTTTCTAAATACATGTGGGTTTTTTTCTTATAAAAAATTGAAATCTTTCTAAGCTAAAGCTTTCAAAAAGTCCAATTTTTCTCTGCTATAGGCTCACTTCAGATTGTCCTTTTGAATAATTTGGCCCAACTGTTAATATGGCTTTCTGGTTCCAGGATGACAGTCACAAATAGATGAATAAATACGTACATACATAAATATATATATATATTTATATAAATAATCATCTTATCCCTATTAAAAAAACCCAGAAAATTTACAGACCAGTTCTGTACGTACCAATACACCATTTTCACCTGTCCAAGCACTTGGATCAAAGTCAAGTTTACTGACACAAATTACAAATTTCTCTGGAAACACACGCAGATCTACACAAAAAGAATAAAAAAGAAGATTACAGAAATTATAAACATCTTCAAAACCACACACAATGACACCATATAGACATGTTACTTCAGAAAAAAAATATTTATATTTTTAAATTGCACAGTAACTCATTCCATGTTCCCTTTAGATTTTTACCTTCTCTTCAAAATGCCATCCCCCCTTTTATTTTGTTTTGGTTTTTTAACCATTTAAAAAGAAAATCAATAAGAAGAGCAAATTGAGCTCCCAAGAAGACAGTCATGGCTGCAAATTAATCCACCTGCACCTCTGAACAGAAACAACAGGGAGAACCAACACACAAACCACTTAATGATGATTTTCTTTCTGTTCTGGTGACGAGTGTTTTCATCACAAAAGCTGTAAGTTCTGTTGGTAACACAGCACAACATATTCAATCAGGACTCGGCATCCAACCTCAGAGTGTTCCACACTCTGACTGCAGAGATTTTTTTGGAGTCATTAAACAAATCAGTGAACTCCCACAAAATTAGGTATTTTACTCAGGATCACATGGTTTGTTGTGAACATAACAAAGTTTCTGTTCACAAAGAATTAGAAATTGAAGGGTTCTCAGATTAGAGCAGATGAGGCAAAGCTTTATTCAGCACCTGGCAATGCTATGGGAAGAGCACAGCTGGGTATTTTGCTGTCTGACATGTGAAACTGTTTCCAGCTTAGCATCTTCATGTTTTATATTTTCAGCTCTGCATTTCTTTGGTTGCTGGGTTTTGTTTTTATACAAAGAGAGTTAATAATTTTGGAAGTTTGTTACACTTCAAACCCAAGCCATTACACCCTATTTTGTGGGACAAGAAAGAGGCAAGGCTTGCATTAAAAACCATGAGGTTGATTTCATAGGTTTTTTTGGTAGAACTGAAGAGTAAGGCAAGTTCATTCCAGTCAGACATTTCTGCTGTTACATTTTATAACAATCTCACCTGCTAGCTAACAAAATGAAAGTATCGTTGGGTATGCATTGATGCTTTAAAACAGTTCAAATTTAATACACAGCAAACGACGTAGATATTCCAATGCAGACACTCTACTGTTCTATTCTAACAAGAGAACAAGTTTGATGAATTATTTAAAGTCAACACTCCAATTTTTTCAACTAATATGGACTTAGAAAACAACTAGTTGAAGACATATTTAAACATTTATGAATATAATGAATTCCTGTAAAAATCAAGAAATTCTTTACAAATATCCATTCACGTATTCAATATTTTTAAGGAAATCTAATTTATTTTGGTTTTTTTTTTTTTTAAATACAAAAAGGTCAACACAAAGGGCAATGATGGTTATAGCACCTTTGCTTTGCTGTTGGCAGGACAGGACTGGTGTCACTTCCTTACAGAGCATCCTGGCTTGAGAAAACATGCAAATAAGATCTGGTCCAATGACATCACCTACGTCAAGACTTTATAGCTCTGAGGTGAACGAGAGCCTTTCTTGCATCCACTTGCACTGCACCACTGATGTCACAGGACAACGCAGCAACAATGAAGTGATTCATGCTGCAACCTCTGCTTGATTCACCCTGCAGAGACTCGGTAAAATGCTGAGTCTCACCATACTTACAGAATTTGGTGTGGTTGAGCTGATTACCCTGGGGCAAGGCACACAACACATTTAAAATTAAATTTAAAAAAAAAAATCCAGCTTATTGTAAGAAACACTTCTCTTTTTTGTTGTTGTTATTTTTAGGAAACAAACCCCTAAATTTTGACTAAGTAGACCAAAATACCATAAAGTATTAGTTTATGTTCCCTTCCTTCCTCTCAGGAATACTGAATTCTCAGTAACTCTGTAAGAAACTGATTCCTTACCACAATAACGTTTCCCTAAAGCACAGCGGAGATTAACCCATCTCTTCACGAAGTAGGCAGTGATGTGGAGACTGCTGGCTGCAACATAAAGCAAAGGGATAATATTAAGTGTAAGGGTATCTTGGGTATTTTCTGGTCTCAAAGTGTTGCACATCTGCTAAGACAGGATTGACAGAAAGCAGAAGCTCAAGTATATAAAGAAAAACGTAACTTCAATGGAATGATTTTTAAAAAACTGCTGAATTCTCATACTGGAGTCTCAAGAAAATAATATCTGACACAAGGCAAAAATCTACACAAATTATTAACCACCAAGTTCTGGAATCCAACCACATAAATAAATTTAAATCCATTAATTCATCAGAGTTGTCATCTGTTTAACAGCCTGGTATCATGGCTACTATCCTGTTTTCACACATATTCTACAAGAGTATTACATATGCCCATTTACTCAACTGCATTCTGGAGGAAGGTGACAAAGTGAGGAACTCAAATGTGGAAGGGCTTAATTATCTATAGTTCAACTGAATTAGGTAAGAAATGAAGACAGTTGAAGCCCTCAGTATCTCCAAGTAGACAGCCCTGGCCTGGCTGACTCAGCAGGTACCTGTAAGCCCTAGAGAGGCTTCCTCAGCTTCTGTTCCCGAGAATGACAGAAACCCTTGGGCACCAGGAGCATAAGGAAAGGGCAGAAAGGATTATGTTACAGAGCAGAGACTGTCAGACTGTGGCTGAGGAAATTCAGCTTTTACTTTTGTCCTACTTAAATTCCCAAATGACCCTGGGTAAATCAGTTAGCACTTGATTCATCAAGGTATTTTGCAACCTGACTCCCACTGAAAAGTGCAAAAAACTGGCAACTGGGATTCCTCCTCCCCAGACTCTCTGTGCTCCTCACTGAAAGGAAAGTGCAAAAGAGGGTTAGTGGTGTTTCCCTTAACTTAGACGGAATTTGCAAGACTTAAATTATTGCTGCTTCAAAGGCAGCAGCTGCCCTTGGTGCAGTTACCACAGAAAATGTAGAATATTAAGTGCTACTGCTGTTCTTCTAATCTAACAATTTACAAAGAAAGAAAGAAAGATTGTTCCAGTCTCAATATCTACTGAGCAAGTGCCAAGCAGGTCTTAATTCTAAGTATAAGCCCCAAAATGCACATCCTCTCCTGCAGGGTCTGCACCACCCTCTGGAGCTCCCCATGGAGTGCTGTTTTCAGCATCACCGCTCATTAAGAACCACAGTTATTAAGCACAATCACAGAATCACAGAATTAACTGGGTTAGAAGAGACCTCCGAGATCATCAAGTCCAACCCTTGGTCCAACCCCATTGTGATTACTAGATCATGGCACTCAGTGCCACATCCAGCCTCATCTTAAACACCTCCAGGGACGGT
>JAWWES010000115.1:381130-413576 GCA_035583135.1 Lophotriccus pileatus
GATTTTTTGCCTAACTATAGAAGGAAAACCCCAAAGATAAACTTCAAATTTGCATAAATATACATGTCTTTGCATAAGCTGAAGTACTAACAGCAAAATTCCTATGCAGAAGTACTTGGATGACATAGGTTATACGGATGTGTAAAACAGTAGCTGTTTATGCATGTAAACAAAGGGTTTTTTTGCACACACATACTCAAGAGTAATTTTCATACTGGTTTTTCTTTCCATAATCTGAAAAAAAAAAATCACATGGAATCAAGAGACAAAAGATGGCAACAAGATGGAAACAAGAAAAAGCAACACAATGCATTAAGGCAGATAAGAATTAAAGGTTACAGGTCAAGGCTGGTTTCAAAACCAACATCGAATTGTTCCTTTTCACAAGAATAAAACAAATTAAACAATTCTCATGTTGTTATCAATAAAGTATACTTCTTTTCAATAATTGTATATATATTATATATACAATATAAATATATATATATTGACATATACTAACTATGTAAAAATACAGTACCTACTATCTAACACCCTTTATTAAGGGCATCTTTACAACATACAATATTTCATTTCCTATCCAAGCCCATAAATAACTTCATGGGGGGGCTGCCACCAGGGCAGAAGTAAAATAAAGAGAACACACTTGACCCACCTGGTGCTGCAGCAGCAGATGTCCCATGTAAGACAGGGACAGATATTGCTAAAGCCTCTGCCACTATCACTGGAATAACAGGAAGGCCCTTCCAAAGGTAGATCCTTCACTTTGGACAGTGCAGAACTTCCTCTGCCAGTGTTTGAGACACCAGAGCCAAGTGCACCTGATTATTTCCCCAGTACTCTCCCAGACTCCCTCTGCACTCAGGCCTTTAGTGACTCAAAGGAGACTTGAGAATTCTGCATCCTCCCTGGAATACTCTCCCATGTTCCTGTGGACTCAGTACAAGCCTTTATCACACCCGGTATTCTTTGGCAAAAAATTCCATAGTCCTGCAAACTAACCTGGCACTTCCAGTCCCCTCCTTCGTGTTCTCAAACTGGAAGAGAATGAG
The DNA here is from genome assembly GCA_035583135.1 of Lophotriccus pileatus. Lineage (NCBI taxonomy): Eukaryota > Metazoa > Chordata > Aves > Passeriformes > Tyrannidae > Lophotriccus > Lophotriccus pileatus. The sequence continues at coordinate 382,183 of JAWWES010000115.1, forward strand.
AGAAGTAGTGATCTTGTGGATCTTTGTTGTGTTCCCCCTAATTCATATAATTTTCAAGGTTGAAGAGTCCCTGCACACTTAACTGTTCCCTGTATTGCATTTCCTTATCTTACATCATCTCTGTTGTCCTTCTTGGAGTTTTCCCCAATTCTATTGTATTACAATCTAAAGTAAGGAAAAGAACACCTCACAAAAAAGAAAACACCCAAAGAGTGCATAAGTATGGGGGGATTCTTTTATTCTTGCCAAATATCCTCTACCTTGATAGAAGAAAAAAAAATTCATGATTCAGATTTATAACCTTGATCTAGAAGACAAACGCTTTGGTGAAAGAGGATACCCTTATACCCCATTAGCTGTCTGTAAAAAAAAAAAAAAATTGAGGAAAAAAAAAAGTAATTTAAAGCAAATACAGGAAATATTAAGTACAAGATACTAATCAAAACATTTTTCCTAAGTTATTGCATAAGTTACTGCATACTTTAGGGAGCTGTGAGGATCTGTTGCCACAGACAGATGAATGTAAGTTTAAAGTTCACACAGATCTGCAGGACTTGGCCACAAATCATAAATGAGTCCACTGTAGAGAAGCTAGAGTATAATTCTTCTGAGAGACAGATATTACAATGTGCAACTGCAAATATCAAAGTTCATTTAAGAGATTCCTCCTCAGTGCCCTGTGCTTATCTTTTCCCTCTACTTCCACCCATCAAATTGCTGTAGAGCTGCTCTTTAAGCAAGACACATGAAAAGATGCAGGTTAAAACCAAACAAATCACTGTTTCCCAGCATAGGAGTGAGAGTTACCAGTGGGGAGCGTGGGAATAAAACAGTTTTGCTGCTACAGGACTGAAATGTGCAACAAACCCTACAAACATTTCACACAATTCACGTCCTACAGTAACAGTGAACACTCCTAAACCAAACTGGGGCAGCCTGAAAAGGGTGTTTCCCTTAAAAACATCATAATGTTCAAATTAAAATGCAAGGCCAAAAGAGTTTGGAATATTTACCACCATGATTTATTGTATATTTTTTGTGCGCTTGCAGGAGCCAAAAAAAATCATTTCATAAGCTAGAGAAATGTATTTTCTTATGAAATTGCATCTTATGCATTTTTCTTTATACTAAATAAGACATGAACTTTGACTCTAGATCTTTGGAAGGCTGAACTACTCACAATAGCTCTGTACTTTTTACAGTTTTTTATTTTTATTTTAGTAAGTTTGTCAGAAATTATTGTCTGAAAAATTAATGTCTGAAACTTCTACCTCTGAATAAAGTACAATCACTTTTGCAAAAGGCAACTGGGGGAAAAGATGGACAGAGAAAACATTGTCACAATAAATCCCATTTCCTTGGAAATGAAAGTTAAAAATATAAAAAAACAATATCAACAATCCCAGGGAAAGCAGATAAAATCAAGCTGGGAGCTCCTTGTGCCCTCTGACAGTTCTCTAATTATTGTCACTGTAGAAGAGACTGTACAATAAAAAAATCTGAAATCAGAGCAAAAATGTTCCACCCCCAAGCCAAGAAAAACAACAGGGATGCTCAGGAAGGAATGAGAATAGATCTGAAAATTACTTGTATGATAAACATAGCTAACTTTTCCCTCCCTCAAGAGAGGGAGGAAGGTCAGTTTACAATATACCTTCTTCCTTCCTTCCTTCCATTTCTAACCTTAACATTTGTACCAGCCGTATTTTCTTTCCACTTCTCCTTTCTGTTTCCTCTGTGCCCATGTAAACCTTTCTTTCTTCCTTATTTTTCACAGCCCTCCCTTTGTCATTCTACTTTATTTAATATCTCCACTCAGGCCCTCTTTATGGTCTCCTCTCAATTCCCATTCCTCCTGAGCAAAACCAGCACTTTGTGTGCAATAGGAAACTTCAAACAATGCAGCCATAAACCATACCTGGCCAAAGCCCTTCTTGCATGATTTTGGCCATGTAGGCAAAATCCAACCTGTGAAAATCCTCCCCATTTTAAATTTCTCTTACAAAGAAAAATAAACCAAAGTCAAACACGTTTGGACATTAATTAAACACAGGAAACAGAGAGTTTATACCAAAGTCTATGTCCAAAGACTAAATTAAAGCTTACTTTGGCAAATTGTTCATACTGGTCATTTGGGAGGGGTGGGGAAATTGTTCAGACAGAAGGAAGAATAGGAAGAACTTGCTTGTCTTGGCTACTTTCTCTCATTTTTCCATTCTTTCCTTCTTTCTTTCCTCTCCTGTGTGTAACACCCACAGATTTCCTAATGAGATGGTATGAGACCCACCACACACTGCAGTGTGGGTGTAACTTAAATGAAAAAGAAACCTAAATTAACAAGTAACTTGCATGGATATTTATATTAAGTGCCACAGAACTGAAAAGTGGGATTAAACAGCATTAATATTAAACATAATATGATAATACTACAGACACTAATGCTAAAAATAAATTGTGATAGGTGAAAATTTTCTCTTTAAAACAGTTTACTAGTCTTCTCTGCTCAACAGATCTGGAAGGATAAGATCCGCTCATTGAAATAAGGTAGCTTGGCTTGTAGTTCTGAAATGAATCCTAATACATCATGCCTTGACATAAAAGGTAGTCTAAAATCTTATTAATACTGATATAATAATTCTAATAAATTTTGAATACATCCTGCAATGTGCACATTAAAATGGACCTGAAAATATGTGACTTCAAATAGGGGTGGGATGCTGGCCTGGGATACTCAAAATAGTAAATAACCAGTTAACAGGCATCCTAAGGTTCCTCCTCCAGATACAAACAACCTGACAATAGCAGGGGTTTTACAGCAGGGAAACTTGACACAGACTTGCATAACTTTGAGCAAAAAGAAACCATATTCAGCTTAAAGAGCTCCAACAGTTTTAATAACCTCCAAATGCAGCAATAGCTGCAGTTTAAACATTTCCCCAGCAGCCCCGTCAGCGTGTACACCCATCGAGGCACACGCCGGACTCCTGAACTTCTCTGGATGCTGCAAAACACCAGGAAAACACTGGCCTGGTATCTGGGACTCCATCTCTCTGTGAGAAACACAAATCCACCTCATTGTCCTCTACAAGACAGAACCTGTGATCCCAGAGAGGAAAGCAGAACATCAGAGGTTTGGGGATGTTTGAGTGAAGGCAAGTGGCTCACCTGGAACAGCTCCTAGAGGGAGGTCCCGGTTGCTCCAGTGAACACCCACCTATTCTGTTATTTCCTTCTCAGGTAAGAACTTGAGTGTAACTTGAATAAACTTGATTCTTGGACCCAAACAAAGCACTCCTTTCTTACAAATTACAGCCCTGGGTAAAGCAGGCTGAGAGAAAAGAGCTAGATTTGGAAATGAAGTTGAACACAACTGTTCATTATCACAGCCTGTTTTCTTCCTTTGGTTCTTTATTGTTAATTAATGACAGGGAGATTAAGTGCAGAAAACTGATGGAACAGTAATTCTGCCTCATCCAAAGTAAATATCTTCGAATCTAAAACTGTCACTGATATTACTGATGGCTTCCTCAAATGCATATCTTAAAGTTTTTAATTTTTCCAGGGGATGAGTCAAGCAGAAGATCAGTTCACAGCCCTGGGACACAATACCAGTATTTTTACAGAAAATTCATGACATAAAAGAAAATGTAAGACTCTAAATTTTCACAAACACCCAGAAATTAGTTCTGCATCTGTCTGCATATATAAAAATAATTATTATGTCTCTTAGTTTTACCTTCTTATAAAACCATTGGTTTGGAAAACCTACTTTTTACTGAGGCAGGAAACTTTAAAAAACAAAGAATAAAAAATACCCCTCGATAAAAGGAAACACAGAAAAACCTCAGCAAGTCTTAGAAATTCTGATCCCACCTTCTGTAATGTCCCTCAGAAAATTCTATTTGTTCACTCAAAACCAGAAGAGTACAGAGATCTGAAAGTTCATGTGTTTGACAAACAATAATAATATTGTAAAGGGATAAAATGAAGTTACAACTTGCAAGGAAAAAAGGGTTTAGAAACCCCTTAGGAATCAGAAGCATCTTTTGCTTATGCTTATGCAGTTTTGTGTTCTTGGGGGTGGGAAAAAAGCCCTCCTGTCGTGCCATAACAATCTGGCTCCCATATATGCCTAAAATTTTGCAATAATAAGCCAACCACACAGTATGCAACCCACATTTTCTTCATTAAAACCACTCCTTATTATTGACAATAGCATTTAAAGCTGCAACCATCAACTAGAATTCCACAGGAATATACCTTTTCAATAATGGATAACATTTTGAGAAGAAAAAATTTTGTTCAGAATTAAAATTGTTGATATAACATACATAGAATTCAAAATTTATGAGTACAGTGGTCAGATATTGTAAGTTATACTTCAGTAGAGATCAATATTTTTAAGGAAACGTGACAAACTATGGCCAGCTCTTTTTTCTGTGACAAGTTTATAACATGCTTCATGCTAGTAATAAAAAAAAGAAGTAATTTTTTCCTAAGAACTATTTAAAAATAAATTGCTTTTCTGACATAAGACCAACAGATAAGCCTATCAACTGTAAAACCTACCATTATGACTGCAATGAAATGATATTAAACAAAAATTGGCAAGTCATTTAGCCCCAAAGCTGATGTAACAGAGCACAAGCTCCAGTGATCATTATTTTTGGTGGATGTACTGAAATTGCACTTATTAGCCTCACCACCCTCACACATACAAAAAAATCAGTTTCATTTGGGTAAAAGTTCTTAATCCTGTTCTCTCCTGCACTCCCAAGGTCATTGGAGCTGCAGTTCCACTGGTGAAGTGACAAAGGTCATTTATCACATCACAGCAACTCTTTAAGACTGGACAGGTGGCCAAAAGAAGGAGAAGCAAAGATATTATTTCTAAAATTAAAATCTTCCTGATGGCAAATTTCTCCTGGAAAAAATGAAGAGCAGTACTTTCCACTACACTTTATTTCATGACAAGTTAAATCATTTCTTTTACCTGTGAGAAACAAAGGACCAGATGATCCGTGTTCCATGGATTTCCATTGGCCACGTTGTTTTGGTGCTTCCAAGTAGTGTTTGACTCTTGAAGCAACAACTTCTTCCAGCAGCCTGCAGAGCTCCTGGAAGAGTAACCAGTGGCCTGCTTAGATCTAAATTTACAGAAAAGCCCACAGCAGAAATCAATAAAAATCACTCTCTTTCACATTAAAAGGAAAAACATCATCTGCAATTCAGTACTGAGGGGAGAAGCACATAGATTAGGAAATAAATGGGAACAAGGAGGGAATTAAACCATTTTTCTACAAAACAAGAGAGGAAGTACATTATGAAAACCTCACTTGGCAGATGAAATGCATTATATTACAATACTATTATTTTTTTAATCAGAAATTAGTTTCAGATACAGCCAATGTAGGAAAAAATACATGTTAAAAATGTATCACAACATTAGGTATTTAAGGAAAATACTAGTAAAAATCCCCCCCAGGAATTGTCAAAACATTATTTCTCTATGAGAATCCTTACAATCCACAACAGATATTTTCCTTCAATTCAGTGTAATTTGGGAGGGGGAAGACTTGGAGTAAATTAGGTCACAGCAACTTAATTTCTCTAATTCATTTTGATTTTTCTGCTCCTAAACAAAACTGTTCATATTTCTCATACTTTTTCAAGAAAGCACAGTAAAACCACATACAACTCAGGGAGAACAAATTCTTCAGCCAGAATAACCATAGGAAAAAACAACTTGGAGTAAAAGCAAAAATTAATCTCTTGAATACCAGAATAAGTTTTCAGTTTGATACTCACACACATATTTGAGACTTTTCCCCTCAGTATTCTAATTTTCCATTGTTCATAACTATGTGCTCGCAAAAATGATATTTTGTGGCACACAAAAATATAACTTTACCTTTTCTACCGTGTTTGGGTAATGACAAAATTATATTAGTAGTATCTGAATTAAATATCTTGGCTTGAAATTTCCTTTTGATTAATGTAGAAAGTATGCAGAGCAACAAATTTTTAATGCATTGCTCTTAATGAAAGCAGGGCAATATATTGGTCAACCACACCCAGTATTTTCTCCTTACAGTAAGAAATATATTTTCTTTCTGCTTGCAGATTATAATTATAAAATACTGTATTTACTTATTCTTCTGTTTAACTCATTAAAGTGATCCCATTACACATTCCAGTACAGGACTCTGTGCTCAGGTCAGAGTGAAAAGACCTAGAAAGTTGCAGAAACACGGTGTGTGTTTGGTTCCTTCTGCACCAATAAACATCACCATGCACTTTCTTCATTTACATGGAACATATTTGAGCTTTTATGCTCATGGAAATATTATTTAAATGGTTCTCCACAAAGAAGTACACAGATCTAAGAGTGCAAAGATGAAATTTGACTTTGCTATTCCAGGGGAAAAGAGACAGGACAGAAAGGGTAGGGAAATTTGAAGGGCAGAAAGAGGGAGAAGCAGTCCCGCAATGACTCTACATCCAACTCATGACAGCAAATTGTGGCACAGGCAGGCAGAGCGGGCTGTACCACCAGCAGTGTTTTCCTGAATTTGGAAAAAACAAAAATGTACAAAACCACTTGTGATGAACACAGGGAAGCTCTCACTAAATATATATATATATATGTATATATATATATAAGCATATTTTTTTCTTTAAGACCTTTTTTCCCCACTTATACAAAAATCCTGCCTGGGACTTAGAGGAAGCAAATGCAAAGCTATTGGCCTCATACTTCTCAGTGGCTGAAAATATGCAACCTTTGTGCTTCTCTTGAAACGTGAAATACGATGAATGCTGCCCTGTCATGCCTCTTCATTAAATCAATCATGATCTAATTTCCTGAAATTCATATCTTTTGTCTTGGCAGCCTCACAAAATACGTTTTGGAAATGTTTAAAACTCAGAGAGTAAAACTGGTTATAAATAGAAGGCGAAACAAGCATCCATTTAGTCAGAAAAAGGAAGTCTAAAAGATTTCCCCCTATTTCTTATTTCTCTGCTTAATAAAGCACAAATCTGATGAACCCACATGCTGCTAAATATTCTGCTCCCTCAGGATATTAATTTATTGTTTCTTTTAATTTTATTTAAACTTAGGGAGGTCCAGGGACGCTCTGCAGTGACAGGTTAATTATGGCATTATTAGGAAAAGTATCTGCTGAAAATTACCGTAACAGAGACTTGCGGGAAAATCCACAGGCATCCCAAACACGTCCTGCCTTCATTTTCTATAGGGAACTGCTCAAGTTCCCACACAGGCTGACATGGGGGAAAACTCCTGCCAGTAACTCATCACAAGATTGGAGCAGAAATCACACACAGGCTGATGAAAGTTACAGTCAGAATTGTGCTGGTCACTGATTTTCCACCCTTTCATCAGGATATATAAACGATAGACTTAAAAAGTGTCATGTGATGCAATGGTTCTACTATAGTTTATCATTCATACTTACTATGTTTTCTTGCACCCTCTAAATGCAACACCATTCACACTTCTCAGAATGAGGAAAAAAACCCAATTAATATACAGATATTTCACCAACAAAATGATACCTGTCACACTGTCACAATCTGCTTTATGTCACTTGGGATAATTTACGAACATTCACGAAAAATGTGGTTTTAAAATTAAAAGTCAGAAGAATCCAAACAGCATACACATGTATGTGTAGACCCACATACAGAGTTTAAAAATTAAAAAGCAAATTAAAGTGGTCATTAGTGATCCAAAAAGTACATATGGCTGACTAAGGGGTCCCACAGCGATCGTTGATGGTAAGGCATAAGTAACAATATTCTCAAAGCCCTGGAAAATTCTGAACAGTTCAAGGCAATTCAACGTTTTCCCTGCAGCCACATGCTTTTGAAGTAGCACTGATATTTGTTATACCTCTTTCTCGCGATCTGAAAACCAGCTGGTGTCCTTACTGGAGCCTTGAGGCAAAATATGAACATCCACCAGGACAGCAAAGTTCCCACACTGGAAAAAATAAAAAAAAGGACAAAAAAAGAGTTGAACTGGAGCTGCCAGGAAGCACATGTGGAGCAGATACGGAGGTAAACAAGCAGGTAAGCATATCCATCTGATTCTGAGATACAGCAGGCAGAATATTCAACTGGAGAAATTTATGAAGTATGGAATTACAAATTTATCATTGTTTGTGGACTTATTAGGAGACAAGAGCACCAGAGCTCACTGACAAGTTTAAACAATAGCAACAAGCATAAGAACATGGAATTTTCTTTTGCTACCTAAAGGACATTTTTACCACATGTGTCATTTAGCCAGTGCTATCCTTTGAATGGTTACATAATAAGGGTGCCCCTCTATTCACTATATAGAGTTGTTAGGATGTTATAGTTGCTATAGTTATATGTAGTTAGAGTTGTTAGGATTATATAGGCGACATCCCAAGGCACATCAGATATTTCTGAAATTCCTTGATTAACTTTGATTGAGGACAATGTAACACATGTGGTTTAATTCTTCTCTTTCTTCAGTACCTCAGTCATTACAACGAACTAGTATAAGGAAGAGTGAATGGCATGAACACATCCCAGTTCCACTGGGCATTAACTCATCCCTGCTTCGTTCCCTGCACAGGGATATGGGGAATTTCAAACTAACGGATCCCTGTTTCCTACTGTAACTCAGCACCAAATCTCACTCAGACACCCCTGAATTAAACAACAGGGAAGGGAAAAGTGAATTTCATCATTCTGGTTTGGCTGTTTGTGATGCAATAAACTCCCTCTTAGAGAAGACTGGACATGTGTGGTCATGGTAATTGCACATCCGGAATGTCTGATGGAACAGAAACAACATCCTGATTGCAGACAAACCTCAGATGTGCCTGAACCATCCAGAGGGAGACTGGGCTGCTTTCAAGTGGCCATTGCAGGGCTCCCTTCCTGTCCTCAGTCAATCTCTCCAGGTTTGCCCTTCACTGCCAAACATCTGCACACCCCAAGCTCAGAATTCCAAGAACCAGCTCTAAAAGTAGTGTGATATATAGTTTTGGTTGTACATCACCCACAGTCTGTAAGTGAGGTTTATGGTATAGCACAAGCACAGTTGTTGGTGTACAGTTACCACAAAGAACAAGATTTAGTGTCAATTTTATTAACCATGACAGCATATTTGGTAAATTAAAAACCTCTGGGTTTACAAAACACTTAGATCTGCAAATTATCCACAAACAAAAGTATTAAAATAATGGTTCAAATACAGTTAAAATATAACTCATGACCAATACTGGATTGCAGCTAGAATGTAAAAGTTTGGCAAATGAGACAGGCATTGGGAAATCATTTTGAGAAACTTCTAAGTTACTTATAGGTATCAGTCACTGAAAGAGCAGAATGCTTTGATCTATTGTATCAAAAGGTTTCTCTTTCCTCCAGAGAACCAAGAATTACCAGATGGCTACAACAGCAAACCTTTCCAAGCTTTAAATGGATGACAAAATATCTCTCCAAAATCTCTGGTGAATCATTAGTCAGCTCCAGCAAATTTTAAGTTGACTACTGAACTTCAAAGTCAGCAGACGCTGCAGATTACAAAGTGAAAGCCAGTAAATTATTCATGGCTCAGCACTTAGAAAAACAAACAAGTATATGATATATCAAGAAAATTCAAATTATCAAATGTTACATGTTAACTGGCATAATTTTCTATTGACTCCAGAAACTTTATGTATACATAGAGATGCAAAGTACAGATCTGTTTTTCAAGAAGGGATAATGTTTGTAATTATTTTCTTCTGAATGGCAACGTTTGTCTCAGTTGCCAACCTTGAAACAAATGGAAAAAAAGAACGAACCATATTTGAAATTATATAATGGAACAGTTAAAATTCTCTTTTACAAACACACCAAACACTTCTCATACTTCATAGAACAGTACAGACTAAAGACCAATACAAATAATTGAGGGGAACAGAAGGAAGTGGAACAAAAATGTACATTGTTTACATTAACAGATTTGATGATCTTATAGAAGTTTCTTGGCAATTTTTATTCTGATGACATTTCATTCCATGCAAATACTAGCTTTTATTTGAGAGGAAACGAAGTGTTTCCAGTCAGTGTGGCTGCAAGAAGCAACTCATGATTCCTAAGTACCATAACTGAAAGGCAAACAAAAAGAACAGCAACTTTTTGTTTCATGCTTTCAAACATGCATCTCAAAATTTGCACTGAATATTGTTTTTAGAGGCGAGATTGTCAAAACTGAAACCTGAATGCCTGATCTGATGGGAAAAAACATTTGTCAAAAATCAATAGGAAAACGTTTCCCTGAAAAATTGAAGACAGAAACAGATGCACCCATTTGATATCCACCATAATTCTAGAATTCAAAACCTCTCCATTTTTACAAGCTGTTTTTTATGTCTGCATTCTTACTGAAACAGTCTGATGACATTCACCGTGTTACCAAACAAAGGGCTTGAAATGCTCTCAGAATGCTGTCAGTGTGTTGTTGTACAGTAACGGCATCTAATTCAGAGTATGTTTTCAGAAATCAAATTGTTTATACAAACACATCAAACACTTGATAGATTCTGCAAGTTGAAACGATAACCAGTCATGTAACATAAACAGAATAAAAACCAACACAGGGGTACGTCACTCAAGGGAAGTCACCTGCTCATAACCTGCTGAAACCTTGAAATAAGCACATATTAGATGGTGAACTATTACTGCAAGTCACCCAAATAAGAACTTTTTATTGTTATACTGATTTTTACAATCCATGGGCTCCTACATGGTGCTCTCATTTCTTTAAACTGCATCACTTCAACCAGCATAAAAACAGCCCTTATAACCATAAAGTTCTTGGGACGCTGGAGATAAGCACGGTGAGTTTGTGTTCAGTGACACCATTCCCAATGTGCTGCATCACTAAAGCAGCCAGGGCTGGAGAACCAGCCTCTCATGACACATATTAGTGTTTCCCACTTCTGGGATTACTCTGCAGCTGTGGGCTGTGGGGGCAGACTTAATTGTAGCTTAGCTGAAGATTGTAGCTTAGCTGAAACAGAAACATCTGATGGTTTGGCTGGATTTTGGGATGGACAAGAAGGAGCCGAGCTGGAACTGTCACCCTGCTTTTACTTCCCATCAGGAAAGCTACAGACACAGGTGACACCCCCTGGAGAGCAGTGGGAATTGGCTTGAAGTTTGCCATCTCTGCTTCATCTCAGAATGGTCTTTGTGGTACGAAAAGCTTGGGGAGTTTGTTTGAGCCTTGCTTTGTTTACAATCAATTTGAATAAAATCAATTTTGAACCAAGTTTCCCAGTTCTAGGGGAGAGAAGTGTCCTATGCTGCAGAACTTGAGTTCTCCAGAATAAACATGTGAGGACTGTTTCTTTCTACTGTTTCCTCTTCTCTGAGAGGTCTGCTAGTTAATTACTGGTAATTTTATTCCAGTCGCAGATGATGACAATAGTTCAAAAAGAAAAAAAGGATCCCAGTGACCACTCAAAAATGTCTGTAGGAGCCTTTTTTGGCATTGTGACATAACTGATAGGAGGTATCATCAATCTCCAAATGGCAAAAGCACAGCCAAGAGATTTAGGGGGAAAAAAATAAAATAAAACATCCATATGGACCTTATGTGAAATATGTCTTAAAATAAAGAGAAAAATTTAAATGTATTCCAACCTTTTAAAGTTCTTTCTGAAAATCGGTAAATGTTCTACACTGAATCAAGCAAGTTCAAACATCTACAGCATTAAGTATAATTATGTATCGTCACTGGCCTATATACTGTGGCAACTATATGATGACAAAATTCACTTTTTGCAGGCTTTTTAGAAACAAAAGTTTGTTCTCCTCCTTTTTCTTTCTGACCCCAAAGACAATGATGTGTCTTCCTTCTGGCTGTACCTTTAGCACCAATGATTTTCAGTATTTTGACTTCTCTTCTACAGCAAAAACTGATTTTTTTGGCACCATACAGTCAAGTTGCACAGAAATAATGTTCCTCTGGCTACTGCTCAAAACAAGGTGTTTTTTCAACTCTATTTCAAGGGTGTTTAGAAACCAACAGGTCACCAGTGAGTGGTTTTACTGCCATGAGATTAATCAGAAGGTCACCTAATGAGAGGAATTGGTAATTGCACAAGGATTCCTCACCAGATGATTCAGAGGCAGTACACAACAGATCAGAGAGAAGGCTCCAGAAGGAGCCACAATTCCTCTAGGAATTTATGACACAAGTCCATTCTTCAGAATGCTCAAGAAATATGATACAAATGTCAGGGGAAAAAAATAAGGTATTTTGACCTTTTTGACTTTTTGACCTTTTCTCTCTTCTGGATAAGAATTGCTTGATTCTGGAAATTGTACAAGGCTTGTACTTTGTTAGAAATTATTTTATTAAAGTTGTCGAACAGTTTTGACAAATAAATCGTACTTGTTAAAGGGTTATAGCCATCAGCTACCATCCCCTAGATCTTTTAAATTCCCTGCCTTCAAAGATCTATGAGGTCACTCTGCAACAGTAAAGAAGGAGCAGCAAACCAAGGGCAATGGTGTAATGGGGTCTAACTTGAAGATCTATCCTCAAAAATAACTGTACTGAATTATACACAGATTCAGCAGGAATTGGACAACCTAAAATGCATTCAGACTTCCCAAAATCAGGGAGGAAATTCCCCCTTTCATAACCATATGGGTTATATCTAAGTAATCTTTCACAAGCGGTTGGCTTACTTTTTTTTTAGGAGTGTAGTTTATGAATGAGAAATTCCTACAGGGAGGAGTGTTTAATTTTCTGGTGTCTTAGTAGAAGCAAAGAAATTGTTATCTGAAAATTGAATCAATAAGCTATAGGCACATTAAGATCACACTGAGAGGTTCCCATGACAAGCAAAGAGGTGTAAGCAGAGAACAAGCTTTTAGAGCAAACCTTTGATAAATGTGCTCCGACAACACATGAAACTCGGATGCAACATCAAGGCAGCATTTTAGACTCTTAACAGATGCAGATGGACAGGATATTAAACTTAAGAAATGATGGGGAAAAGAAAGCAAGAAATACTTGTGAATGATTCAACCCCTGGGAAAACATTAAAAAAAAAAAAAAAATCTAAGGAGTTTGAAATCTAATGGAGCCGTGTATGATACTGGAGACTTCCAAATTAAGGACTAATATGCTGTTGTTAAAGCATATAATTGTGAGAGATCCACCCAAATCAACAGATTAAAATAAATTAATGAAGACAACTCCTTCAGAAAACCCTCAGTATGTGTCCAGGTAAAGGATCTGAATGTTTTTAGCAACGTCAGAATCCTGCAGTGCAAACAGAGCCCTTCAGTCCATCACCCACAGTCAGGCTAAGCAGCAATTACTTAATCTAAACATCTGAACTGGGCTTGGAGAACTGCTCTATCAGATACAGTGTTGAAAAAGAGGCCTAAATTGCATGAGAGAATTAAGCTTAATTTCAATTGTCAATCTGTGCTGGTCTGATCCCAGTTCCGTAGGAGGCTTTGTAGCCCACATATTGAAAGGAGCCGTGGAGCTGGAGCTCAAACAATTGCAAAAAGCAAGTTTTTCCTTGGGGCAAAGTCTCCAAGTACCAGTGCAATCTCACCATTGTTTGGAAAGGATATACACCATGTCCCTGCCTGTGTCAGGACTGATCCAGAAAAACAGAAATAGCAGCACAGTATTTGTTCAAGATAATAAAAAAGATAATTTGAGATTCCAACAAGCTGCTTTCACCCTTTTGTTGTAAAATATTATTGTAAAAATTATGGTATTTTTTTTAAATCATAGCTAGGAAGCGATGATGAAACAGCCATCTCTGCAGCAACCTGCTTTTATGACACTTGGGGTTGGGAAGGGTGAGCAGTCATATTCACTGGATAGCTGAGCATATTCACAACCTACCTGAACGCAATTAATTTTTAATTGTAAATTCTAAGGACATTTCCTAGGGCTTAGACACAGATTAACACATTATTGCTTATCACCTGATCACCGGTGAGTGCAAGTAGAGATCATTACATTACCTGGCCCTTACTTTGAGCTATAAACAACAAAAGTTGGGGATTATGAGAGTGATTCATGAAGAGAAGAATTGCCTTGTCAGTGCTGTCCTAAACTGGAACCTAGGACATTCTCTGTGGTTGCAGAAAGTCAGTGCTGGGATTTAATTTCTTGCCCTGATGGAAAGACAAAGGAAGTAGCACATAGCCCATACAAAACGCTCTGCATGCCTGAATTACTCATTTTGTAATTGTCAAATGCTACTGTAATAGGTATCAAAACAACTAGAATGCTTAGAGGTTCATAATACATCCAAGGGTTTGCTTGAGGCCCGCTAAGAAAAAGCAGTGATGACTAAAGCTTCCAAAAATCTAAAGATCACCAACAGTAACATGACCATATAATTTTCTGAAGAAATCACAGGCAGTAATAAAGAAAGCTTGAGGGCTTTTTTCAGACCTTTAACTTGTTGAATGATTTTCACAGGTTTTCACATATATGCTGTACATGCTACATTTTAATACGAATGAGCCAAACCTTAAAGTATCAACAAAAGGTCATTAAATACATATTGGAAGCTACTGAGGGATATGTTCAGCATGAAAAGAAACACCATAAGAAGGGCTGAGGAGCTCAGTAATGTATCTCCTGATTTTATGTGTTTCTGCATATGCTAGTCATGACTAGAAAATTAAGTGAAATAAAAATTAAAGCAAAAAGACACCACCCTCAACATCTCCTGATGAAGGGAGCAGCAGCTCTCCAGCACATGATGCACCAGGAAGATACTTCCCAAGTTCATTGTACAACAGCTGCAGGGATGGGCCCACTTCCCTCTCCCAAAAACAGAACAGGGAAGTGAGGGCAGGTCCCACACAGGAAACTGTTCCCTGTCCCCCAACTTTGCAATTATTTTGGATTCCTTTTAATTCTAAAAGACAAGGTCTCACCTGCTCTCAAATTCACTCCCTGCCCTCCCTCTCATGAAAACATTACCTACCACATGCAGCTACTGCAACTGAAAACCAAATCCAACATCTGCAGCACGTTTCAATATAAAATATTTGCAGATGCTAAATCTTTATGCCAAAATAATTTAACAGATTGAAGATGCATTGATTACACATGCTGAGACTTTAAGACGAATACATAAAGCAAAAGTGGTTTTTATTTGCAAAAACAAAAGTAGTATCAAGCCAAACTTTTTAACAGTGCTAAAGTTTAAGTGGTTGAAATGTTGCATTTTCCAAGTACATAAAAGAAGTACTTTTTAAGTCTGTGCTTTA
Organism: Lophotriccus pileatus; assembly: GCA_035583135.1. Taxonomy (NCBI): domain Eukaryota; kingdom Metazoa; phylum Chordata; class Aves; order Passeriformes; family Tyrannidae; genus Lophotriccus; species Lophotriccus pileatus. Next base: position 397,498 of record JAWWES010000115.1, read on the forward strand.
ACTGATTTGCCTAAGCCAAGCCAGGAAAGTTTCAGAAAGCTTTTTCAGAAATAACATAAGAAAAAAATTATTTACTGCTGGAAAGGGCATATCACAAAAGTGACAACCTTTGCACAAAACCCTTCTATTAAGGGCAGGAGAGTTCAACAAAATATTCAATGCTTTATTTAAAAAAGTACCAGGAGAGAAATAGATGAGTCTTTCAAGTGAATAAGTAATGTTCTAAATCTTATTGCTGAAAAAGCAGAATCAGATGATGGAGAATACATCACATTCCGAAATGATCAGCACAAACCTCAAGGAATTACCAGCTGGCAAGCAAAGGAATATAATTGTTTTTAATACCAATGGAAAAGAATTCTTTTCATCTGGCATTGAACAGAGTATATAATAAATAGACTTTGGGCATAAAGAAAAATGGATACAAAAGGAACAGGAGAAACAAGCCTTTTATAAAGCTATGTAAAATATTAACATAGTTGAAAAAAAAAGAACGAGTTGTAAAAAGTATCACTGATTCCTGGTGGTGTGTTTTGTCACCAGAAAGGCTGCTTGGACTAAAACTTAACCTGCTAAGGAAGTTATTTCCCCATTTTCCTGTCCTCGCCCCAGTCTGCCTCCATCTTACTTCTTCCAGAACTGAACAGGTATAACTGTCCCCCACCTAAACCAGTTTTGATTGAACATCTGTTTTAAAATGCATCCTAAAAACTACTGAGTCTGACAGAAATGAATAGAAAGAGCCTATTCATATATCTCTGCTAGCAAACCGAAGGGGTAACCTCCGGGAGGAGAACAGGGCAATGAAAAGCAGGTGGGGATGACAAGACCTTCACTGAAATCAGATGCAGCTGGAAAAGTGCACCTGACTCTGTTCCAACACCAGCCCTTCAGGAGGCACCAGGAACCCATCCCTGACCTACAGGGAAGGCAGGTGTGACTTTAATCAGTATTTACACGCACCCAGCAAGCACATCCAAAACTTGTAACACAGTGATTTCTTCTGCAAATATTCCTCTTCCCACAACTCACCTTCTCAGGATGTGGGGGAAGAGGTTGAAGTGCCAACCATTTTGCTCCTAAAGATTTATAAAAATTAGATCATCGACTCCAGTCTCTTCCAACAGAAGAAATGAAGATCCAAACTAACTGTGATTGTTTCCAACATGAAACAAATATTCAAAGAAACCAACTCGATATTTTACGTAAGTACAGCTTAACCTCCAACTGATTTTGTGGTTTCCATAATTCTTTTTCACACCGAGTGCACTGATGGGTATCATATTCATGTGTGGGCAATCACATAAGGAAAACCCAAGGAAAAACACTTGTGAAAAACACAATGTACAGACACTACTGCTCATTTTCACCTATTACAAAGAATAATAGAAACAACAGGCTCCCAAGATTTCTGAGAAGTTTTACATTTCAAAGCCTTTTTTTTTTGTGCCAAATTTCCCATGGATTATGTTACTAATTGGGAATATGTGAGAAATATTTCCCACAATTATGTTTATAAAAATTCCAGTTATAATTAGCTGCAATCCTAACACACGTGGAAAACATTAAAATTGCTGAAAATTATAAATAGTGTTGATTTTATGCAATTAAATGCAGACATTAAACATATAAAAAGGTACATTGTGTCAATCCAAAGATCCATAATGACCCCTGTGCTCTGACAGTAACAAGTAGTAGAAGTCTACAGGCAAAGGTTAAAAAACATAAGCAAATAATGATACTTTTCTCAGTAAATGTATTAGGAATTTGTCAACATGAGATTCCGAGGTTTTCTATCCCATGGGCTGCATCTGTATTTGGAAGTCAACAGTGATTGTTTTCTCCCAGAATTTTGTTAAACCGGTTTATAAAACTGATTGAATTCTTGCATCCACAAAATCCCGTGGCAAGCAGTCCCCCAAACCAATCACGCACTCATTAGGAATTGTATGTTTGAGTTCATTTCAAACCATCATGTTGATTTAATTAAATACTCTTGGTTGTTAAATTAGAATAAACAGATATTTCTTATTTATCTCTTCCTTCCATCCACAATTTAACAGACCACTGTTATTCCCTATCCACTCACCTCCAGCTTTCTCTCCTCCAAGCCTAAGAGTGTAAATTGCTCCTTATACTGAAAAAGTTCCCCACCTCTCACTAATTCTCTTAATTCCACTCTGGAGAACTATCAGCAAATGTAGCATTTGAAAAGAAGTTGTGCCCTCCATTTGTACCATTGCACAGTGATGGTTTTACTCGTGTTTGCTTCACTCAGTTCCTAATTCCCCAAATTGATTTTTTTTTTTTTTTTTTTTAATGCTGCTGTGAATGGAGCTGCCAGAAAATAGCAGGAACTTTAAGAAGTCATTCCTGTGTGCTGGTCCTGTGCTCAGAACCCATCAATCACATCCCTTAGTTTGAAGCTGTTCTCCCTCACCCACACATACATTGCATTGGATCTATTCTCTGTCATTTAATTGCACAGTCAGCCAATACTCTGATTTTTTGCAAACCTGCATTGTCAGCTTTGTTACTCAGCTCCCTTCTCCCTTCCTTTGCAAACACAGTGTCTGCCCCAGAGTTCTCTGTTCAACTCCAGTTCAACATCACCCTCCTTTATCCTTCAGCCAAGCAATCTGTGTAAGGACCTTCTGTTTCAGCTCATTTAATAAGAGCCTTTGGTGAAGCACCTTGTCAGTGCTTGTGGAGGATCTAAATGGGTTAGAGCAGCCAGAGTTGCCTGTTCCTTACACTCACTCATTCCTGTAAAGACACCAGAAAGCCATGGGTCATGACTTCTCCTTACAATGGGTATTTTAATTTTCCCCCACTGTACTACCCAAATCCAGATATCCATTCATTCTGCCCCAATGGAGTTTGTGTTAATTTGCCCAATATAGATGTCACACATTGATCAGACAATTTTCTTAGCCCTATCACAGGAGGCACTCACACATACACAGAAGTAGGGCAGTTTAATAAGAGCAACATCTGCCAGAGTTTATTAGTCTTACATATGCTAAAATCTGGCTTTCTGTTTTCTTCCTGCAGAGCAGAGTACAGACTAACAAAAACAAACAACTACATTAATACCTATTGTTTCTTTTGCACCTAAGAACACTATGAAACTAGAAAATCAGTTTCAAAAGTTAATGCATCTGTTTCAAAAATTTCAGCTTTTTAACACATTAGTAAATAGCAAAAAGTCTACAAGTGCATCTTGGCACCCACCTTCTTCCACTGTGTGCAAATACAGAGAATCTTGTTCAAGCCAGTGCCTTCTCCCTTAGGTAACTTGTTCTACTTCACTTGTCTCCCACATTCCCCCCATACTGAACCAAACTGTTGGAAAAAAACCCCAAACAAACACCTTCTGTACATAAGCTGACAACTGTATAAAACAGTTCCTTAAAATTCTTTTATTTTTAGCATTTTCTATCCAAAATTACATATATTTCTACATTTACCATTCTTTTTCTCCTTGCTCTATCAGTAAATCTTCCTCAAAAAAACTGCCACCAGTCTCCTAATTCTTCATGACATTTTTCCTGAATTTAAATTCATCATTCAAGACTTTCTCCACACCTGCCAAGGTCATAAATTCCTCCTTAATGCATCTTCTAAACAGGCAAGTGCTGTCAGTTTTACTGACACCACAAAACAGCTCAATAACTTAAGCTCTGCTATCTATTATGGGGCATCTAAGATGTCACCTGGCTGAATTAAATCTTGCTTAATTGCAATGTTTGTGTCTACCCAGCAAGATGTTAAAATGGCAAATTAAAACTGAATTACTTAACATGTCTGCAGCAAAATCTAATTTTCCATAACCTGTATCCACCTGCTTAGCTCTGTAAGGGGGAAAGAAATGAAGTTTACAGACAACATCCCCACCTGCTGCACTGTGATTAAACACCCGTAATCAATAAAAACAAGAGAACCTTCATTGCCTGCCTTCATAAAAACAAGAGAACTGCTTCATATCTCACAAGGAGTAAATAATTCCCATCAGTTCCATCATTTTAGTTTGATTCTCTGAAAAATGAAAGGTTGAGCCTGAGACAGCATTTTGCATTAATCAGAAGGGTGCATTTTTCTTTAAAAAAAGGCAACAATCTGTTGCTAGAGATGTAAAAACTAGGCCCATATTACACTCCATGCCAACAAAAACAACTCCTCCTTAACTTGCTAGTCCTTTTAACATATGGCCATAGCATGGAGATATAACTCCTATTTGTAATCACCAAGAAAAATAATTATTGGTGCATCAGCCTAAGAGGAGACTTTTCCCCCTGCTTGTCAAAGTTCTGGTCTGTATCACTCTCAGTTCCCAAGCCTCTTTCCACCTCTCCTTATCTCAGTCTTCATTTTCCCACTGTCAAAGCCTGTTTTTCCAGGAAGAAAAGTTATGGTAAAGATGAGGAATATTGTTCAGCACCTCTTTGCCCTTTGGCACTGCTATCAAACACTGGGATTTTATCTGCCACATTAGCAGGGATCTTACAAAGAACACATTCCTTTTTGTATAATGTACATGGTGGTCACTCAAACAATAACCAGTAACAGATGTCTGAAGTGAGGAGAATGGACTATTTAAGTAGAACTTTATACATTCTGATGATACTTTCCCAGATTTGAGACCTTGACACTTCATTTATAACTATCAGTATGGCCATATACTATCTTTTGTGTTTATTTCTAGTTCCAACTCGGTGAGGATACTTTGTCCATCATGCTTTAAGTTTCTCTGTGACCTTGCATATAATCTTACCCTCAACTTGCCTTCATTTAACAGGGTAAAGATAAAAATGGAAAAGCCTCTGCAAAGAATCCAGTATCCAAATAAGGAATTCTGACAGGGCTATGAACTCACATGAAATTACTGGTCACAGTCACTGCTCTGCCATGACCATCTGGGAAAGTTTTTCTTTCAAAGGAAACACAAAAGTATGAAAGAAATGTAACCTGCCAGAGCCCATTGAAGTTTTAATGTTACAAGATTTGTATTTAGGTCTGCTTTCCAAGGGTTTTTAAAAAGCACTCTCCCTCCATATGCATGGGGAATTAAATAATAACTGCTTTAAATATCCTTACAGTTCAATAATACAAGAAAGTGTTGGAATTTTAGAAGAGAATTCTCCAGGAATCCATAGCTGGAAACCATATCTGCCAATAGCACCTTTACTCACACAGAAAGTAGAAATGAAGATCAATTTGGCACAATACAGAAGCAGTTTTTTAAGACTACAGTCTTTATAATGATGCAATTATGTTCAATTACCTTGTTTTCACAAACCCTTTTAAAAAAGAAAGATTCCTGGTTACAGCTGCCCAAGAAGAAATTATATTTTTACAATGTCATTTAAAATGTCCATCTCAGCTGCAGAACTTAAGGATACCACCAATAGGAGTAGCAATGGAAGAGAATATATTTTAAAAGACAAGGTCAAATTCTGAGCAGATAAACAGATCTATGAACCATCCTTCCAACAGACAGATCATATTGCAGAGCAGAAAGTTTCTTTTCTCCCTGTTACAATACTCACCTGTGCCCAAACTATTGGAAATCCACAGAGTTCAAAAAGAGAAGATGGAAAGGCCCCTTTGTATACAGCAAGAACATTTCTGATAGAACCTAAGCAATGCCTACCAGAAGTTAGAAATTTTATATTAAAATACACAATAACAGATGGTACTGATATAATGTGACTTCATTGGTTAAAACTCAATACTGTCATACAATAAGGTGTGAAAATCTCAGGAGCAAAACCAAAGGATGAACCTCCACAAGCTGCAAGAATCATCTGCCAAAGACAAGACTGTGCCAACTAAGGAACTTGGACGATATCTGCACAGCTAGAACAGCTATGGCTGAGTTTTCACTTTCTACAAGTCTGCATCTTTTTAAAGAGCCACACAGGAAGGACTTACACTCTATAAATTAAGAAGTACTTTTTCTTCCATGGATTTCAACAGGAAAAAAAACACAAACATCATATCTACTTTACAGATTGAGAGGGAATTACCCTTTTACAGACTGAGAAGGAATTACCCTTTGGAAAGCAACAGTTCATTTTTTAATTAAAAAAAATTGGTAGATTGCATGATAGCTGCACAACTGTCTGCTAAAAGGAACAGAGATGGCAGCACATGACAGATCCCAGCTCCCAGACATCAGGAACTACAGAGATAGGAACAAGTGAAGTTCATTTAATCTGATTCACATTACTAAGAGCAAGAAAAAAAAACAACTTGGCTTTAACATATCAAAGAACACTGTTAAGCTTCATTATACTTATCCATGGCCATATATTGGTATCTTTATATTATATTTTACTTGAATTTAGTAACAAAGTTCCACTCAGAGCTTTTTAAAAAGACAGAAAACAAGCATTTCCATATAACAAATACAACAAAAATATGTATTATTCATCAACTACTAACCCCTACTGAGTTGCTAAGGGACACAGGTAAATGAAGAGGAAATATTTCCTTACTTGCCTGATATGAAGAATGAACTCGTGATCTACCGAAAAGTAATTAAAATCAAAGGGAGCACTGGAGATCAGGGTGTGTAAACATTTAAATTCATTATTATTAATTACTATAACATGATAAGAGTACTTGATGCTCCAAATCTTGCTGGCTTTAAAGTCTTCCAATATGGCCTTCAACCTGACTTCATTAGGTTTTCAAAGAAACACCAAAAAATAAAAACTTACCATAAAAATCTTCAATTGTTTATCAATCAAGTATTTCTGAAAAATTCATGTGTTTCATAGCCATTATGAGAAATAAAAAATATTATATATGTATATACACAATTATATAAAATATAAAATATTTTATATAACTATATAAAAAGGTGTTGGAAGTTCCCCACACGAGACCTATGCTTGGTGGAGGAAGACCTCTGAAGAGAGAGAGGACTGAGGAGATGCAGCCTTGGATTACAGCAACACTGGATAGCAGATAGCTTTCTACCTCAGAGACTGTTTTCTATATTGTAGAAGTGTTATGTTTAATCAACTTAGTAATAATGTTGTTAGAAATAATCCTGCTTTGTATGTAATCTGTAGTTTGAATTAGTTAACTCTTTTTTCTATTCGTTGATTTGTAAGCCTTTTACTATTGGTTAATGTTACCCAAAATTTATAGCTTTCCCTGTCTGTGTATCTCCCTTTACCCATTATTGGCTGTGTTTAAACTGAATCTTCCAATTATAGATTTTGCCTATCCTGTATCCTCCCAGAATTCCACACATTCCAAATCCTAAGGGATATAAGCAAACCCCCCTTCTGAATAAAGCTCTCTGCTCAGCTCTCTGCACTCTGCTCTTTGTTCTCCCCCTTTGGGTCCATTCTGTCTTTCACTGTGTGACTGAATTTTATGCAGGATGGACCCCCACGGTCCTTAATTTTTAGGGGGTGTTATAACTTTTGCCCCTGATAAAAAGGCACAGAGTGAAGCAGTGATATCACAAAATACTACAGGAAAGACTTCAGAAAAGGACACCACCCATGCTCCTTGAAACTGTAGGAACACTTGGGAAGTTAACAGTTTTTGAACACGACCTTGGTAAGGGCAGGTGGAAAACTGATTAAGAAAAATCTCCCATATGGTGACACGTTGACTCCCACAGGGAAATCAGCTGGATGGAAAGTACCACAGACATCTGCCCCCGCTGAATCAATACAATTAACCTGCAGTAAACCATCATCCGTTCTTTGGATTAGCACTGGGGAAGGATAAAACATTTTGTGTCTCTATGTCACCTCAGGGGCTGTAGGTTCTCCTCCCAGGGTGCAAAGGGAAACACGAAACATAGAGCAGACCATTGTGCTCATCATCCCCCAAAATTTATGCTTCCCAACATCTGGATATTCTTAATCACTTCCCTATTTCAAGATGCCAAAACCAGTTAATCTTGCCACTCAAGATTTCCCATCAATTTGAATATAATTTACTACTCCTAATCCTAATCTCATTATCAAGCCATTGGTAATTCCTGTTTACTCCTGCTGCTCCACACCTTGGGAAAAGAAAGGGCAAGCAGGTGACTATTGTCCTGTTCCCAACCTTCTCTCCACATCATCTTTTAGTTCACCTCTCAGCCTGACACCCCCTGCACACTCCTGCTCCAGCACTGACATCCCTCAGGAATTTTCTCATCATTCCTGCTCCACTGCTCTCCTGCCAGTCTCCATTCCTTGCCCAAACTACTGAATCCCTGGAGCCCACTCTCACACCAGCCACCCCCAGTCTCTGCCCCACAAGTAACAGGGACATTCAGCAGTTTCTGCTTGGTTTGCTTTTTGTTGTTGGTGGGGTTTTTTGTTTAAGTCATCCCATCCTTTCTTTTCTTTACTTTTGAATTGGACAGGTTCCCTCTTCCCCGTTCTCACCTCCAGTGCAGCAGGGGCCACTCAGTTCACTGGAGATTCCCCCTCAGTAGAGGGTTTTCCCAACTGAAAATTGAATCTACTGAATAAATGTAAACTGATTTTCACAGATGTGTATAACTTAGTGGGGGGATCTCTGAGCCAACAGCAAAGGGCTCATCACAAAACTCAAATTACAATTACTGTTGCTTCCTAAAGCCTGGGATTTGTTACCATTCAAAAAATTTGGATACACAGCTGGTAGTTATGTCCAAAATAAAACCTTTGCAAAAAAAAAAACAGTAAAAAATTCTGTTCCAATTATTGTGTTAGACCAATTCTTTGCATAAAATTCACAATATAAGTTCAGTGTTTAAAATTTGGGAAAACTGGTATCAAGAATTTAGTTTTAACTAACTGATAAGGACTACTTGTTGCCTCATTTAAATTTATATTTATCACTATTCCATTAAAGGAAATGAAGCTGGGCCAGACAGCGGAACAGGAATGATGAAATACATCCATTCTCTTTGTTCAGATGGTTTTTGGGAGAACAGTATGTTTGGGTTTTATTGGGCAAAAGATTCATTCAAATTTTAGCAAAACATCTGTTTTGAGTCATGTTCAGTAACAGCAACAGAATTTAAGCAGCAAAAAGCATTTCAGTCCTAAATATTAAAAGATAATGATCTCTAAACTGAAAGCTTTCCTAATATCCCATACTAACAGTGACACATTTATTAAACACTTTATAATAGTGAATTTAAAAATCCAGGTTTGCCTTTTAAAAGTTTTATTCTGTCAGCTGACTATTCCTAAAACTGAACTTCCCCACAGTAATTTACCTCATCCATATTGCAGTATCTGCATTTTGGGAAATTTAAAGAGTAAGTCTTATGGATTGCTGTGTCCTTATTTTTATCTCTTAAATAGGATACTGATAGAAAGACAGCAACTTCAGAGTTGTACAAAATTGTAAGAAAAGCTCAGGTGTAATATTTTAACCAAGTGCCCCTGAGATCACGGAATTAATTAATGGCAACCTTCTCAGGAGCAGTGGCAAGTGTTAGTGATTTTACAGCCTGCTTCTAATTAAAGAAAAAAATCCTTACTGAAGTTCTGCAGATTTGTCTAATAAGTTTGGGAGTTTTGGGGTTTTTTTTTTTGTTACCTGTAAAATCTCAAAGATACCCTGAAACTAAATTCATAAATATATTATAAGGACTTTGAGAACAGAGATAAAAGAAACCCAAATACTTATTATTTGAACAGATTTGATGTCCATTAAAATGCTTCTGTACCATCTTACATCTTATTAGCTATAACCAAATCAGAACCTATAATCCTCACAGTTCTTTGTGCTGAAAATTATGTGGGGTTCAGATAATACTGCACATGAGCACAGCACTTGCAGTTCCTATGGTAATAAGAATGCTGAAAACACACATTGATTACACCAAAATAAACAAAACAAAGATTCCCAGCTATGTTGAGGCCATGCCAGGTCTCAAGATAACTCAAGACGGGGATGAGTGTTCCTGTCTCTAGAGCTAAATTCGTGTGCAACAGTAGTTATAAAAGGTTATTTAATGTATTGTACCTGTGCCTACTAATATCAAACAGGTATAAGTACAACATTTATGAAAGTTATTGCTCCGTGGACCTTTGAAGAGCCCAAAGCCAGCTGGGGGGAAAAAAAAATCCTTTGTTTTACTAAAACCACAGTGATGATGCAAAATAACTCTTTGATCTATTATATATTTGAAATCACTAAGCTAAATGCAGACAGTAATTGCTGACAAATCCCAGTAGTAAACAAACCAGTCTCACATTTTACATATTATCAAGAGGCTACAGAATTAATGGTTACAGCCAAAGAAATGTTGACACAGTTGCAGACTGAGCCTTAACATGCTGATCATGTTAAAATACTGCACAAGAAATATTTTTCCACTTTGTAAAAAGCCAGACTGTTTACATGTGTAAGTGGATGGAGATCTTGTTGTCTGTGTGTGGTCTTAACATTTCAGTATCATAACCATGAATATAAAGAGAAGCAGCATGAAATAACCTTACAATCAATGCCAGACTTACAATCAATGCCAGACTGCAAATATTAGAAGCATTGAGATTTAAGGTTCTAAAAATGAGTGTTACAACATACTTATACCTATGCCTTTGCTTCCTTTTCTAAAAGTAAGTAATAAATTAGTTGAAACAAAGCTTTTCTAAAACTAAACAGAGGACTTGTGTTGCACAAGAGTTAACTTTTCTTCCCTTTACATTGTTTAGAAAGGAGGAAAAAAAATCCATTCATTAAAAATAACAAATGTCATCGCTAAAAGCCAAGACATTCTGAAACTGTGGTAATTTCACTTGTTTCTTTAATCATATCAAGGTATTAAACTACTCCAATTTTGATACAAGTGTAACTATTATATCACAGCTCTCACACACAAATGTCCTAAATCTCTAACTTGCTGGTTCTTAGCTAATTTTTGCTGCAAATTGATGTTGCTAATCTACTTACAAATCACTGGGGAAATCTCCTGTAACTGCTTCCCCCCCCCCTCTTTTTTTAACAAATAGCAAAGCCTTACTGCTCTCACGCTTTACTGAGGAGAGGGCACTGTGAAATCATTAGGAAAAGGAAGATGCAGCTATTTGTAATAGAGAGATATCAATTAGTAGCTGTACCGTTCAAATACTTATAGCTAAAGATTGCCACAGGTAAAGTATTTCAAGCTGTCCCATACAGCTTCCCATTCTCTGCCTAGCAATCAAACATAGAATTTTAAAAGGCAAATGTGCAGCATAAAGAAAAGCATTTTTTCAATTGCTTAATATAAGAACTCTCAATATTTTAACACTAATTGAGAGTTCCTGCCACAGCCAGCAGTAAAAAGCAGAGGCCACCACCCTTCCAGCATCTCTCTGTGAATCTCACTACCCATGGCTGAAATTCCTAAGATTTCAGTGAAAAAAAAAAAGACAAATTAAAAGTGCAAGGTTGTTATCAAGGTGTAGAAAGGTTAGAGACAGATTCCTGGTCCTATTTGCCTTCCCACACCCCCCCCACCCCGAGTTAAGTTGCACATGTGAGAAGGTAAAGGAAGGAAGGAGAAACTGCCTATTAAGTTTTCCATGTGCTTATATCCTGTTGATATTTTTAACGTGTGCACAGAAAGCAAACTCCTCAAAACAATTTATTCTCTAAAATTACAGGATTAAAATTAGAAGGGAAAAATTAAGGAACATAATGGATGAACAGAATTAACACTGTGAGACCATTCTAATTCCACTTGGGACACACTTGCCTCATGAGGCTGCATTTCTATTCGATAGGCATTTAGGAAAAATAAACATGTCACCAAAAGTCTTTAAAAGTACACTTCCCAAATTAGAGAAATGACCAAGGAGCCAATAGAAAAGAAATATGTATGAAGGCTAATTCACTACAAAAACAAACAGTAAATGACCCTTGAAAGGGGTCCTTCTAAGTTTCCTGGAGGAAGCAGTAGGGCTCTGTAACCAGGCAGAACTTCAGTGCACTAACAGCACTTGCCTCTTCCTTGGAAGAGGGGGCTCTTTAGATAAAGTATCCCAGAGAGGCACATCCCAAGCAGCATCACTGGATATCCATGGCTCTACCAGCCTGGCAGGCTGGCTATTGGAGCCTGTCTGCTGGAGCCTGTGTTTTTAGCTAAATAAAGCATTATGATACACATTTCTTCAGTGGGGAATTATTTGTAAACATTTGGGGATTGGTTGGAGACAGCTGCAAACAACAAAGGCTGACAACTTATTTTGTGCAGTGTCAGACTGCAAAAGCTTCCTGTGGAAGTCACAGAGGGGAACTCCAGAGTACACAAGTATTCAGTGGCAGGTTGCCTTTCTCTTTAGGTAGCAGCATAATCATTTCAATCCCATTACCTGTTCTTATGCAATCTATTCCTCAGAAAATAAATGATACATTTTTGCATTTTCATCTTTGTAATCTGCATTTAGCTGCAATTAAGAAAGTTAAACATATTCCCCCTGCTATTCAATAGCAGTCACATAAAGTAAGAGCTTATGCCAAAGTTGCTCCCACCCCAACAGGACACTGACCTTCCACAGACTGTTCCACAACCCTGCCACTTTTTACTTTAATCCTTTTCCTATTTCTGTCTGATTTGTAAGGTCTATACAGCTGCTGTAAACATGAAAATAAAAGCAAAGGAGATCTTTGCTGCTGAGAAGAGCTCCCACAGAAAGGAATTTTCATAGTGTTTTCACTTTGTGGGAAAGCCTGGAATCCTCACCCTAAATACATGGGAACCTCCATCGCGTAGCTCACAAGAAAACTATGAAACCTTGCTGGTTTTTTTCCACACTAGTAAGGTTATGGAAAACACAGCATTTAAACTATATTTTAAGAGATTTGGATTAATGTCTTACTACTTTGATATTTAAATATGTAGCATACTGCATTTTTGAGAAGATCCAAAGCATTACTGAAAACACAAGGAAATTAATCTAAACTTCTTGAGGGTCACTGAACTGACTTGCAGATGGTCAAATGAGAGAAGTGAGAGTGCCACTGGCTCATCAAGAGCACCAAATTTGTGTGGCAATCCAAACGGAAGGAAGTAGGATTTCAAACACAAAGCACCAACATAATGACAGCCAGCAGCAACACGGATGATTTGGATTTGGGCATTACTGTAGAGCAGATGCTCATGGTGAACGAGCTTACCTTTTTAAATACCATTATGTTGACTATTCTGAAACTATCATTTGTGTCAATATGAAATCACCAGTATCTCTGCAGATAAAATTCTAGAAGTATTTTCTCCTTCTAAACTAGCTTTGAATTTGTGGTCCACAGTGAAGATTAAACTTTCTATTATGTTCTGAGAATCTGTGCTCACCAGTGCTATTCATAACACTTCATAACACATGGCCTGGCCTACTTACAAATCTGGAAATTCTATTTAGCCACCTGAATTTTCTCTGCCTGGAGTGTGAATGTTGCCTCATAATGGTCCGTAGATAACTTAGCTCACCTTATGGCTACCAACAATAGAGCTTTAAGTGGTTTTCTAGGTGTACAGCTTGAAATACTATGAGATTTCTTGATGCTTGCAAAAGATCTCAAAGAGGCAGGTTCTAAGTATCTATCATTTCACTTCTGAACTTCCAGAATTTTTATTGTATTCTTCCTCGCTGGATTTTTCCTTCCTAAAAATCTGTATCATAGTTCAAATAGAAGTTTACAAAACCAGGTTAAATCCCAACAGTTCCAGCATGCTCAATAATGTAGGCCTCTCCAAAACAGCAACAACAAATGAACCATCTCTAATAGCCCTACAGAAAATAGCTTCAAATTAGCAAAGAGTTTTCTGAACTATGTAGAATATGCTGAGCATCTGTAATTAAATCTGTTTCCAGTTCATAATCAGCAAGTACCCCAGTTGTACCCTCCAAATATTCCACAAATCAAAATTCCTGCCAATTATCAGGGTGAAGGGATATAGACAAAGACACATTTTCCTTAACACTTTTTTGTCTTTTGAGGTCGTCTCAAAACACCACTTTGTTTTCACCACACAATATAAGTGAAATTAAATGTTCTACTCAATTTCCTGAAACATGCATAAACTGACAAACATTTAAAACTAATGACAAGTTCTATCAATTTGCTGAAGAAATCTATAAACCAATGTTGGTCTTTTATTCCATCCATGGCAGCCCACAATGATTTAATCACCACTCACTGCTACTCAGCTATTTAATGCCGTGCTACAAGCACTCAGTACTCACTGCTAGAGATGAAACTATGTTGTTGCTTGATTGCTTTTTAAAATTATGGGTTTCATTTTCAACTTTTGATGTGTCAGGCTTACTCCTATCATGCAAGCTGTTTGTACATTCCCTGAGCCATGGATTGTGACTGTGTCAGTTTAACACCCAGTCAAATGAGAACCAGAGACTTGCAGACAATAGCACAAAAGAAGTAACTCTGAGTTTGTTTTCCACTGCTGAACTGGAAGACTTACCTTATTATGGCAGGACAACACACTCTGTTAGAGCTACTTAAATTACTCTTCTTATTATTTTTTTTTTTGCTATAGGAATGTAAAAAGAAAGGAAGGAAAGTTATATTCTACATGACCCTACCAACTGTCAAATCCTAGGATCTTGGCATTGAACAGATCCTCTTTAAAGGCTGAAGACTCAGCTCTTTCCCACTTCTTTAGTTCAGCAAATATTTTCTGTTCAGAGCTATATGTTGCTCTTCTATCAGCCTTTATCTGTATGATACAAAGCAGGATAAACCAAAACCGTGTATATCTGGTCCATTATGAGTGTTATTAAATCACTGGTATATTCAAGGAACAAAGGCAACCCTCTGAGTTTAAAACAGGAGAATATTGGCTTGAGCTTGAAAGGCTGTATTTAACTATATCTTACATGAACTATTATTTCACTGACTGAGTGGTATCAGATATGCCAGGCACCTTACTAATTCCTGGAAACTAAGCAGGACCTGGCAAAGAGGACCTTGCACATGAGACAGAGCTTAGTTTAGCCTAGTTATTGCACAACCTTTTAAAATAAAATGAGGATAGAACTCTTGAAGTAACTTTACAAACATCAGTCATCAAGGATACGAAAATGCTGAGAAAGTGTTCTGTGTCCATGACACGTTTTCTTGTATGGAAACCACTGTGTCATTCTTCCTTATCTCTGTTCTTTTCCTCACTCTCCCTTGAGACTGACAACAGACTATGGTCCAGCCAGCTTTTGATGCAACACTTTTACGCTGATTGTCCACTTGAATGTTATTTCATATGTACATGCAAGTCACCTGGAGCAAGGAATAAAATCTGGTTTGCTGAAGCTTGGAGGTTGAGGATTTCATACAAGAGGATCTGTTTGTGAAACACACCACCAGCAGAAATAGCAAAGAACCCTCAGTGAAGCCACAAATCCAAGAAAGATGACACTTGCCCTTAAGGCTTCACAAATGAGCTGTACTTCCCTAGCAAAGTGTCAACAGGCAACAGGAAAAGATCACCTTGAAACACTCAAATCACAGATGTGAAGACTTTGGTTTATCAACATCTGCACATGATCAAGACCACAAACTATTCTTTTCCCACTTTCCCAAGTGAAACACTCATACAAAACCCTATTTTGTAGCAAGAAGGCAGAGTTGTCTTCTCTGCAGGCCTTCCTCAAAGTTCTTTTTCGTCAATTAAGATACAAGCCACAATATGGATTGAAGAGGTATTTCAAAGCATTTTCAAACATTATTACTTAACTTCTTTATTAAATCTGTAACACTTTGCCTTTTCACTACCACATTGCTTGTGGTAATAAAAATGGTGGAGAGGTATTCAGCGAAAAAAACGCCACCACAAAAACAAGCCATGACTTTTCCATATGTAATCTGTTGACAAAAGTTTGGATGACTGATATGACAACATTTAGGAACTCTATCTTGTTTCTATCTTTTTTTCCTTAATATCTGAAGTTAATTTTCAACTCTGATGACACCATTATTTTTTCAAACTGGACAAGTCCAAGTATTTGGCACAGAAATGTTGGAGATGGGCTGACGACTGAAGCTGCCTTCAGAGCGTGGAAAGAAGCTGAGGATGTCTTACTTGAATCTTCCACTGGAAGGACTGTGTTGTGACCTTTTCC
>JAWWES010000115.1:413676-469409 GCA_035583135.1 Lophotriccus pileatus
TGTGTCTGTGTCTCCTTCTTGTGGATTTACACGTGGATGCTACAACTCAGAGTCAAGGACCCACTGGTCTGGATGTATCTACCCTTTCCCATACCGGGACACAGAATAAATACATAATGTTTATCATTTAAGTTTAAAATGAGTCAGTTGAAAAATAAATAGAAAAAAACCCCAGAATTTAAGATACAACTAAAAGAACTGTAGGATTATGCATGCTAAATTTTAAAGCTGAATTTTACTTAGTCAGCATCTGTTTAAAAAGAAAGCAGTATTTTTTATTTCTCATTATCCGTTCTAGAAAAAGTTCCAATCATTCACAATTTAAATCCCTTAAAATGCTGACTTTCTTAAGCATTTTGACTTAGAAATATTTCCAGTGAGAAGAGGGAAATTAGTGCAAGACAAAAATCACCAGGTGAACTCCTGATCATTTAAGAGTGAATGGACCATCCTGCACTACCTTGCATTCAATTACTTGCTGAGAATCTTTTTCTCCTTTATAACATAAAATCATGCACATCTGAAGTCTAATGTAATGTTTTTTCATAGTTCTATTTTCCATCTTTAATCCATCCTTTCACAGTCCCTGGACAATCACCAGTAAGCAACACACGGATTTTACTTTTTTCTTAATGGAATTACAATTGATTTATATTTTATTATTTGGCTGTATCACTCTTCCATATTATTCCAACCTAACTTCTTTAAACATTACAAACACAGTGAATTAAAAACACAGATAAACAGATCTAAAGATAAATTAGTATGTCCTTAGTTATGCTACAGTGCTACCAATACACTCCTACAGGCTCTGATCCAAAGCCCATTGACATCAGTGAGGTTTGGGTCAGATCCACTGTAAAAAGAACTTGAATCAGGAGTGGCAAATGAAATCTAAAATATATAATTTGATTAGAAATCACTCCAAGTAACACTCTGAAGAAAGTTAGTGAGTCCTTCACAGCTCATACAGAATTTAGTTCCTTAAACTATTATTTAAAAAAGTCTGGAATTCATAGTTTTTGCCAACCACACTGTCACAGCTTAATTGAGCAGCTGTCAACTGTTAGAAAATAACTGCATCATCATCTCTTTTAGAAAAACTGGTATGGGAAGTGAAACACTTCCATGGGAGCTAAACTTTCTGGAGTCATGGTAATGAATCTGTTTTCATCAGGTGACCATAAGCCATCATTTTATCAGCAGTTTAGAGGGTTTTCACAATAGCTGAGCGTCATGGGGGCTCACACTCAGCACTGACTGCAGCACAAGAATGAAACATTATTTTCTGCCATGTCTTGTGGTACCATTTATTGAAGGAAAAGTTGGGGCACTGACTCAAGAAAAATACTGCAAAGTCATGGTTGAATAAGTGCTGCAGGGAACACAAAGTGTCACGAAACTGGAACATAAAATGTCCAGAAACGAAGCTTTTATTTGAGAATTGAAACTCAGTGATAATTTTGCTTTTAAAAATAGATGCCTTTTAAGGAAGTTGTGAACTATGTGGATGAAACATCAGGAAAGAATAAAAATGTTTTGTCAGTCATTCTTCTCCCTTTTACTCCATAATCCTGTCAGAACACAGTCAGACATCAAATACTCAGATAACTTCCACCTACATTGCCCAAAGTGGAGAGAGGCCACATAAAACAATGCAAAAAAAAATTATATTAAATTTTCATGATCAAGAGCAAAAACTGCATCATTAAACTGCATCATTAAACTGCTTGTCCCAGGTACTACACAAAATGTGGATCCCTTTACCTCCCAGCCTACTAACCTTCCTCTGAACCCACTGGAAAGAATTGAAGAATTTCACCTACAGCATAAGCTGAAGCCTCTCCCAGGACCTAAAGACACTTGGTGACCCCATACAGCATCTTTGCTAAGCCCTGATGTTTTGCTGGACTCAGAGAGATTCAAGTCCCCTTCTAAGTTTCCCATCCCTTCCTGCTGCAGGGCTGGACTCTGGGGTCAAGCAGGCTGTACCACCATGCAGCACAACAGCAGAGGTGTAAACTCTGCTAAGTGCTGGTCAGAAATAAGGCACGTGGCAAACGTCATGGAAGTAACTACATTTAAAAAATTGTATTACTTAGTATGGTGTGTATTTAGAACCCCATATCACTGCCACGGTAGTGTAGTGCTCAGCATTAGCAAAAACCCTAATTTTCAGGCACAAGTGGTCCTTTCAAAAGTAATCAGATTTGAATTACCAAAAAAAGTAATGCAAGTTGAACCATCCTTTTATTTCTCATTTGAAGTGATCCCCATGAAAGCAGTGTTTTCACTACTGATGTTTATCCCTCTGGCTTCCTATTCCTTTCTCCTTCAGCTAACATTTTAATGTCTCAACTCTTCATCTACTCATCATTTCCCTTGGCTTGAAAATTAATCCTCTGAGGTCAGTGAGGAAACTTCCATTGACTCCCGGAGATTTAGAATTAGATTGTACACTTAATTTTCCTCCCCCCTCTACCTCCCAACTTCCTCTTTTGTTTCTTCTGGAACTTATTTACTCATCACTTGAGCCTTTCCATATCTGGTCCCATGAAATTGGGAATTAAGTGGAGCATTAAGAAAGAGAACTAAATAGATGTCCCTCCATCCACTATTATTGTTTGCACTTCCTATTTTAAACCATATCCCCCCCGCCTTTTTTCATCATCACCCTTAAGACTTTTAAGCCCTTTTAGACAAGCATTATACTTTATGCACTCACATAGAAACAAACCTGACAGCTGAGTGAAGTGTGTGATGCTCCTTGAGAGTAACAATTCCAACCACCCATATTTACAGCTGTTCTGAGCAGTGCTGCTTTAGGAAAACTCCTTCTCCAGAAAAATCACTATTTAATGGTTAATATACCTATTTATTCTTTCTTAAAGACACATAGTACATATAAAATTCAGCAACCTTTAATCAGTTTGGAGAACTGGTACCTTAGCTTTAAGATTTAAAATATTTCTGTAAATCCTATCTAATCGCAGAAACCTAATCTTAGCCCGTTTCCTTTGAAACACTTGTCAGTACTCCAACCACAGGAATTTCACATACAAGTGTCTTGGTTTTGAATGGGGACAAGAAATGAACATCAGAAAACATTGTTAATTTATGTAAGTATTCTCAAAAAACCCCAAACCCTAGCTCTCAAACCAGCAATCCGAAAGCTAGCAAGTTCACAGCTCTGTATGGAAAACAAGCAGCTGTACTACCAGTCTAGTAACAGAGCAGTCACAACATACAACAAAATTATCTTAAATACAAACAGCATTTCTTATTCTCCACTTGAGAGCACTGCAGTCATTTATCTATGGACTTAATATAAGCAGTAAACATATCTATTGTCCCTCATCCCTCATTATATGGAATCAGAGACAAATTAAAAAATTAGGTAAGAAAACCTGCTCATCTCCCTAGTTTCTTACTCTCCAAATAATGCCCAAGAAGAAGCAAACACATCACTTTCTTACAAAAATATTTGTTGTGGTTTAACCACAAATATTTACAGAAATATTGATCAGCTGAATCAATGGACACACTTCACAGAAATGAGAACTTTAACCTGTCAAGCCCACTTAGACACCACCTAAGAATCATCCAGACAGGCAGAGCTGATCAGTCTGTCACAGTATCACATTTCAACCAGTAGCTAAAAAAAGAAAGCACTTGAAATATCAAAATAAACTTCAAAATAAACGGCTCATTTTCTTACTCCAGACCCAAGATCATCTACAGGTCTGTGAGAAGGCCCTAAAATGATCTGGACAGCACTAAGTCCATCCTGGAGTGTTGTCTGACAGGATATTTCCTTCTTCCTAATGTTAGGGCCAATAATGAACCTTCTTGCTATACACACTTTCTTTCACGGAGCACTTCTAACATACCCAAAGAGAGATACTAAGATGCCTTTCGTTGTAAGTCAGTATCTTAACAATTACATTAAGATACATCAACATAAATTAAAGAACACGACACACATACACAAGCAGAATCAAGGGGAAAACTGATCCCATTACAGTCCCACTGTCATTTTGCTGCCCAATCATTTCCATCTTTGTTCCCAATATAAACCAGAAAACTATGCTTGCTGTTTCAAATGAACTTGCCATTTAAAGCAAGCAAAAAGTTTGAAGGATCAAAAAAGTTACATATATATGTCCAGCATGCAATAATTAGATTGATAACAAGGAGCAACACTGCTGAAAAATCAATTGCAGAGTGATCTGGATGACCAGAGGGAACACTGAAACTATAATTACCTTAATCCGTGTGCTCGCAAGAGCCTTCAAATCTGAGACAGAACCGAGCTCTACATTTCTCAAAGTAGGAAATAGTAAAATAAAAAAAGCTTCCCTTTGAGTTGAGTTATTAAAATGTAGCAACAACTTAAAGTCTTCTGTGTTTGGCATATGAACAAATTGCAGAAAACAGTAAATGAAATTTTTCTATTGCAGCCATAAAAATTACTATATTTAGTTCTCCAACTTGGCATGAATAAAGTCCATTTACACAATTCTGGAAGAGCAACTCTTTCTACTTTGTCCAAAGGTTTAAACAGGGCCCTGGTGATATTATTTTTGAAATCCATATAGAGTTCATGATTTTGCTTTAAGCCTAACCAATTATAATTAAGATCTATTTCCCAGAACAGCAGTAAATTATTTTAGCAAAACACTGAGAAAGCTTAATTAAATTCATATGTTTGGGGTATTTTACCATGCAATGCTTTATGAAGTATCAATATTTCCAAAAATTGACAATGGCCGATCAAATTAATTTGCATAAAATATTGCCTCTTGCAAATCCCAACACTGCAGCATCCAGCCACTTGGCAGATGAAGACACTGTGTTTAGGACTCAACTGTAGTTTCTGTACTAAGGTTTAAAGCTATTTTACTGCATCAATTAGTTCATTTCAATCCCCCTTAATTGCCTATAAAGCCAAGCTTAGAATCGCCTCTCAAAAACAGGCCAACTGCTCCCTCTACTGGAAATAACGGACCATCACATCGGGGTACAGAGATTCCCAGATAAAATTGGTAAGGAGTCATTAAACACATTAGAGGCATTTTCCACTTGCCAGTCAGCTATGACCTGAAAGACCGACAAGCTGTACTTTTCACTTTCTTACCAAACAGATTAACACACACACATTTACAAAATTTAACAACTTAAAAAACAGAGACTGTAGAAAATGAGGCAAGGCATGTCTGAAACACAGAATCAGGAATGGTTTGGGTTGGAAGGGACATTAAAATCCCCTCATTCCAAATCCCTGCCATGGGCAGGGACACCTTCCACTAGACCAGGTTGCTCAAAGCCCCATCCAACCTGGCCTTGAGCACTTCCAGGGATGGGGTATCTACAACTTCCCCGGGCAACCTGTGACAGTGACTCACCACCTTCACAGACAAGAATTTATTCCTGATACTTAATCCAAACCTACTCTCTTTCAGTTTGAAGCCATTCCCCCCTGTTCTGTCACTTCAGGCCTTTGTAAATAGTCTCTCTCCAACTTTTTTGTCAGCTCCCTTCAGGTACTGGAAGGCAGCAATTAGGTGACCCCAAAGCTGAACAATCCCAATCCTCTCAGCCTTTCCTCATAGCAGAGCTGCTCCATCCCTGTATCATCTTCATGGCCCTCCAGTGGACTCACTCTAACAGGTCTATGTCCTGAACATTTGCAGACTCAGTAAAATGGTCCTATCAATTTTAAACGTGAGGAATCTAAATTTAAGAATATACTATTTTCTGTACTCTCATTGCAGAGGAGGGTGAGAATTTTTTTTTGTTTTTTTAATGGAGAATCTTCTACACATGGATATTCCTCATAAAACTTACATCAAAGTTGGACAGTCTTAAAAAAAAGAAGATACACATTAAATACAAATCCAGTGAATGTAAAGAAGTAAAACCTGACACATGAAATCCCTGATCTAACAAGTAGAATGTTACACACCTGCATACAAAGTGAATTTCAATCAGGTCAAGGTGAAGTTAATTTTCAATGTTTGCCAAAAAATGCAAAATCTTACCCTTATTTCTCAAACACCATCAGAAAGCAAGAGTTGTATCTCATTGGCACTCTCAAAAGCTGTGTCTGTGGTGTTGCTTCCCTACAAACTCAGTGATCACCTGCCCATTGCTCAGGCAGTCAGGAGTGTTAAAACACCGGATAATGGCAAAGTAACACCTCTGTGCTGAATAATGAAGCTGTAAGGATGCAGGTCAGCAACAAAATATCTCAATGCTTTTCACCCAGTGAAGACATTTCAACTCATACCACTTGTTTTCTTGGGCATTTACATTCATATTGATGACATCAAGGGTTCTCAGCTGAGAAAAGCAAATCCCCTCAGCCTCCAACTCCTGCTGTTCCCCCACCAGTGGTCTACAGACTCAGAGTACCAGCTAAAATGTACTCAAAATCAAAGATATTTCTCCTAATTCCTGTATCAGCTCAGCAGTACTAAATTAGATATGATACTGTCAATTAAAGGTTTACCACCCTGTTAAACAGTAAAAAAATTAAAGCGAACATCCCACTAAATGCCAGCAGTTTTCCTTGGACAAGAACACACAGCACACAAAAATTAAGCACTTGGTCTGCATGTTACCCACAAACGGCTTCCACAGCCCAAGCACTCAGGAAGGATTTTGTAGCTGGCCTCCAAAAAACCAAAGCTTATCCACAAAGGAAAAAGCTTCTTCTGTTCAGAAAATTCCTTGGAAAAACACTTCCTAGAGAATAATATATTGCACTAATCCCAATTAGTGTTATTTATTGACAAACTGATATAATTACAGGAGAGGAATTATGAAGTGCTGTGTTTATAACAGAATGTTTTGAAAAGCATTAGGCTTCAGATATGTAATCAAGAGTCTGGGCAATGGCATTTTACTGGATGTGAAACAACTAACCCCTGAAAATGGGTAAAGAGGCAAAAAAAAAAGAAGCAAGTAAAGTGTCAAGTGTGATAAATAGTTTAAAAACATTGCTACACCTTAAACCAGGAACTCAGATTACTAGGAAGGACATAAATAACAACACTACAGTAAGAAAAGAATTTTATTTCAGGTAGCAAGCACTGCTTTACTGAGAATTCATGCAGTTTCTAATTTTAACTATACAACTAATCACTTTTAGCTACATGATTTTAATCTTCAGCTGACCTCAGACACACTCTGCCATGCCACAGAAATGATTCAAAGTTTGCTTCCAGAGAGAAAAGGTGATACAGAGTATGTCACTATGACCAGAAGCCTGAAGGATGCACCCCTTCATCGTTAACTTTTAAAATCAACATATATATTCTAAGGAACATTACGGATTTTTTTTTTTTTTTAAAGCTATGACATTCTACTTACCTTAATGACAAATTTGTTGGATGCCATGATAGGTCAGTGTAAGCTGGTCCTACAAAAATATCAATTGACAGTGATCAGCACCAGAGAAACAGATCTCGACACCAATCAAGAAGGATTTTTACATCTATTACTCATTTTTTCAGCACTGCTGTTCTTCAAATCCTACACTCTGCTTAAGAAATCCAAGGAAAATTCTTATTTAAAGGAGAATTACTTAGCTACCTGTGTTGATTTCTTCTAGTGAACTTCATAACTGTTCGGGCACTTCACATCTAACATATGAAATACAAAATTAGAACTCTTAAGTAACAAACTACAGCTTTTGGTGCACACAGGATGCATACACATATATATATAATTATATAAACACATACACATGTATATTTAAAATTTTAGATTACAACACACTAAAGCAACACAACCTGAGCCTTATTGGGGTTGCACAAAAGTAAAGTGAACTTCAGACATCCCCTTCTCTTGTTTATCCCAAATAGGACCTAGATTTCTTAATTTGGGTTCCTGAGTGAAGTGCATTCAGCCGCACAGCCCCTAACCCTGCCTCAGACCATTCCAAGGAACTCAGGAAGCATTAACTCATGTTGGAAATTAAACACACAGCTCTAACCCTTGGGGTCAAGAAGAAACCTTCAATTAATTGCCAAGATTTTTTTCCAAACTGACAACAATTAATGTCAAAGCACTGAAGCTACTTGGGAAGCTCATCATCCTTCATATAAACAGGAGCTAAATGTTCACTTGTCAAAAGTAGAAAATTAGGTTTAGCTCATGGAAGTCTTTCCAGCCAACTTCACAGAGTTGGGATTCAGAAGACACACCATGGGCCCTGAGGTACCACATGAATATCTACAAAAAAAAACAGGAATAAAAAAAATAAGATACATTCTATTTTCACACAGAATAGGAAGAGAGGCAACAGACAAGGAAGATACTTGGACTGGGCAGAAAACCAGGTGAAATGAGATCTCTGTGTAATGGCAGGAGAGAGTAATCAAACAATACAGCTCAAGCTTCAAAATCAAAACAGAAAATGAGTGTCAGTAGCTGCTCCCTGCAATAGATGACCTGCAACAGAAACCACACGGAGAATAGAGCTGCCTTTTATATCCTAAAGTTTCCTAAAGGATTAGTCTCTTAAAATGGACAAATCTGGTCCATTTTGTACAAGAGGTGTAAGAAAATACTAAATATTGAGGAAGACGTCCACATTTGTCACTGCATACTTCAAGTTATTGGAAAATACTGAGACAGAAATCTCAAAATTTCAGGATACAAGGCAGGTTGGGGATATGTGTCTCTATCCGGCACTACAACTTAAATATTCCAAAATGCAGTCATTATGCCTATTTAGCTTCAAACAAGTGCAAAACAAGACAAACACCCACTTTACAACTGCACAGCATAGCACAGGTAATCTTGATCTTAAGATTCAACAGTAATCCTGTTGAACTCAATAAACAGAGGGCTTCTATTCCAAATATTTAAATGTTGAGACCGAAGATTTCAAAATAACTATGAGAAAATGTGAAAGTAATTAAGGGCAAAATTCCATGTACTGGCTGAAGGAAAACTCCCAATTACTTACATGATTTTTTTTCTAAATGTCACATCAGTATTCAAGCAGTAAGATACAAAAACAGTAAAAGGATAGCAAACAGTGAGAAGTATATTGGCTGTTACAGTAACCAGGTTAAAACTGAGAACCACTCTCCAAGTAACTACTGAAAATAAACTTTAATATAGTTAATGAAATGTTTCAACTCTGTCCTGAAAAAAGGTCAAAGTTAGAGCTTTTATCAGCTGTACAGTAATAGTAAGCAGAAAGACATATACAGTAAATTTAATTTTAAAGTAACAGAAAAAAGCTGGAATACCATCACAGCTTGTGCCACACCAATATCATTCTCTCTTGCACAAAACAGTCCTGGAAGCTTTTCAGTCTTACCAAAGTAAAGCCTGACAACTTCACTGATTTTGAGAAGCACAGTGAAAGGGACAGTGCTCTGCACCACCTGAGACACCACATTTCGGTTCAGCCAGGAAGTAAGTGCCACTCAATAGCTGACCATAGAGATAAGGTAAAGGAAATACAGCAGATAGAATAAATGTAAGCAAACCCTCAGAAAACAAAAAAAGAATATACCTCATGTGTGAGCCATCAGGAAAGTCACTGGAGTGACACAGCTGAAAAAATTCCCAATACTGAGACATCAGAAAATGAGCAAAAGCATCCAGCAATTGTAGAAGAAAAAGCCAACTAGCCCTAAAATACTTTGCCATTTTCTGTGTTGAAAAAAAATCCCACCAAAATCACAGATCTTATTACACTTGCTACTGTTTGGCAACAAGACTGTTTTTCATGGAATAATGTTTCTGTTGCAAACCTCTAAAGGAAACTCTACATAAGGAAATGTAAAGGTAAGAAAATAAGGCAGAAAAACTCCTCTCAGAAACTATATCTATTAAAAAAATGTTCTTAAGTCTTGATGTGGTATTTGTCATATTTCAACATCTAAAGTTTTCGTAGACAGTGTGTATAAGAAAACATGATTTACAATTAAACACATAGGTTACTTGTACCTAGAGTGAGACACATTGAAAAAGTAACGTGGCAGAATATCTTTCTTTCCTAAATTTGATGGCAAGTGGAATGGCGGACGCTGAGGAGAAGCCAGAAAACATGGCCTCCCAGATAGCGAGTAGAAGTGTCTCTGCCAGCTGAGGAGCAGCATCTTTACCTTAGCAAAGAAGTACCTTCCCGTGGCGAGGGAATTTGGAACTCAAAGGGAATGAGAAACTGAAAATTCGTACCAGACGCTTGAAGATACAACAGCAAACTATTCACACGCTGCCCATCTCTGGGTGCCTTTGCCTTGTGCGGGGACAGGTGGATGCCTGAAAATAAAAAGCACAAACAAACAAACAAATGCTGATTAAAGAAGTCTGAAGAGTAATTTGATATTAAGTACTTCTGTAGTTCATTTTTGTAGTTCAAGATGAACTATCACAACATTAACAGAAGAGTTTCCTGAACTTTTTCTTAGTCCTTAGATACTGGGGTCAAACACTGTCCAGCACTCATCAGTTTTTGGAGCAGATCCTAAGCTTGGGATGAGCAGTAGAATACTCACATACTCACCCATCTAGTAAAGCATTTGTAGTCCTGAAAAGACATATCACAATCTTCACAATGTTGCCATTTCAGGATTTTTATGCTCACTGTTGCCAACTGCTCCATTTAACCCTTGGAAACTACTCTTCCAACAAGTCAGCATCTTTTTACCTCATTGTTATCCATACTCCTTCATTCATGAACTGCCCACACACCTCTAAAGTTCAACAATTCAATTTCAAAGTCATTACCCACACACCACACCATTGTGCAGAACTAGAGGAAGGAGAGGTCCTGAGGAACTGTGAAGGCTGTCACGGACAGGTGCTGGCTACTACCTTTTTGCACTGATAAACACCTATTTTTTTTTTTTTAAACTTTCGTAGAACAGCTGAACAAACAATGAACAATGAAAAAAATTATCATAAAATGAAAAAAAAATCACGATGCTCCTTTTTTTATGGAGATTAGGCATTAAATACTTGTCTTTTGGCTACAGTTATACTCTGCAACTATAAACGAAATTGAAAACAAACTCATCCATTAGCATGCGAATGTTAAACGAGATACTCTTGACAGCTGTATGACAGGCGATGAGAGGAGTGAATAAAGGAAAAGTATTCCTCCAGCCATAGGAGTGAATACAAGAAAAGCGAAGTAGAAGAGTGAAGTAAAAGAGCTAAGGAAACACTGAGGTCAGGGAACAAAGTTCTTTTGATCTTGTTTTGGCCAGGGCACCTTCGCCCGCCCACAGGAAAGCTCAGACAGATGCGCGCTCGTGTAACGCGGAGCGACTGCAAGAGCAGGTAAGCAAGAAAGTTAGTTCTGAAATACAGACACATTTTTAAGAGCGGCGGGTCTGGGATGAGCCGCGGGGGCCGGCGCAGGAGCGACCCCACCGAGGCGGCGCCTAAGGGGAGGCACGGCGAGAGCCAAAAGGCAGAACACCGGCTCTCCCCAAGCATCCCCCTCATACGTTTAACTAAGGAGGAAAGAGAGCTTGGAGCCCGAGGCGCTGCCGCTCCCGCAGGAGCCGGACGGCCCAAAGCAGCCGTACCTCTCCCCTCTCCGCGCCCGCCTCCCGCCGCTCTCCTGCCCTACCCAAAATGGCCGCGCCCGCCGCCGCCGCCACCCTCCCTGCGCTGCCCGCACGCAAAATGGCCGCCAGGGGCTGAGGCGGGCCCGGGCCGCGAGTGACGCAGCGCTTGGCTAATGGCGGGCGGGCGGGCGGGGTGGGGCGCAGTGAGAGCGGAACGTCCGGGTCGTGTTGCTTCTCCTTCTTCCTGTGAGGGCGCGTTTGAACGTGCTGGGGGCGGGTGAGTCTTCGCCTCCCCGGGAGGGCTCCTGGGCAGCGCCTTTCTCGCTCCTTCGCAAAGGGGAGAGAAGCCTCAGGTGCGCCGTGCTGGCGGTCTCTGTGCCGAGGAAGCCGCTACCCCTCAGCCGCCCGCGCTTCAAGGTCGTTGGGACGCGAGGAAGAAGGAGGAGGGGATTGTGAGGGCTCCACATCGTCATGAAGGGGTGGTTAGTAGGGCTTTTATACCTGTCAGTTGGATGGAGATGGGGAGGAGTAGGAGCATCTACTCCCAGAGTTGTAGCTTTGTAGCTGTTCAACCCAGTGAGATATGTTGGTATAAAACCTCAGTATACGTGCGTTTTTTTCTTTAAGTAGGTACTTCTTAATGGAGAGTAGTGTTTTCCACCTTCTTACGATATAAGGATTAAATTATTCTGTTTGTGCTGGTGCTGTTGTAGCTTCCGGATAACACAAGGTGCTCAGGCAGAGCCGCCACTCTGGGCAGGGTAAAGTGGGGTCAGAAGCATCACACCTTGCTTTGCCTGCAAGTTAAAAGTTCTATATTTATTTTCTTATTAGCTCAGTTAGTAACTCAGTTATATTAAATGCAGGAGGAGGAAAAAAACAGGTGTATTTTAAAACTACTTTAAGGTTTCAAATATTTACAATCTGAGCAGTAACATTTGTAATTAGATAAAGCTTTGTTGGTTTGTTGTGTTTAAGATTTAGCATGCCGAAGCTCGAAGCAAGTGCAGCAATTAACATTTCAAAATGCCTGAATTGAGGTTATTTTTGCACCTCTTTTTTTTAAGTTCACAAAGAAAGACTTTCTTGTCTGGTTTTGTGTTTTAGTCATCTGCTGCACTGTAATTAAAGGTATTAGCATTCAGCTTCATCTGTTCAGTGCTATTATTATAGGGGGGAAAAAAAAGGATTTCTAGAATATATTTAAAATAATAAATTATCTTTACCTAGGTAGATGCCAGTTTGCAATGGGTCTTAAAACCATCTGGAAGGACTACAAAGTTCTGATTGTTATGGGAACTGGCCTTGGGCTGGTACACTGGGGCTGGTTTTACATCAAGTCCAGTCCTATTTTCCAAATGAAGACAGAGGACTATGTTCCAGAACCTGGGATTGTGACATACGTGATGCAAAGCAATCAAAAAAATAAAGAAAAATAGCATTAGAACTGTGTATTGTAGGTAAGTTGCCTAATTAGTTGTATCTGTGTCTTAGAGGGAGGAGATGAGTCAATTAAATGAGAATTTTCTGACAAATGCAGCCTTGGTGCTCTAACTTGAGTCTTCCAGAGTTTCATTATTCTTTGCAACTGAGTTAATATTGTAGCCACATAGCCCCAAAAAGTGCATGATAAAACTCAAAAAACTACTGCTAAATCTCATATGATGGGATCAATTGAGTGCTAGTGTTATGTGTCTTTAAAAACAAATTCTAGTAACTTCAAGGCAACAGTCAAAACTCTTGTGACTGGGAGTGTAACAGTGTCCTTTCAGTCTCAAAACTGCCCAGAAACAGTTATGACTTTACCTAGGAACGTATTCTGTAGAGATAGTAATTACAGTGGAAAACTAAACAAAATTAAGTATGAAGGAACTTCAAGTACTGTGGAGATTGCATAGAAATGTAAATAAGTATCCCTTTAAGTTTGAAAGTGTTTTAAGAACTGAAAAAAATTCTGGTTAAGCATTTTGAAGTAAGAAACTGTTCTTTGAGTCAGGTTTCTCAAGTTGTTGGAAGTTTCTGAAGTGGTTGCCTGGCAAGCAGTGCTGAGTAGTTCAGTTCTTTTGTTTTTGAGTAAAAACAAATAAACATAATTATTTTTACTATCTCTGTAAACTGTCACACAAAGCTGTCTAGTTTTGACACTTTAGTGCAATTCAGTGAAGTCTGTAGTGGCTTGTTACTTATAGACCTACAGGTAAAACAGTAGAGACTGGTGGTCACAATTGAAGTTATTAACAGTATAATTAATATTTGTATAACTGTTGTGCTGGTTTTTTATCTTTTTTTTTTTACTATATGCTTGTAGTAATGATCAGATTAATAGATTTTTCTCAATGAAAAAGCATGCAGGTGCCCGGGTGGGCAAGAAGGCCAGTGGCACCTGGCTTGTATCAGGAATAGTGTAGCCAGCGGGACCAGGGAAGTGAATGTCCCTCTGTACTTGGCACTGTTGAGGTTACACATCAAATTATGGGTTCAGTTCTGGGCCCTCCACTTCAGAAAGGACACTGAGGTGCTGGAGAGTGTCCAAAGAATGGCAGTGGAGCTGGTGAAGGCTCTGGATGAAATCTGATGAGGAGTGACTGAGGGAGCTGGGGATGGTTATCCTGGACAAAAGGAGGCTCAAGGCAACCTTATCACTCTCCACAACCACTTGAAAGGAGGTTTTAGTGAGGTGGGAGTCAGTCTGCCATGTAACAAGTGATAGGACAAGAGGAAATGGCCTCAAGTTGTGCCAGGGGAGTTTTAGATTGGATATTAGGAAAGCTGTCTTCACAGAAAGGCTTGTCAAGCACAGGAACAGGCTACCCAGGGAAGTGGCTGAGTCACCATCCCTGGAGGTATTTTAAGAGATGTTTAGATGTAGCACTTGGGGATATGGTTCAGTGGTGGGTTTGCCAGTGCTGGAGGAACAGTTGGACTTGATCTTAAAGGTCTTTTCCAGCCAAAATGATTCTGTGGTGCAGTATTTGTCCTTATATGACTTTGTGAAAAATAAAATAGCAGTTCAAGCTATGCAATATTGTCAAAAGATTATCCTAATATCTTTCTGGTTTTAATTGTAGGTATAACTAAACCTTGAAGCTTTTCATCTGTGACTGTTGCCAGAAAAGATGAAGAAAACTACCTGGAATAGAAAGAACCTGCTGCTTGTAGTAGGACTGTCAGTTATAGGTGTCCATTTAGGAAGCATGCTTGTAAACTTTGTTGCAAAAAAATCTGCTCATTCACATTCAGAAGTTAAAAGAGATCGTCATGAGTGAAAATAGCTTCCTGCTGTCATTATGCTTCAGTGTTGCAACATGATTCTCATTTTGAGAAAGACGCAATGACCAGTCACAGAAATGTTATTGTACTGTATGTACTGTTTCACACTGAAAATAATAATCCTTATCTGCAAAGAGTTAAAATGTGTTACTTTAAAATTTTAAAAGTGCTATAAATTATAGATTCAAGTACAAATGTATTGTCCTGTTGGCCAGAATTAAAATCTTACTTTGAAAATGTCTCGCCTTGAAGCTAAAAAGCCTCCGTTATTTATTAGTGAGCCTTTAACTAAAGACACGGCGTGTCAGTCGCTGCTTCTGCTTAGCAGAATATTTAGATCCTCCTATGGTCCTGCTGGTAGACTCAAACAGCTCCACAACAGTGTGGGAGGCTGTGTTTGTACAACTTCCCAGTCCTCAGCTCTCCTGAGGCACCTTTCCATCAGCGATCCCATGCTCCGTGTTCTGACAGCCTCTGTGCAGAACCACATCTCGCGCTTCAGCGACTGCGGCTTATTTACTGCCATTCTTTGCTGTGGCTTGATTGAAAACTTCAGAAGCCTGAATGTTGCATCTTGCACTGTCATTAAAATAACCAGGCATCTCCTGAGCTTGTGCATGGACTACCTGAAGTCTGAGGCTTGTGGTTGCCGAGTGTCTGTGGATTTTAGCAGCGTTGAAACCCTGGCTTGTTTGGTACGTAGCATTTTAACAAGCAAACCTGCTTGCATGCTTAATAAAACAGAAGTTGAGCATCTCACCATGCTGGTTTTAAAGGCTTTTCTATTTACTGTTCCATGTCATGTTGAGACTAATGATGTTTTAGGGAAATGTGTAATAGTACCTGTGAAAGGTAGAAGAGTTATGGATTCTACAGTTCTTCCCGGACTACTGATAGAAACACCAGAAATTCATCTGAGAACACCACTTGCTGTCAAAAGGACTGGTTCAAACATGATCAAGATTGCAGTTTTCTGTGTGTCCATGTCAGGAGACAGCTTCAGCCCTGAGGAAGGAACTATAGCAGTCCATCATGGAATTTCTCTAGAAATGTCAGAGCTGAATCAATTGTTTAATGTAGGGAAGCAGCTGGTTAATGATGAGGTCGGCCTTGTAGTGTGCCAGAAAGTGATCCATCCATCCTTGAAACAGTACCTGAAGGAGAACCATGTCATGGCTGTGGACAGAGCCGGACTGTCTTGGATGGAACCACTGAGCCGGATGACAGGTAACAGGCAAGTTTCCTCTACTAAACAATTGTCCCGAAGTTTCTATCAAGAGATCAACACTATCTGGGGTGGTGTCATTGCAGAGTAAGGGTTCTTATTTCTGTCTGGATCCTACCTTAGCAGCTACGTAGGAGTTGGTTTTTTTCCAGTCTGAAAAACATTTCTTAAGGTGAGATTGATCTTTTGCAAGTTCTAGCAATGACATACCACACATGTGATTACTGCTTGCTGCATGAGGGATATCCAATTATAGTAAATGAGACAGTTACTTTTTTTTTTTAGTCTCAAACTATCACCAAGTCTTGCACTTTGAACATGGTGGTTTCTGTTTGTGATTTCCTGTGGAGGTTGAAATGTCAGGTATTGAACAATATATATAATTTATAAAGCCAAGGGGGAAAAAGTTCATGTCTTATGAAATGCAACAGATGACTCTTCTGATGATGGTAATCTGCTTCTCATAACTGGCAGGTTCAAAGCCTATAGCTTCCATACACTTGCTGTCTCCTGGTTGTTACGGCAGTTTGAAAGATGTCAGCATTGAGAGGGTTGCTTCAAAACATTTCGTTCATCTAATTCCTGAGGACACAGTTATCTGCAGCTTGATACTCTGTAACAGAAGTGAAACAGCGTGGGATGAGTTGAAGGTAGGCAAATTTTCCTCCAATCTTTCCTTGAAAAGTCATGCTTTTAATGGAAAAATAATAAGAAATAGAAATACGGTGAGTTTAGAAAAGTGATTTTTCAGTAAATAAATGAAGTTTGCTGGTTTCCAGAATTTCAAAATCCTTGAAGTGCTCACATTCATTTGTCACCTCAGTTTTAACACAGGAAGTTTAGACACAGGAAAAATTTTCACCTGTTCTTGAGGCTGGTGCTGGATAAATATTTTCATTCTCATTACTTGAGAATGCTATGAGAGCATGAAATAAAAACTGCCAGCAAAAGGTCAGCAGCAACACTTGCAATGGTAGTCAAGCATAGTTTTGCATTGAGTACTTGCTCTAGAAATGTCATTGATACTGATTGACTTTTTATATATAACCCTGTTTTGCAAAAAGAAGGAATGCACTTTTCCGTAGTGTGGACAAATAAAGGCAATTTCTCATTAAGTGAATATGGTTTTGAAAATCACTCAGCAGCTTTATATCCACATGTAATTCAAGTTTCTGGAATCTGTACTAGAAACTACTAAAAACTTTATTCCAGTAATTTTTTCTATTGGGGCAAATCCTGTTAACCATGGCATGTCTAACAAGAATTTTATATGATTTTCAGCATGTCTGTGAAACTGCAGAACATGTGTTACAGTTAACAATGAAGGAACCTGTGGCATTATTAGGAGGGGGCTGTACAGAAACTCACCTGGCCTCGTACATAAGACACAAGGTATGCAAGACAAGGTTTTTTTAAAGCTGCTTAATATGCTTAAGAATTTATGTAGAATTGCTGCTACAGTTAAAACACTTATCTCTTCTATGGTAATGTGGGATTTTTGCTGTCTAACTGCTGCTACAAAACAAAGGGGTCTATTTGTAGCACTAGGTGTTAATTACATCTTTCAGACTTGTTAATGCTGTATGTCTACTTGTTAGTCTTTCTTTAGGTATCTATTATAGTAACTGTGTGTTTTTAAGTGTTAAAAATATGTAGAGTTTTTATATTGAAAGATGATAGTGCAGAACTCCACTTTGACTGGTCTAGAAATCTTCCCTATTGTGGAATAATCATGACAAAAACGTTTTTTAGTTAGAACTGAACCACCTAATTTAGGGAAAAAAACGCAGCAGTATGATCCATGTTTAAAATCACTTCTGTAAAACAGTGTTCTAACTCTTGGTTTTGGTTTGTTTTTTAGGGTTCTAGTCTGTCCACCAGGACTTTTAAAGACCTAGGTTGTTCTCAGACACAGTACCAGTTGGTTGCTGATGGGTTTTGCCGTTCCCTGGAGTCTGTAGCTCGCTCTCTGAATCGTGATGGTGGAGAAATTCTTACAGACATGGTTTACGGACACTGTTGGTTTGTTCCATCAGGTTTTCTCTCTGTCTCAAACTGGTCAGATGTAGTTTCAAAATGTGGCTGTGGGATTAACGGTAACACGGAGGACCTCAGCTGGAGGATTTTGGAGGGCCAGTCTTGCTCTCGTGTTATGCAGGGTTGCCCTAAGGAGCCCTCAGTAAAAGTTACTGACTTTCTGACACTGGACTGTTTTGCTGCAAAATGTAGCGGCCTGCAAGTAGCTCTGGAGACAGCCAACCTGATCCTGGATCTCTCATACGTCATTGAAGATCAAAATTAGCTCTGATTTGAATTGTGTTGCACAGCAATATACTAAATTGAAAGCAGGGTAATATTTAATGTGTTAAGATAATTCATTTGGTTAGAAATGCACAACAGAAATTTTAAATTGAACAGCTGGCCATTAATACTCTTGTTGTTCTACTGTGCTCTCAAGCATTTTCAAATGTTTCACGTGTTCCCTCTGCATAAAGGAAAGTTTTGGATGTTTGTTAGCTCTGTGACATCTTTAAAGGAATGGGAAAAACTGATTCCATTGCTGAGTAAACATGTTATGGATTAGAATTTATGTAGTCTCGGGAAAAGCTTCACACATTCAAACAGACTTTTGTAATGCAGCAGAACTTTATCACTGACATTTTTAATTTTGCAGGTAAAAAAGGCTTTCCTGAGCAGGTATCTTGAGCCACTTGTTTTTAAATTTTGTTCTGAAGTTCTTGTCACCATGTACTATGTGCAGGTTCTGTTTCTGAATGGCTGGAAAATTTTAATTCATGTCTGGGATATATTTAGCAAGTTATAAAAACTCATCCTGGAGCTCCTAAGGTAGGTAAGAGAAGATTTGAAAAGAAATGGCAGACTGGGTGGAAAAAAACTTCTGTGCATTGGACCTTGATTGTCTTCTGTGGAACACAGGACAGTCTATGGTGAAGTTTCTATCATTTAAGCAAAGCTGCAAGAAAGAATGTCCCACTTACCATTCAATTAACTCTTTGACTGTGCATGGCTTCTTTTAATGAAGTAAGGCTTTAAACTGCTCAGGCTTGTTTTAATCTTTAAATAAGACTGTAGACTGAAGGATCAAAACTTTTTCTCATTCTCAGCTTGCATGCAAGATCAAAAAGGGGCGTTATAGTTTCTTGCTTAAACTCATTTTCTTTGCCACTTTTCTTCTCCCCCTTTGTTTTCAGTCACAAGGGACAAATTGTTCATGGTGTGCTTCTCCAGAAAACATCCAGCTCAGTTATAGTCTAGTCTGCTTATTTGTTTCCTGGTCTCTTAAGATTTTTATACATTTACTGGGTCTAAGCAGTAGAATTGTTTTGTATAACTCAGTTTTGAAATGTGTAATTAAAACCAGATCTTTCCAGACCTTTTGTACAAAGCCCTTTTAATTTTAAGAGCGTAAATAATCATTTTCTCACTGGGAAAAAAATTGAAAAGTTATTTAAAGTTCTTTATCTTTTTATGACCTGAAAGGATTGTTTCAGTGCTATAAGGCATCCTTTGGGATCTTGTGGAAGAATGTTACAAGGGTTGAGAATAGAGGCTGTTCAAAGCTGAGTAATAAAAAGGCTGCTTTCATATCTTGATCCTCCCATATACCGTGAACCATATGAAAACATCAGGAATAATGAAGCCAAATGATGGTGTATATCTTCAGGCACAGAAGAATCTTGGTAATACTTCAACTAATTATGAGTCTCTAACTCAGAGTGCTGAATTAGAGTATTTTACTTCCTATAATAGCAGCTTGTTATGCGTGGAAAAATGTTGAGTTTAGTGACTACAGCTGTGAAGTGAAAATTAAAACAGTATTTGAGTAGAAGTATTTGTGAGTATTCTTTTGGTATCTGAAGGTTGGTTCACAGCTCTTGATTCAGAGCTGACAAAGGTTTTTATTCTCCCACAAGGAAAATCACAGATTAGAAAACTATGAAAAAATTAAATTTGAGTTTTGGTAAGTCAGATTTTAGCTGAAAATTAATTTGTACCTGAAGTAAAGATTGTTTCATATATAGATAGTTTTAATAGCAAGTTTTTGTCTCCCACTGACTGAAAAGGATAAATAAGCAGCTGACTCTGCCGCTTATGGACAGTTCAGGTTCAGTTTTCAGTTATGCCTCTTGAACCTTTAGTGGTTAGTGTTGCCTCATCTTTAATGGGTAACATGAGTAATACAACTTCAGATACTGTTTAAAAAGCAAGTAAATAGAATTTTGACTCTCGGTTCAACAGCAACTGTGGAACTTTCATATTTGAAGGGTTTCCCCCTGTGTTTTGAAGTTGACAAAATATCCCCAGTTGCAAGGCTTCTGAGAAGCCACTATGGTTTTATTCCTCTTCCCCTTGGCATTTAAAGTTTGTTCAGTGGGAAAAATTAGCATTATACAAGTATTATTAAGAGACAAGCGTTTTCTGATCACAGCCTCAGTTGTTTGATTTCCACAGATTGCTCAGAGGCTGTTAATTTAAACTTTAATAATTCTACTGATAATGCACAAGAAGTAAGAAAATTAATCTCCAGCTTTCTCAGCTGTGTTAGTGCTCCAGGCCTAGCAGGAGCAAAAAAGAAGTGCTGATGTTATAATCTCTCAGGTCAGCATATTTGGGTAAGGTGCTAGTTTAGTATAGTTGCTCCTCAGTTCATTGTTTGTTTGATATTTAAAACTTCTAAGTGAAGTCCTGAAAATGCTGATTAATTTAGGGTTCTTTATTTCTATTATTGTGTCCTATTTCAAGTTGACATACCATTAAATATTACTCTTTTGGCATTGGCTAAGAATGCAGAATACCTGCTTTTCACTGATTCTGCTACTGATTTGTGAATTTATACAGTCACTGAGCCATATCTGAGGTCTTTTTCTGTCTGTTTTCTAAAATGGGAACAAAGGTTTGTGGGTGAAGAGTTTCAAGATCTAGATGTAAAGTGAAGAACTGCTTGTTATACGGGAACAAAGAGATATTTAGGAAAACCCCTCAAATCCTTGCTAAACTATTAGGGTAATTTCAGGAAGGGAACTTTGGCCAGGATTTATGTAGATCCTTAAACTAATCTGCTTGGTAAAACACTAGTGTTCTCCTTGTATATCGAATGCATTTTCTTTTTCTCTGAAGTTTCAGCTATAGTATGTCACTATTTCTAACAGTGATCTGATTTATTGCTTTGCATCTTCAGTACACACACACACACAGAGAAATGTGACCTTAAAGTTTGTGCAGGAATGGTTGATATTCAAGATGAGCATTATCAGACACATCAG
This sequence comes from Lophotriccus pileatus, assembly GCA_035583135.1. Lineage (NCBI taxonomy): Eukaryota > Metazoa > Chordata > Aves > Passeriformes > Tyrannidae > Lophotriccus > Lophotriccus pileatus. Next base: position 435,000 of record JAWWES010000115.1, read on the forward strand.
CAATCTTTACCGTATAAATCACATATGTCTTCAGAGTCTGTGCTCTGCATTTTGGAGCAGATGTTCATATGCTGCTAATCCTGGTAAAAACAGATTTGTGTTTTTGGGAAACCTAACCTTCCTATATTGGTAGCATAACATGGCCTTGTTTTTTAATCTTTTTTGAGTGTTTGGACATTTTTAGGCTGACCAGCTAACACTGTTGCAGCATTAGATCTGCCCCGGTAAGTAAAGAGTATTTATTACTGTCAAAGCCTGTAAGAAAAATAGTGCCTGGAGTATCACAAGCACATTAGACCATGTACAAAACAATTCACCTTACCCAAAACCTGAAATTCTGAATTTTACTTGTGCCCTTATTTTCCTGTACTGAGTAGCAAAATACAGTATTTGCCACATTTTCAGCAATGCCATGTGAACTGAGTTATGTAAGTACTACGCTCTTTAATCTCAGAAAAATCAATATCTGTGAGTCAGTCAATGTCATAGGAAGAACTAACTCGATTTGCATTTACTGCTGTTCTGAAGATGCAGGAAGAGCGTGGTTTTATTGCAAGGGGACTACCTCCAGCATGCTTATAATCTGCACAGACAGGCTTTTTGAGAAGTCACATTTCAATGTTTATTTCTAGAATATTAGTAGCTTTTATCTGTTATTGTAAATACTAGTTATTTCTGTTTGCCAGCAGAGACAAGTTTCACAGTACTCATAAATAATTTTTTGACCAGTAACATTGTCATCTTAAATTTTCAGTTAAAAAGGACCTTTACTTTTTGTCTGCATGCATTGCATGGTATAAATTAGTTGTGCACATCATAAGCTCAAATGTACAGATTTATTCTTTGTGCTGGAAGGAGAAATGTAGTCACAGCATATGCAGGTAGAGCCACCATGTCATTCGTCCAGACTCCAATAAAATTAATTGCAGAATAGGTTTCAGAATTGGGCTGGACACTTTGTATCTTTAACTGTGCTGACTGCCAATATTCTTGACCTAACCATTAAACGCAGATACAGATCTTGTAGGCATACCTTCTGCAGGGTTTTCTTTTCATACCTTACTGCAAATGTCTTTGTAAACTTGAACCTTCAAGTCTTCTTGCACATGAAAAGCTTTTATTCAGGCTTTCATCATGTGCCTAGAAGGCCCCAGCTGTGTATGCCTGCTTTCTGCAAGCTGATTCCTGGTGTCCTTGTTATTTTCTGTCCTGACAACATCAGCTCTATTCAGGTACATATTAAATACGCATGAAATACTAGCTGCTTATTATGGTAACACTATTAAATGTTGTCTGCTAAGCATTTGTGTGGCAGCACCATCATGTCAACAGCTATTTCTTATTGGTACCTTTTTTTTTTTTTTTTTTATAATCCGTTAAGTCTAGTCTCTTCTCCCTTAAGGTATAAGGATATTGGTAGTCTGATGTGTTATGCCTGGTTAAAAAAAAAAAAAAAAAAAAAAAAAAAAAAAAAGAGGTTTGGGGGAAAATGAGTTTCCTTACTCTGTGGTGATGACTTGGAAAGGCTACGAGTCACTGCTTGTGTGGGGGCTATGCAGGCTCCTCTGCTGATGGATGGTGCTCTCAGGGGTGATGGCTGAGTGATTTTTCTTTTCAGAGAACTGTAGATATGTCGTGGGTTTGTCTAGGGACAATTTTTTTACCACGTACCCCAACGTGATTGCTCTAAATTACTCTAAGTTGAGAGAAAGTTTATGCAGACAAAACCAAATCCGATTGGGGAGAAATAATAATAGGATTTATTACTACACAATAAAAACTAAACAACTATATCAACAACAATTCTAATTAACCAAAAGCACTATGTATTTACAGAAATACCCCTCCCCCCTTTGCATCAGTCCAGGAGGAGATGCAAATTCTTCTAAGTCATTCTGCAGCACTTGTAAGATTCTTCTCTGTTATCTCTGAGGCAACTCCTCTGACCCGTTGCAGCTGGAACATGCTTCTCTCGGTCTCTTTCTCTCCTCTATGTCGACCACAGGACTGGACCTACCTCCCTCCTCAGCTAAGGCTGATGGCTAGGGGTTACCCAGGGTCCTGTAGGTCTCCATGGAACAAGGGGACACTTGCTTCTCCATGGATCTGCACCACGTAGTCACAGGGAATAATGGCTTTTGAGTCCACCCCTGTTTTCTGTAGGGTCCCTTCCCACGGGAATAGCCCTTGATAGACCTCTCCAATATGGGTCTACCCCTCGGACAACAGTTCTTCCATTCTCTGCTGTCCTTAGGATTACAAATGCAGCTCCTTACCCGAGCCAATTTGCTCCGGCGTAGGTCCACCTCAGTTGCACCTGCACGGATCCCCTTCTGGGATCCCAAGGTCTTACACGGGCCTCCTTGCTCTGGCATAAGACATCTCTGCATGGGCCACAGTCCAGCAAAAACCCACAGAGTTACATCTTTTCTCTGCTCTGACATGAGTTCCTTATGCTGCAGGTGGGGTTGAGAATGTAGTGGTTGTCTCTGCTCCCCAACAATCTTCCATAGGTGGCAGGGATTTTAAATTTCAGTCTTTTTCCCTGCTGAAGGGAGAGAGATGGAGGGGGGAGAAGGAGCCATCTCTCCCCACCTCTTCACGGCTTCTGTCTCCAGCTGCTGCCAGGTCTGACTTTGAAGGCTCCGCTCTCTCTCTGGCTGGAATTTCTTTTGCACAGTCCTTTAAGTTTTTTTTTCTTCACTCTGTTACATGTCTCGGTCAGGGGGGTTTCAGTGATGCTTCTGCCCCTGACCGAGGGCCAGGGGAGGAGAGAGGCCTGGCCCGCCCTTGAGGGGCCTGCTGCATCCTTCTTCACATGGCTTCTAATTTCATCTGTGCAACTACCCCTTCTTTTCCCTTTTCTTAAAGATGTAATTGGCAAAAGGCATTACCAAAACTTCTGATTGGTTTTGCCCCGGAAATTAACCTGGACAAACCACTTACAGTCCCCCAGGGAGGGAGAACCCTTGCAAACCCACGACAAGGTACTGTGGTACTTCAGTTCTTGGAAGACTTTGTGATTTTGAGAGACAGAAGCAAAATTATTCCACCCTTGTTCATTACTCCTCGTAATTAATATTACTCCTGCTGGCTGCCTGCCCAGCTGCTCACCTACCTCTCACCTCAACAGAGGGAGAAAACAGGATCAAAAACCTCCTGGCTCAAGTAAAACCACCTTGTGCCCTCTTTCCCACATTTCCCTCTTACAGTCCTTGCTGCCAAGGGGCATTTTGGCCTTTTTAAAATGTGTTTAAGCAGAGTGGCCACAGGCGTAGGGCTAAGGGCTGGGCTGGGCCCAGTGGTGCAGCTGCCAGAACTGGCTGCTCCCCACAAGGGCTCCTCAGGCACCTCACAGGGAGCCCTTTTGTGAGCCCTCCTAAAGCTGCTGAGCGACCTGGACAAATCGCTGATTTTAAAGAAACTTGGACCCAAGGAAGAGCATTAGAGATGTCAGCAAAGCCAAGCCTGAGGGGAGGCACTGGGAAAAAGAGGTTTTTCCTCATGCAGTGAGCATTTCAGGAGGGATATGTGCTACACCTGGATATCAGCCAGCCAGAGTGCTGACCTCAGAAAACAGGCAGGGGCAAAGAAAAAGCCTGCTTCTGTTGGATGTGGATGGTGTAAAGGTGTGGTTGCTGTGACAGGCTGCCCTGCTCAATCGAGAGGCAGATCCAGGGTAGTTATGCACTATCTGTGGATAAACAAAGTTCGAAAGTGGGCTTAAGGACTGCGGAGCTTTCTGAAGTGGGCCGCTTCTGGAAAGGCTGAGATTACTTCCCAGTATCTTTGAGATGGCTCAACATCACCTCATGAAGGAGTTCAGATGGGAAGACCGCCTACTTACACCCATAAAAAACTCTTAATTAAGAGTGGTCTGATGATAGAAGTGTACATGTGATACAGAGGATTGACCCACAGCCCCTTCATCATCACCTGAGTGATGCAGTCTATGAGATGACTCCAAAAAGTGAGTTTTTCTATATTTACTTTGTATCAGCATGTTGCCTTCTAAACAAATGTGTGTATGTGTGTGTGGTATGGCTGGCTGTCTGCCAGCCTTTTTTCTCTTTTTTCTTTTTATTGCTTCATTTTTAAGCAGTCAAGAAAATATTTCTTCTGTAACTAACAAAGGTAGGACAAAGTCTTCACTTGCTGTTTTATTCCTTGGGTTGCCAGCCGAGGTGAGGAAAGGAAAATTAGTCCTTTAGTTTGTACCTAAGTTCTTTTTGAGTGTTTAAAATCATGATCCAAGAAAGCATCTTCTGAAACTGTCTGTCCTGTATCACTAAAGTGTCATGTAGCTGTGATCAGCATTGCACTGAATTCCATGTTTTGTGTTTGGCCCAGATATCTTTGCTGAATGATGTTTTGAACTGTCCTGTCATGATACTTTACTTGTAAACATGAATCTGTCTATAAGTTTGTTTTTTAGGCACTGAAATGTTTGGTCTGACCACTCAAATGTGTGCGTGTTCCCTAGCTGGCAACATTTCTAATTGAAAGGTGTTCTCAGCTGAAACATGTTCAATCAGGCAGTAGCTGAGATAGTTGGAGATGTCCTTGCTGTCTCTTACCTTTGAAATTAACTGTTTTATATGTGTTGGTAATTGAGAGAGTGATACAAAATGCTAAGAAAGTGGAATTCTTGAACCGGCATTGAATAATTATTAACAACCTCCAAAGCAGTTGGTGTCTTTTTGAATGTAAAATCCCTTCAAGGAGTCCTTTATATCAGTGTTCCACAGAAGAGCAGCATTCTGAGAGGAGCAAAGTGAGTGCACATGCCCTGTTTTTAGGTGTTAAGAAGATCTGTTGCATTTATTCAATCAAAATGGCTACTAAATGAAAAATCTTCATCCTAAAACTGCCTGTGAAACAGCAGATGTCACTCCAGTTTTTATGTTGGCCAGGGAAGAATTTGCTTCAGTACAAGAATAACTCATGTGTGACATTATTGCTTATGTTTAATATAGTGTGCTAAGCAGTAGATGGAATACATCACAGAATTCCTGAGGTTAACTGTGGATTGCTTTTTAAGCGTTAGAGAAACACTTGTTTCTGGTTTTCATTTGGACCTGTGCATGTGGGCATGGGGTGGAACCAATTTATGAAGAAATGGAGGCACTGAGTAGCAGCACGTACCTAATGCATGGCTTATGTTTAAGGCAGTGGGCTTATCTATGAGCTGAGAAAAATATACAGTTGCATGTCTGAATTGTTCTAAGCAATTGCTTCAAGGTTGCATTATGGTTAAGCTCACTTTAAGCAAAAAGAAAACAGAATGAGCGGTTTGTTTCAGTGTTCGCAGTTTGGTCACAACATTTGCTAAATTTATACTAAGTTTGCATGTATAGGAGCCCAGAATGAAAGTCTAAAATTTCTTGAAGTGGTGCTGATTCAAGTAGGCACATCTTTTATGACTTTATATGCGGTGCATGGTGCAAAATATAGGCCAGAAATCTCATGGCAAGGTGGCAAAATGTGTTTCCTGCATCACAAAGAGAATGATGAGCATCCACAAGCTCCAGTGTAGATGCTATGAATCCCCAGTGTTATCTCAGGAATGTGGTTTGGGTTGGATTTGCACACTGGGAGGAATTTAAAACCTGCCTTGCTATTGGCCCTAAAGACAGGAGTAGGAAAAAAAGATATTTCTTTATTATAGGTTACTTTTACTTGCTTAAAACTCTTACTTATGGGCATAAAGGACTACATCTGAATTTAGTGCCTGTAGGGAAAAGAAGATAACGTTGTTTTCATACTGGGAGAAGAAAAGAAAAAAGTTTTATGGTATCAAAATGCATTTGATGGGGAAAAAAAACTGTGATGTTTTGTTTTTTATTTAAAGTAACAGTATAGCTCCATGTCATTCTGTTTTAATTTAAACTTAACAAGCCTGTGTTGTTACAGAAGACAAAAGCTTGGGAATTATAAATATTTTTGACACTGCACAGAAGAGTAAACCTTTTGTTTACCTGTAAATTCAATCCTCAATTCTTAATTTCTCTCCTGAGACTTGGATCTTAATAATATTAAAAGTTCTGCAGTTTTAAAATCTTTGCAAGCGCACACAGCCTCTGCTCCAATAAATGCAACATCTGAATTTTATTACTAGGTCTTGATATTTTAAATAGCAGAGGTGAGTTTACATTTTGCTGATGGACATTTTGCTTGAAGCTTTGGATAGTAAAAGGTGCTGCAGACAGTTGTCTTGGTAACAGATTAATATTAAATGTCTCTTGGATGTGCCTACCAGTCCTAGAAGGATGACTTGGGAATAGGGTATTAGATGATTATTAGGGAATAGGGATTAGGTAATAGATGATTATTAGGGAATAGGAATTCATTTTCCGTGATGATTTGGGCAGTTGTTGCAAGGTGCCAGGCAGGGGATATTAAAGAATTCAAAATAAAATACTTATTTGTAGCTTCAGATAGAGAATATTTGCCAGCCTGAGTGATGACTGGGCATAGTGACAGGCAAAGCCAGAAGAAATTGTAAGACACAAGATCAATTCCAGAGCTGTAACAAATACAGTTTTAAAAACAGCCATGAAACACAGAGGAGAGTAAGATTTGGAACCACAGGCCAAGAGATTATTTCTGTAGAAGGGGGAAAGAAAACACTCAATTTTATCATAATTGTGTAGAAAGGCTCCCTGAATAGAGAGTTAGATTCATGTTTTCAGGTAATAAAAACATAGACTAGTTTGGCAAGTAGCCTGTGGTATTAACTGTGTGTTTAGTGGAAAGAATACCTGAACAAAAGAATCAATGTATTATACGTGTGAGATTGAACAATGTTGAGTACAGATGGGCAAACTTTGTCCCATACGTTTGTAACTTGTGTTCAGTCATATTTAATCAAGAATTCACCTAAATTCCTACACAGATTCCCAATAGCTGTCACAGGAACAAACAATTGGTTATACTGGTGGATCTGTCTGTGAGCAGAAGTGCAGCTGAATGCACTGTTTATCTTCGTCAGGGGCAAGTCACTTAGATAAGAACCTTTTGCCATAAGGAGACATCCAGAAGCAGAAACCCTGTGCTTCAGGCTCTTCCTGTCAGGATCCTCAGGGACATGCTGGTAATGAATAGAGTTGAGGAAATTATCTCAACAGAGAGTTCTTGGTGTGATGAATTTGGAGAAGGGCTGCGTGGTTCTGGTTATTGTCAGAGCAAGGCAGGCTGTGCCTCTGCCTGTCGACCTGGAGTGGAGAACCTGGAGACTTTGTGGGAAAAGGGAATGTCTTCCAAAGAGCTTCAGCCAGCTGTGGGAACTGCTGCATTCCCAGAGCTCACACAAACACTTAGCAGGTTCCTTTTGGCCTTGAACAATGTGCCAGGAGGTTGTTGTCATAGTGCTGAATACTTGCAGGAGCTGGAGTTGATGAAATTCTGGCCTTTTCAAAGACTAGCGTGTTTATTTTTATTTTGTCTGTTAGGCTTTTTTTTTTTTTTTTTTTTTTTTAAATGGGGGGATTAGAGTAACTCATAAGAAAACCTGAGAATCTGATTTTATTCCAGTTTTTATAAATGGGAATATTTAAAATTTGGGCCAGATCCTAAGACTGTCAAGGACATTTTTGTCTCCTCTTTGTCCTGTGAGATGAAAATGTAATTTTCTCACCACCAAGTTGAGAATTTGGTGTGTTCCTTAACACTGTTTGAGTACAGAAAGCACAAAATAAGATAACTAGAGATTTTCCATGCCCTCAAAAGGGATGATGACACATAGTAAGCACACTCTCAGATGAGATCCAATTATCCTCATTTTCTGCAGTGGCCTTTAAGTGCTGAGGGAAGAACAGCAAGAAGTCTCCTAACTGCTCTTTTAGCTTCTGGCAATCAACAATTTAAGGACTTCTGGGTCAGGCTGCATCTGGATTGTCAGTTTTAATGGACACTCTTAGGACTATTTCCCAGTTATGCCTAAATGTGAGTTTCTTTAGGTTTGTCTGGTTTTGGAGCAACTATTTAAAAATCTGGCTCAACAGGAAAGAAGAAGACAAAGGAAAAAAGTGCTGAATTGAGGTTTCATGAAGGAGCATGTCCAGGACTGAGCCTTTCTTGGGTTACTTCTAACATCAGTGCCTAAAAGCCATGCTGAAAATACTGAATTGGCAGGATGAGATACGAAAGTGTTTATATGGACTCTCCCTGTGGCCCTGGGTTAAAAATCTCACTGTAGTGAGAGATTTTTCAGGCTGTGTTTTGGTCATAAGAATCATGAGATCACAGAGGTCACTTTTATCCGTGTTGGGGCCAGAGCAGGAGGGCTGAGCTTAAGAACCAAAGAGATTTATTGTGTGACAGGAGTGAAAGAAATACAAAGGATGGTCATGTCCCCTCCTTGAGTTCTCTTGCTGTCCCTGTTCTACCCATGCTGAATCCCACCTCTTCTAGAGCTCACAGGATCAGATGATAAGTCATAATACGAAGTATTTAAGAATAAAGAAAAAGATTTACAGGTGAAGATGCCCAGGGAACTTAGTTCCTAATGAATTCACTCCAGACCGATGTTATTCCGTAACAGGGTTTGTTTAAGGTTGTTTAGGTTCCTGATGTGTAAGTGGTTGCATTGCTGTGGGTCAACCAATGCACTGAGCTGTGTACCAGCATGCAAAACACAGATTAACAAAATACAGCTGGGAAGCACAGCAGAGGCTGGACAAGCCACCGGTGCTGGAGTACTGAACTCTGCAGCAGACAGCCTGGAATTATTCATAATGGAAGTGCCGCAGAGTGAATTTAACACATCTTTTGACCTAAACTGAAGACATAACTTTGGACTTGTTTTCTGTTGTGACAATACAGTAAAATAAGCCTTTTTTTTTTTTTTTTTTTAATGGGGCTGAAGGAAGTTGGGAGAGATCCACTTGAGTGTGGCTGATTTTCTGCTTAGGGCAGAAAATCCTTGTGCTGTCTGGCAACATCCCACAAACTCGAGGGAGAGCCCCGATTGCCAATGGGAGTCTGACCGGAGGAAAACCCGCAGGTGTATTTCCTGGGTTTAATTTTAAAAGCAAAAATATGCTAATATCATACTAAGAACATGCTAATGTCATGCTTAGAACATGATTAAACTGTACTTTCACCCCTTTCTAATCCTGATTTCTGCATGTTCTTAGCTTGCATTTTCTGTTTTTATTCTAAAAAGCAAACACAAATCTTCTTCAGTCCGAACTCTTTGCATATAAAACAAACCAAACCAGTGGCCAAGTCAGGCTCACTAAGACAATCCTTACAACAGAGCACATGCAGGGAGATGTGGCTTCCTGGTAGATTAGAAGATTTCTGATCTTTCTAATTTTGGAAGCTGTAGGTGACCCTTAGGTGGGAAGAGGTGTTATTTGATCTTTTGTCTCCTGAGTCCTCAACTCGTGTCTTGCCTACAAGGGGCCTGAAATTTTCTCCTTTACATCCACATCCTTATAAATTAAAGAGTAAGTGTTGGTTTGATCTGGGCATTTGGGACTTGGCAGCTCTGTACACGCTTCTCCTGTACCTGTGTGGGAAGTTAATAACAGAGTTGACATTTCATTAGAGGTTGAAACCTTTGATATCAAGGATGAGAGACTCCGTTCTTCTGGACTCGGCCCCTTTTGCAAATTGTTAGACTAAGGAAACCATGAGTGAGGAAATCTGTGCCTTTTGCTGAAGTGATGCCTGGAGAAACTATGCAAATCAAGGAAAAGATTTGCTGCTCTGCTTTGCTTCCTTCTGCTATTCATGTGCTTCAACACTTTTGTCATCTGCAGATGGGCCGTAAGTGAAGGACAGAGAAAGTGGCAGGTGTTCCATCTTTCCAAACCCTATCTCATTTTAGCAAAATCGAAAAAAAAAAGAAAAAGAAAAAAAAGATTTAGTTGCTATGATAAAGCTAAGTCATCAATTACTCTAGAGTTCGCTGCAGTGCTGTCTGCAGGCAGGCTGCTGTGGGAAGGCAAGCACCTCAGCCCCAGTCCTCTGGTTCAATTTGCACAAAATGCTTGTAAAATTTGGAATTATGGTAAAGTTGGGTTGCAGATGTACAGTTTACATTTCTCTTGGAAATGGACAGAGCAGCTCAGGCTTTGCAGTGTTCCTCCCAATTCGCCAGTGACACACTACAGTGTTGCTTATACTGCTGATATTAAATTTACAGCACATGCCGTTGAACTTGGGTTCTCTAAATATTTTAGTTCTGGCTGGTGGGTCAGAGCCCCCCTGTGCTCTCATCGCTGAGCTCCACAGCCTTTCAGTGCACTAAAACAATGCTGTGCTATAAACTGAGTATTTCAGTAACTAATTTTCAGATGTTTCCGTCCATTGTAGAGTAGGTGTGGGTTGAACAGATTCTTTAAGCCGTCGTCCATGACTGCAGTCAGTCTGTCCTTTCTCTTTCTACTTGTCCCCTTTGGAATAACCAAATTTTTTCTGGTCTGAATGTTTGGTTTTGGTTTTGTTTTTTTTGCTTTGCTGGGTTTTTTGAGGGGTTTTGGTTTATTTTTTTAGCAAGTGAAATGGATTAAGTTAGAGAAGAGGAGCCAACACACTGCAATTAACACTGGGAGCATGACGTGATGGCCAAGGACTGTTTTTGGCAAGGGGGAGCTAGAGCAGTATAAAGTCAGTTCTAAGCAAACCATAATGATGCTCTGTAATAATGTGCATTAATCCTCAGCCATTAGCTCTGTGTGTGATACACAGTGCTCCAAGGAAGAGCTCGCCTGGATAAACAAAGGAGAGTTTTTCACACTGAAAGCTGTTTATTTGGATCTATATTTATGACTGTTTTCTTTAATAAATACCTCTGTTTAGGAGGTGCTGTTGTGCCATATGTTTCAACAAATCCCGCATCAAGCAAGTCCAGATGGATGAAGAGCATTTTATGACACATCTGATATTTTCTTTTTTTGTTTTGCCTGAAAAGGGTAAAAGTAGTACATGAAGTCCTGCACAGTGTATCCAGATGTTCTTCCACGATCTACCTAAACCCTATGTTTTTTGCTGTGGTTTTAAAACCTGAGAAGCCAGAGATGCACTTTATTGGTTTGTCCAATATCAGTGCCAATAGTTCTTTCTATAATGACGGTGTGGTGCAAATTCCATCTTTTTTTTTTTCATAAGGCCAAGCTGGTCTGTTGCTTTGGGATGACAGGCAGTATTTCTTTCTAAGTTTTTTATAAAAAAACAAGTGTCTAATGAGTTCACCTTTTTTAAAAATGCAGTGTATAAAGTGTCTTCCAGCAAAAGCACCAGTTTTCCCCCTCTAACTGGCCATGACTGTGTCTCATGCTTTCTATCTTTAAGAAAAAATTTTAAACTTTGCTTATACAAGCATATGTGTCCTGGCTATGTCTGAAAGTATTCTCATCCAATTGCTTTATTTTCTAATGTATTTGCTCGATTCACCTGTTGATCTGTCCTAACTTTGTTGAGGATGGATAGTGGGGGGAATGACTTTCTTTTCCATGAAATCAGCAGGAGTGATCTCCAGGAGCAAAAGCAGGGATATAGTGTGTGTACTTGGAGAAACTGAGACACTTTTTTCTTCAGTGCTTGCCTGCTGATACTTATTTAAGTTGCACGGTCAGGAGTGTTGTGACATTCAGAGGACAGTTACATGTCCCATCCTTGGAAGTGCTCAAGGCCAGGCTGGATGGAGCTCTGAGCAACCTGGTCTAGTAGAAGATGTCCTTGCCCATGGCAGGGGGTTTGGAACGAGACAAGCTTTAACGTCCCTTCCAACCCAAACCATTCTGTGATTCCACGAGTGTTCGATGCTATTGTCATGTGAAGGATAATCATATAGCCTTGGAGCAGTACCATATAACATTAAGCAACTCCTGGCTTAAGCAAATCATGGAATAGAATCATGGAATGGTTTGGATTGGAAGAGATTTAAAGATGATCTCATTCTAACACCTTCCATTAGATCAGATTGCTCAGAGCCCCATCCAGTCTGGCCTTGAACAGGGATGCCCTTGTCAAAAGTCCTTCTTCAGCTCTCTTTAGGAACTGAAGGGCTGCTATAAGGTCTGCCTGGAACCTTCTCCAGCCTGGATAACAGTCCTCTCCATGTAATCTGCTGTTTGTTCTCTGGGTTAAAATGCATGTGTCCATACTAAAAAAGTCTGGGGTCACTCCCATAGGTATTTGTTACTGTGGTTCAACACTTAAATTTGCATCTTTATCACAAAGGCAGTAGCTGATCATGACCTAAAAGTCCCATCAAGATTCATCTCACATAGAGTCATTTTGACCTCCTGTGTTTCACAGGTAAAGTGACTGTGACTTTACCAAAGGGACCTGATCTCTAAGAGTGCCAAGCATTCCCTTTTTAAAAGAGATGGCAACATTCAGATACTTGCTCTAATCACCAGCTGGTTTATAGCGAGAATCACTAGTCAGGTCTGACAGTCTTCATCCTGTGGTAGCTTTGTGGTTTTTCTAAGCACTCCACACCTACTCACAGCTCCTGGTGCTGTGACTCAACAGCAGGAGTGATTGTGTGCCTGCCTTGCAGCAGTCACTGTGGTTTTGGCAATTCACATCTAGGCAGTCCTCTGCTGAATTTTTTCTGAGTTCTCTTATAGCTATGGGGGCCAGACAGCAGTTTCTTCTAGAAAAAATAAGCACTCTTATTTTCCAGTTTCTTGCATATTTTCCCTGTGTGCACTTTTCATTGGCCAGCGGTACCAGGGGGTCTTATCACTGTAGCTGATCCAGTGCTTGGGTGTCTTTGGTGTCTTCTGTATCAGTGTATTGCGGTCAGCAGAATTTCATTACAAAAGAAAAGAAGTGTCTTTATATTTTCCTTGCATATCTTGTTCCACCAGCTTGGTTAATTAAATATGGGAATCTTAGGGACAGAATTGAGAGAAGTAAACTCTTCAACCTGCTCTCAGAATTCAAAGCTAGAGTTAATAATCTGTTTGCTAAAAGATAGCATTCTGGGGAATGAAACATATTTTTGTTACTACAGTATTCTTGTAATGGAAACATGGGAGTTTTGCACAAAGAGGGAAAGAAAAAGTAAAACAATACCAAAGTCCTTTTTGTTGCTGCTGTTTTAGTAGCATACAGCAAATGAATGTTTAACATGAAAGGAAATACAGATAAAATTAAAGTAATCATTAACTAAGCCAGTTTCACTGCAGGAACTTGATTGAATCCATTTGAGATTATTGCTTTGTGATATCTGTCTTTTCAGAGTGTGTTCTTGGTTAAAATACAATGAAGCACTACTTGATCACCCAAGGATGTGAAAAAATTAGGATTATTGCAGGCTTTTTGAGAAAAAGATCTGGTGCTCTGTAATTTGAGTGTTTAGACACTTTGAACGGGCTCATTAAAGATTGCTTAATATGAGTGAGCATTAAGTGGCTGCCTAAAAATACTATATAGCAATTACAATGTTTTTTTTAAAAATATATTCTATAGGTATATTTGAAGGTAATGGAAAGTCTAGGTATAATTCTGTTTAAAAGTCAAACAAGAAGCTTGTGCAGAAGAGACCTGGGAATAAGAGGGAATAGTCAGAGACTGCAGAACACAGAATTGTTTTAGTGTTGCATTTCTCAGGGCTTGGTTGAGCAGCTGATCAAGAGATTTCTTGGCTTATGCAGCCAAAGCAAGGATGGGTTTGTTTGCTGGAAACAATTCTCCAAAATAACCTGTGCCACAGTCTGTACTATGGACTTCCATTGTGTTCTTCCATCTTAAAACAGTAAAGAAGAAGACCAAACACTCTTATAAATAGAAGGGGAATTCTTTGTTCAGATTGTTATGTACAGACACAAAATTCCTTGGCTCACATCCTCAGGAATACAAAAACTCCTGGGCAATCACAGAATAAATTACCAGAATTTCTGGCCCAGTGATTTGTTGGAGAAATGGCAGTTGAGCATTCTTCAGTCTTTATTTCTCACAACGGCTTACCTATATTGCTTCTGCTTTCTATTCCAGATCATTCTAACCTTTTCAAGTAAAACTTTCCAAAATGCTCCTCTTTGTGAATTTAGACACATATTTTAAATGCTGCAGTTTCTTCTCTAAAGTAACTAAGGTGTTTTGTCTTTATTTCAGAAATTTGGTAGTCTCCATCTTGAATCGAAAGTCAGTGTCCTTTTTTTTCCTCCATTCTGACTTTGTGAAAGACATTCAGAAAGACATTCAGAAAGCCTGAAAACGTTGTTAGAGCTCTCTGAAGATCTGATTTACTTCATCCCTGTAGTGGGTTGTCTGTTATTAGTCCAAGCCCTGTTGGACTGATCTTTGTGTCCCTTGATCTTTTTAGGGAACTGCTCCAAGTGATGTTCTGTCTCTCTGGATTCTCAGACGCCCATTGTGCACTTTTATTGTTGTTCTTGGGAAGGCCTCTGAACCAGTGTGGTGGCAAACACAGCAGAAAGGTCCTGGAGAAGTCCGATAGAAAGAGCAGCAGTGTACAGGCAGCTTTTATTTTATACATAGCAACATTTGAGGCAGTAAATTACTTTCCATAACCATGACTGTAGATTATGGACCACTGGAAGGCCTCTGAACATTGCCCTGAGGGTTAGGATGAAGGAGGATCATGGAGTCTCTGGGATCTGTATCAGGAAATTGGGAAATTTTTGAGTTTGGGTGAGATACTTTGCTATTCTTTAAGGAAGTTCCATTTTAGAATCAAACAACAAGATAAAATCATAGTTGCTGTACTCTGAGGTAAAATTAAAAAAAGCCTAATTGCTTAAATGATGGGAACTAATAGCAAAGATCCAAATCCTCCAAGAAGTAACAAAGTGAATTAATTTGGATTCTTTCCTCTCAGTCAAGAGGATTCCCTCTGTTCCAATTGGACTACTTTACTTTACCCTTGTTTGTCTTCTTGTCCTGTCCATTTTCAGATCAGTTAAATCCATTTCTGGGGAGTCATCCACTGCAATGGCCTTCCTCATTTTTATGTTTTAATCTGCCTTCATATATGTGCCTGTATATAAATGTATAGAAATATTTTTTTGCTTGGAGCTTTAGTCAAGAGAACTGGCAATCACAGGGTATTAATCTTGAGTTCAAATTATCTCTACAGAAGTACACTGAAAAATCAAATAAGCATTCCTTTGTTAATCTGCTCAAAATTGGAATATTTTGACATATTTGGATCATAAATAAGGCCTAGCTTTTCCTTTACATGTGTGCATGTACAGCTAATAGAATTATAGTGAGGATATTTTATATGCAACAGAGGGCAAATATAGGCATTGTACAGCAAGAAGCCTGTCCCTCATTCCTAGTTTTGGGATTATCTGCTAAATTAGGGATAATTTCTGCTAAAATACTCTTGAATTCATGCCTGTTTACTGATCTTGAGTGTCCTCTGCGGTTTTAGAGCCACAAGCAGTTCTACCCTTTGATAGCAGGAGTTTTACTGTATATCTTGTTAATTCCTTATAAATCATGGTGCAAGTGTCCACTCTTTTTGTCTAGGAAGTCTGGACTAGTCCTCTTCTGCAGTGTTAAACAATCAGATATAATGATTTAACTTGGCAGATACACACAATTTAAGATTTCTGTTTTGAAGCAGTGGAAATAGGCAAATACCTGCATTTCCTGAGAAATCTTCAGAGAGCTTGGCTTCTTGATGCAGTTACAAACACTTGGAGTCCCAGTTTTCAGTTTAAAAATAAAAAGAAAAAAATCATGTGTACTGATTGCAGTGCAGAGAAGCTTAAAAATATGAATCTGACGGTTCCCAAGCAGGCAAAAAACTTTAAAAACAGTCCTTTGGTCTACCTTGTTGTGAAGGAGGGGGCTTTGGGGGGCCTAAAGGTTTGACATGATTAATATTGATTTTAAAAGTGTGGGCTGGGTTTGTGTGTGTGCTCAGGGACTCCAGTGGGGAGTCATGATGAATTTTCTCCTGGAAAAATACAAGGAGCACATCTTCTTTCCCCACTAATATGCAGTATTAACAGTGAGTATTTCCTCATGTCACAGGGATGTCTGTTAGCTCTGTAACTGCTCTGGGGCTTTTGATTTATTTCTTTTTTTCCCCACTCCCTTCACACCTTCCAACTTTGCCATGTCCGTCCCAGCTTGAGGAATTGGACAAGCCACCTTTCTTCCTCCATGTGGGCAGTGAGTCCAATTGTTCCTGGAAGTGTGAGCCATAGGAAGCCTCAGGAACAGGCTGTTCTGCTGCCCTGGAGTGTTACATAACTAACAGGCTCCTGAGACCTCTGCCATCTCTGCAGTGAGAGGGCCAGTTCTGACATGCAGCCAAAGCACTATTTTGTACAGGGGTAGAAGAGGACACTGCTGTTTCGGAGGGGATGGCAAATGCCATTGTTATCCTGATGCTGATCTCTGTTTTTGTCAGGGCCTCACACATAGTCTTTGACTTTTTCTTCTGGCCATGAGGAGATTAAACACAGAACGGAGAAGGAAAACAATCAGATCTCTAACTATCCACTGTTAATCCTTGCTGCTTTTCAATTTCATCTGTGTGGCAAGGGAGAAAAGTAAAACACAGGTAGTCAAATCTGCACTGGGGTTTAAATAATTTTTTTTTTTCCCTTTTGAGGGAGAAGTTGCTGGTTGTTGGAGGCAAAAATGGGTCATGGAGCTGCTGCATCTTAAAAATAAAATCACTGGCAGACTTCCCTGCCTGCAACATAGTGCACTGAATTTCAATGAAAGTCACCCAAATGTACAGAGCTCACAGGCAGCTCAGAATGCTGCAATAGAAACTGCTACAGAGTACATTTCTAGGCAACTTCCGTGGCATTTGATTTGCTTCTTCATAAATCTTTTCTCAATCAAAGTGCTATTATTTTTTTTGCAGACAAATATCTATCTGGATTCTGAACGAAGCAGCATTCATAATGTTCTCTATTTCCCCTTTCATCCTCATGCAGAAGATGGTGGTTTCTTTGAAAATGTAAAATACATTCTTCTGAAAACAGTCAATTTGGAAGGCAAAAACCAAATCCAAAACCTGTGGTTTAAAAGGGGTAGAAAAATAATTTATTATCACAATTTATTTATGCAGACAGCTACAAAGACTTTGTTGAGCCTTTTCTTTTCCTTTTGATCTTCTCCTTCTTTTTAGAGTGCTTTGGCAAAATATCACAGTTTGGGATAGCAATATGGGATTAGTGGATTATGACTGTTAACCAGGAGGCTGGTAAATAGCTGCTGTGTTGGTGCTGGAATTGTTTTCTATGATACTTAGCCACTAGTTAATTACTATCAGGTCACCCCCTATCATAGGAGGTGCCAGGTAATAGATGTAAACTCAGTGCAAAGCACATGTGATCAAATCCTAATCATCAACTGGGCTGGGATGAAATCTCTAGAGCTTCTGATATCTCTTGTTAGCATGAAGTGCAACTGAACAAAAAAGCACTTGTTTTGATTCTATATTCTTCTCACCAGCCTCAGATTTTTGGACTGTTTTCCATCCACAAACTTTATCCAAAAGACTATCATCAGTACTAAATTGTGTAATCCCAAGGAATAGAATGTGTGAATATGGCTGGCAGTGGAGTCTTAGTTTTACAATATTTGTAAGCCCTGAAAGAGCAGGCAGAGCTTTGTTTCTGGTGTGGTCAGTAAGTGAATTTCCTAGTTGAGGCTGCACATCCTTGTCACAGGGAGGAATTTCTCCAGAAGGGCTAAAACCATTTCAGTACATTCCCTTAAAGCCCTGCTACTTGTGTCTGGCAAACACACAGCCAGTTCTCACTTTTCCTGCTGCTGGATAGTGCAGCAGTAGCACAGAGGGTAAAGGTGGGTGTCTGTCTTCTCCCCTCTGACAGTACAGTAATGTATTTTCAGTTCTGTGCCTTAGACTGCACCCAGACAGTGGCAGACCTGAAGTAGAAGCTTTACAAGAACTGGTGGCTGTGGTTTGGCAGGATCATTTCTGAGGCTACTCAGGAATGGAAATCTTGGTAGAGGTCAGCAAGTGGAGAGTTCCCTGTGACTGGTCCCTCTACTGGAACTGGCAGTAGAAGGAGAGGGCTCTTCTCTGAAAACTCAAATCATGTGTTTTTACCTGTCTGTACAGAGTCTCTGTCTGCCTTGGCTGTTTTACTGAGTCACTGCGGACAAATTATTCATGGTGTGTTTTTACATCAGTTAGCACTTGCTGGTGTGAAGTTTGCCTCTGGTAGGGAATGTCTGATATCACTGGGCTCTGGGTCATATTCTCCAAAATTAGCATTTTCATATGCAATATCTAAAGGGAATGTTGACCACATTTCAATCTAAATTAATTTCACTTGTACTTGTTTTGAAAACATTAGATGTCCTGTCTTTCCTTCTTCCCAGTGGTTAATTTTCCCATATTTATCCTTGCTGGCTTGTTGTTTAATTGGCAGATGGGTTCGTTTAAGTTGATAGAAAACTGAACTCTGAAGGGAAGCATGTTATCAAAATGCATAGGCTAATCTTATTAGGTGAAAGCATTTTTGCTTAAGTGGAAAATGATTAGACTGTATCTTCAGTATCTGTTCAGGAGAGGCTGTGGCTGAGTCTTCTGTTCCTGGAGGCTCATATGGTATTCCCTGAGTCATGTAACTGTGAACAGTGAGGCAAAGGAAAATTGTTTCCCTTAATTGTAAGTGGTGAACTCTATCTTGCTTCCCTGCTGAAATTACTGTTTTGTGTTATTTTCAAATATCATTGGAATAAGCAGTAAGACACAGAGCATGTTGGGAAGTATATGAAAGCCCCTCCTTTTTTTTTTTT
Source organism: Lophotriccus pileatus (assembly GCA_035583135.1). Taxonomy (NCBI): domain Eukaryota; kingdom Metazoa; phylum Chordata; class Aves; order Passeriformes; family Tyrannidae; genus Lophotriccus; species Lophotriccus pileatus. Next base: position 453,729 of record JAWWES010000115.1, read on the forward strand.
TGTCCTCCCCTAACTGAATCCACTCAGTTATATTCCTGACTGTGCCTGCAGCTGAAGTCATGTGGTAGTACATCTGCTTTACACTAACAGCACCAGTTTATGTAATTCATTTTGTGCAACCACAAAGTCAGCTGCTAATCCAGGCTAATCCAGCACTTTCCTGAAGAGCTGCACTAACAAATCTTGCTTCAGGGTTTTCAGCTCGTGGTCTGCTGGACAGTACCTGGAGCTTGGAGGAGGTCAGGCCAGGCTGTGCAGAGCCACCGTCTCTGTCCCTCACTGATATCCACAGCCCTCCAGGGCAGGGCTGCAGTGGGAAGCCCCAGGATGTGTGGGTGGATGTGCTCCTCATCCCTCCATCTGGGCAGGCTGCAGCAGCACAAGTAGAGGAGGTGCCTGGGACAGCCAGCCCTGACAGCCAAGGGCTGATGTGCCAAGACACACCAGAGCCCCTGGTCTGCAGCAGTGACTTCTAAAACAAATCCTGACAAGCACACCTCGGGGGGAGTGCAGGCTGTGTCCTTGCATCCCTGCACAGCCAAATCCAAGGCCTATCCAGAGATCCTCTTTGTTTCCCTGATTACGGTGATTTCTGCAAATTGGAAGCACACCATTTGGGGTCTGTGTGAAAATTGAGGAGATTTTTATTAGCTCTTTGGGGTTTTTTTATACCTGTGCTGTCAGGAGATGCCTCCCAGGATTTTCATCCTGGGAAAAGGGAGCTCTCCTAAATGGCAGTGGACACCTGAATGCCTGCTCCTGAAGCAGAGCCAGCAAGAGCTGAGAGCTCAGGCTCTACTCCCAGAGAAATTGTTGAATTCCAGGCTGCTGCCTTGGATCCCCTTCTTTCACTATTGCACATCTTAGCACTTCTTCCTTGAAAATGAGAGACGCGAAGCTGTTTTCTTTCTTAACTTACCCTTAAGTCCTTATTTGTGACTAATTTCTAAGTCCTCATTTCTACCTCTGCATTTATATGTCCTTATTTCCTGACCCTGCCTGAAAAGAAAAATACAATTCATTACTTCTGATCTTTCTTTTTGTTGGTAAATACAGATGCTTAGGTCTGATTTTGGTCTTGAGGCTGCCCTGATGGAGATGATGGCACCGTGAGGGGAGTGAGACACTGGAACAGGTTGCCCAGAGAAGCCATGGCTGCCCCATACCTGGAATTTTTCAAGGCCAGGTTGGATGGGACATTGAGCAACCTGGTCTAGTGGGAGGTGCCCTTGCCCACATCAAGGGCCATTGGAACTGGATGATCTTTAAGGCCCCTTCCAATCCAATCTGTGATCTTATGTCTCCAGAGTCTAGAGAACACAGCCTGCCGTAAAGCCATGTCATGGATATGGCTGTGCAGAAGCAATCCCTACCCTGCAGAATCTGCTGTCAAGAGCAACTCCAGGTCAGTTTGTTCTTTTTTGAATAGCATTTGACCCAGAGCCATATGGATCTCCTGAAAGTGTTCCCTGTCCAGGGACTTTGTGGAGCAAAACTAGATGGAATATCCCCAAGTTTCCTCAGTGTTGCTGTTAGTTATCCCTACATCCATATGGTTGTGATATGGGGATCAACATCAGAAACCCATTGACAGCCAGAGAGTCTGTGCTGTGTTTAAACACTTAATACCACTTAAAATACCCTGATTTTATTTGGGCTGCTTGAGATGGGGAGAAACATTCTTTCCTCTTCTGAAGTATTTGTTCAAAGAACAGCAACAACAAACAGCCCCAACCACAAGCTGTGGGAGCATGACTTCATCTCAGTTTTCTCCACGCTGTGCTGGGCAGAGGAACAGGGAAGGCATTTGCAGATGCAAAAATACACTTTTGGGACTTCTCCCTGCAGGAAACCATTGCTTCACAGAGGAATGATTTAAACAGCTGTAGTTTGTCTTGACAGCATTATTTTCTTTACTCTGAGCTGCAAAGTAACCTTGTTGCTATGAAAATCAGATGCTGCAGTAAATGCCTTTGCAGGTGTTGGGTGTTCCTTGAAAGAGCCGGAGGTGGTTGAAAAACAGAGGGACACTTTGCAAAAAAATATTCTTTTCTTGCCACAAATCCCCAAACTTGAGTTTAAAAGAAAAAAAACCGTGTAGTTCTTCTAGAAACCAAGATAAAATTTGCAGGGGAAAAAAACTCTCCCTGAGGAGAAGCTTTGTTTTATCCTGCAGTAGTTCCTATTACTTATGATGGCACCAGTGCTGTGTAAAATCCCCTGTCAGCACTGAAATGCAGCTCAGAGAAAAGAACAAGAACCAGGGGTGGAACTTTTAGGTCTTGAAATCACTAGACTTTGTTTCAGGCTTGTCTAAATAAACAGTTGGGTTTGTGGGGTTTGTTTGTTTGTTTTAATAAAACAGTGAAAATTCTATTGAACTGAGATAAAGCACACCTCAAATATTTTACGGTGGCTGAACCTCAACTCATCATTTCTCAGGTTTTCCTTAGTATTCTATTGGACTGGAACTCTAAATGACTCATAACATGCTTAGTTGCTTTGGACAGTTAAATAAGGGATGAAAATCCAAGCTGGTGCACAGCAATAGTGTATTTTTATGTGTGTCACTCCTTTGTTAATGAGCTCAATTCTCAGCAGCCATTCTCATTTCTAAAACTCTACAGAAACATTCTCTCTGTGTTGGACCATAAATAGCAGGTGGCTTTTGATTAGTGTAGGATGACTAGTAGCACTGCAGAGCCTGTAGATAGCCATGAGAAAAGGAACTGAGTTCACTCAGACTTCTGCACTGTCAATGCATTTGCCATCCAGACTCAACTAAGATGAACCTTTATGAGTAGAAGATATTCCTGTGCCACTTCACTTTCTCCCTGTGACGTGGGGATATTGACTAGAGCAAACCTGCCTATACACAGTTCCTTTACTCTCAGTACAGCTTTGCCTGTCTTGTCTGCTTAGGCTGAAGCTTGTTGTGGCAGTGACAGGCTGTACGTGCCTTGGGAAGAGGGAAGCTGAGCACAGGAGCAGCCTTGAGGTACTGCTGTGACACAGGCGCTGCTGCTCCAGAGGATTTGATGGGCAGGGAGAACATCTGCCTGGCACCTAATGCTGAACACGTCAGGCCCTTCCCTGCAACAAACTGCTACTGACTGAAGTGAAACTAAGGCTTTTTAGCTCTCCTGATTAACTTTAAACAGGAATGTTTTAAGGGGAAATAGAAGCAAATATTTTGAGTAAGTTACCAAGATACCTGGGGAGAGTTTTCTCCCTCCTCCCGGACTGCTTTTCTTGGTTTAGCTTTTACTACTGAGCATAATCGGAATTACAGAGTAATTTCATAATACAGTAATCTGCAGTCTGTAGGTTTCCAACTTAGAATCAACTGAGCCCCTGATCTTACTCAAGTCTTTGCTCCCTCAAAGAAACTGTCCATGGCCTCCCAGTGGAAGGAGTCCCTGTCTGTGGCAGGGAGTTTGGAACCAGATGATCTCTAAGGTCCCTTCCAACCCAAACCGTGCGATGATTTGATGTTTACAGTGCTCTGTGCAATCCAGTCCTTGCTGGCTGTTCTCTCTCTATGCCTTTAAAGGAGGTCACTGCGGAGCAGAATGACATCACACGGCTGTGACCTGAGTTCCCACCGTATGCTCACATCCACCACAGCAGCTCCACTTCCCATCATGTGCCTTATTGTGCCCATTTTCAGCTTTCATTTCTCATCCTCTGCACCCTCCTCTGGCCTCAGCCCTTTCCCCTTCTCCAGCTGTCTGGCTTACCAGTGCTTCTGGTGTGTGTTTAGGGGTTTAAAACCTAATTATACTTTAGTTTGAAGGCAAACTAATATCTCTCTTTTTTTTTCCTCTCTTTTTCACCTCAAGGCCCAGCAAGAGTCAGTGAATATGGGTTAACTTCTGGGGGTAGCGCTCTGAGGATCGCCCGAAAGAAGCAGCAGTTCATTAAATTTTATGTTTCTGGTTAACTTCTCCTCATATTCTAATTTAATCCAAGAAACAGAAATGTGCAGTGGGCACTGAAAATCTGGTTTAAGATAAGGGCTTAAGGCTGAATGTCACAATTACAGTGGCTGTTTCTTCAAAATTAACTTTTCAGCATGTGTTTTCATGGAGGTTATAAACTGACTCTAGAGCCACCCAGGCTTTTGTGGTCCTGCAGAGCATCAAGAGCAGTGAATAAAATACTGTCATCATCTGGAATTATTGTTGTTGATAGGGTAAATCTGGGAATCCTGTCAAAATAGGTAAGATTTCTTAAAAACCTTTGGCTCAAGTTCGCTGCTGTTGGTTTTGATCCTCAAAGATACCCTTAGCACAGGGGGATTTGTGCATATTCGTACTTTGGAAGTCTAATCAACCCCCCATGAATGTGGACAAGAACCATTTTTTTCCTTTTAATGAACTTTTGATTAGAATTTAGATAGAAAACCTACTGTGCTGTAAGTGGAGCTTACAGCTGCCTGTATTTAAGTTAACATTTAGCAAATGAACTTGGGACTGCCTGGAGCGAATTTTACTAAGACATTTCTGATATAGTATTTCATTTTAACTTTTTTTTTCCTATGCCAACTTGAACCATTCTGGATTTAAGATTAAATAACCAAAAGTCTTGGTAGTTTAATGAATGAAATTCATGGAAGAAGCTAAGTGAGTTGTTTTGCCTCTGTTAGGGAAGATCTTCCAGCTGTCTCATGGAGAAGCACTGTTAGTGCTGTGGACCAGAGACATGGAATTTAGCAGCAAGGTTTCTCTCCTGCGTCTGCATTTCTTGCAGCTCTTTGCAGGTTTAAAAATACTCTGTGTTCCACTAACTTCCAAACAAACTGTCCTCTCTCTGGAAAGGCAACAAAATGGCTCAGCAAACAGCACTAACATCACCCACACCCACGGGCACACGCAGCAGCCCTGCATGTACTTAAGCTGTCTCTAACACATATAATTTTCCTTATTTTCAAGTGCTCCTCTCTTCCCTTCTCCATGCCTTTAAAATAAAAGATTTATATGTTTGTATGTACACACAGGAGAAGGAAGAGGGAGGAAAAAAATAAAATGTGGAGATTGGTTTGTCTGCCTCTAAATCCCTCAAATAAACATCTGGAGGGGGTTTCTCCAGGTTCAGGTCCAAATCCAAAGCCTGTGGAGATTAGCAGTTAGTGTGACACACAGAATATTTTGGAGAATAATTATCACCTATATTTCTAGATTTAAAGTATATCTGTATTAAGTGTCACGTGGCACAGGCAGCTCTGTTAGGGGTTGCTTTATAGCTTGCCATGGAAACTCTGGCATATTTAGTTTTCTTCAGAAATGAAGGAGGCATTGTATTTAATCCATATAAGCCAGAAAAATGTACATTTCTTTTAAAAAAATTAAACCCAAGCATCATTGGTTTCTAGTCCTAAGCTTTTGTTATATACAGTAATATCACCAAATCTTCAAGAATACCAATCATCTTTTACCTTTGCATCAAATCCTGCTGCTCTTCATAGGATGTGCTCCATCAAACCACTCTGTATGATCTGTAGCTTTTTTTCTTGCATTTGTGTCAGTCCAGAAAGCTGTAACACACTCTTCTGGGTTCTTCTTGTGTGTTTGTGCTAATCATTAACATCCTAAATTTTCAAGGTTTCTTTGATTTTTTTACTTAGCCTTTCCAATTTTCTCTCCTCATTTCTCACTGCTGAAATCAGGCCAGGTATTTAATGAAGGTGATTTTCTTTTTTTCTCAAGTTATTACATTCCATATGAATTTTGTTCTGTTGAGGAATAACATTCAAGTATCCTTCCTTGGGGTTATTTCACTATTTCCATTCCTAGCCTGGACTAGGAGAGGAGGACAATGCCTGATATAAAAGAAGTCATTAATTGTGGAATTTAGAGCTCAACAGAAGTTTGTCTTTTAGTTTGCCTTCAGTTTTTAAGCAAAATTTGAAGTAATCCAGCTGGCTGGTTTATTCAGCTCTGGCACTTGAGAACATCAAAACACTTTTTCCCTTTGACCACCTCAAGCCAACACCAACTTGAGGATCTTGCCCTGTTGCAAACTGTTGGTGAAATTGCATTCAAAGTCTAGAAATAAGTGCTGTTTATAAAACTTTGTGTCTTTGAGCACCTTCTTTTTTTTTTTTTTCTTCCCTCTCAAACCTGGATTTCCACAGGGACGAAGGAAAATACTGATTGAAAAATATAATGTGCTCAAAAGGAAATTTCTTACCAGGAATAGGAGGCTTTGCTTTCAAAAACCTGGTTGTTTTTTGTTTCCATGATCAGTGTGGCCATTTTATCTTATGGGAATTGTAATTCCAGCTCCTTGCTTTGTCCCTTTCCTTCTAGTGAGCCTTGTCCCTAAGGGGGAATTCTGTACCGTCCTCAGGGAAAGTCTGCAGTATTTCAGGGAATCAGGAGCCAAGCAGAGGGAGAAAGGGGGATAAAAAGGGAAAAGCCATATTTGAGGCAATATTCTGTTTAGCTGCTCCTTTGGGGATTTGGGGGGGCAACAAACGGAACAAACAGAAATGGATTGTTCTAATGACAAACTGCACAAGGCTGAGCCTATCCTTGAATTATTTCAAGAACAATTAATGCTAGAAAAGTCAATTTCCAAAAACATCAGAGAAATGCAATATATTAAACTTATTTACTGAGGTAATTTTCAGCCAACTCCTGGGAGACCCTGCATGCAGTGGAAGAGGATACAAAGACAGATGCAATGAAGCATTTCAGTATTTCTATCCTTTAAGCTTTCCATTTGGGAAAAAGTTCCAGTGGCTTGGGTTTTGATCTTTGTTCAAGATAAAAACAGATGTCAAAACATGTTCCTTCACAGCAGCAGCTATATTTTTGATCAGCTTTAATGGAATTATGATTTTCAGATAGGGTGCATTCTTGTCAAACATGAAAATATTACCTCCATTAATATCTTCATTACTTTCTTATATATTTTTTGCCCTTTGCAATTATCCTTGTGTTTTTATGTTCCCATTCTGATGCATGTTCCAGGGTGATTATTGCCCTCCCTCAGTAGGTTTTGACATTGCAGAAGGATTGTGCTGTCACAAATATTAGAATCCCCAAATGCACAGGATTGGAAATGGTCAGCAGATTAAAAATGCTTCGCTTGAAGTTTATTCTTTGGTTTGAAGTAGTGGGGGAAATATTTGCATACATGAATTTTTAATAGGTACTAAAAATAAAAAGCTGCTAAAGAAAATGTAGCTTGTCTGCATTATCATGCAATTTTAATTATGAAAGCATTTATCTTCTTAGTGTATTCTGACTTACGGCCATGTGAGACACATGAGTGAACTGTCACTCATGAAGAATTAATTATAATTTGTCCATATAGGGGAAAAAACCCTGGGAAAATATGATAACACTTTTCATTGGCAGCAAACCCTAGTTGTTAGTCATTTGAGAAAATTATTCTTAGCAGACTATAGAAATTCTGTGGCTCAAAGTGTTCCCTAAAAAAGGTGTATTAGCACGTGGCTACATCCATTACAGGAATAGATTTTAACAACTAAGGAACTACATGCTTCTGTACCATAACACTTATTTCATTTTCTTCTTTGCCTTGAACAAGAGAAAATATTTTGATTCAGTGTTTGGCAATCCAAGGCAGGTTATTTTAAATAATATTCACTTGGAATGTACCGAATGTAAAGTGCTGTTTTTAGAGTCGTTACTTTTCTACAGTATTGCAAACCAAAATCTTCAGTTTCCCACGTGTAATAGAACCAATTTGTAAAGAGCCTTTAGGCTTTGTTCTTCTCCTTTTCCCAGGTGAGTGGCAAATAACTACTTGTCACTGACACACAGGGCAACAAATGGATAAAGCAAGCATGGATTCTGAGCTCTATAATTTTTAATAATTTTTAAACTAGCTACAAAATGTCAATCACTTCACAAACTGACAGGAGACATAAGGAATTTTTCGTATTACATGCTGTAAATGATATTTATCTCACAGTTTATCTAGAGTTCATTCATTTAGGTTTTTTAATTTTTTTTTTTTAGTTTTAATTGTCAGCTACTAAACATCTCAGCGATTTGGTGTGCATAGCTCTAGGTAAGCAACAGAGAACTGTACTGATAACAAACCACATGGGGATAGCGACTAGTAAGAGAGAGCCTTATAAAAATTACATTTCTTTGCACCATTTCATATGGTTGTTGTTTCCTCCAAAAGATAAGTCTTCAAAAGCAGCAGACAAACCCAATATATTACACTTATTTCTTTTTGTCTTTGACATATTTTCAGCCAAGCTTTTATTTTGCTGGCAATGGCTAAATGGTGAGTGCCAAATCCCTCCTTTTTTGTTTCCATAATTAAAAAAAAATGATCATGATTAATAACTATATATATATCAACAAGAAAAAAGTGGCACAACTGCAAACTTGCTGGTATAACATAGTCCCAAAAGAGTCCGAATACTGAGCATGCTTTTGTTGTCATTGTTGGTGTGCTACTGCCATGGGAAAACTCTTGTTTAAGTAGGAGTCTAAAAGTCTATTTATTCCTCATGCATAAATGCATAAATCACATCACTTTTTAGTGCAATGCTTGTTATAGTAATATAATTCCACATTGTCTAATCATGAAATCATAACAACAGATAATGGCAATGAAGAACTGAAGACAGCAGGTTTAAGTGCTTAAACATCATGATACCCAAAGACAGGAGCATGGCAGTAGCTCTGTGGAATGTCACAGTTTTACAAGAACAATACTGTATATTTAAAGGTTAACAGCACGTTTAGCATTCCAACAGTGTTGTCATTCAGCAAACATCATTAAAAAAATAATGGAGAGGGAAAAAGAAAGGAATCCAAAACAGAAACAAGGAAAGGAAAAACCCCAGAAAACATCATAGTGAGCTATAGCCATCAAATCAGCACTATGTACAACCTTTGGAAAGAAAGATATCTAGAAAAAAATAATTACAAGTATCATTTTTGGAAAGCTGACAAACTACACAGGACAACATTTACAATGGGGCTGATATGTGCATGTGTGCAAACCTAGTAGATAAATACCATGATAAAAGCATGAAGGTGCTGCCCTCTTGGGCAGCATTAAAAGGAAATGCACTTTGCTGCATTTAACCACTGCCCAGCATCTTTGTTGCACGCTGGTTGGCTTCATCAATCCTGGTTTTGTTGGAATCAGCCTAGGGAAACACAAAGGAAAGAAACAGATGAGTACAGGGAAGAAAGAGAAGAGACACTCCTGTAGTTTTGGAAAAAAACCAAACTTGAAAATACCAGAGAGCTGCTTTTTATAGTGGTGTTATGGAACCCAAAAGGAAATTACAGCTTTGTTGGGTTTGTGACACTTCATGTAGCCTTTGAGCAGAGCCTTTATGTTTGTAATCAGCTGCACTTAACTCTTGGGAATGCTGTGTCAGGTGTGTAGCTGGCGCTGTTGATAGCACTGCTGGTGTTGATGGTGATGGATTCAGGAGAACTGGTGGTGTGCATGTGGAGTTTGCTGGTGAAAAGCTTCAGGACCCTCTAAGATTCAGTGGACCTGACTAGTTTAGATCACCAGGCATGCAGTCAAAACTGAAATTTGGGTTAGTGTAGAGAACCATTGGAGCAGAGAAGAAAGATCATTTCATGTAGGGAATGCTGGCAAAGAGAAATTTCTTTGGAAATATCAGCCTGGACATCTTTGCTCTATACGCAAAAAGAAGGGAATAGGTAGGAGTGATGCCAGTACTCCAACAAAGTTCACCAGTGTAGTTGAAAGACAGACTAACCTCTCTCACTGAGCAGCAGCATAAACAGGAATTAAGGAAAAGTAGGGATTCTACTGTTACTTGAAGCAATCAACTGGAATTTTTTGATGGTTGGACTGGATGATCCTAAAGTCTCTTTATAGGTTTCAATATAAAACGCTGTTAATAAAATGGAACCACTTGGGAGGTTTGGGAGTTCTCTCTGAGTGGGAAGACACTTTGGCCTGTTCTGTAGCTCTGCAGAAGTTGGTTTTGGAGACTAGAGATGTTGTTTGAGCTGACAGAAATTGGCAGAGCTCCATCCCAAGCCCACGTTGCCATGCCTACTTACTCTAGCAGAGGGACTAGATAGAAAATGGTTTCAATTTTTAAAAATCAGACCTGTGGGAAAGGTGAGAGTTATGTTGCTGCTTTAAAAGCATGAGCTCAAATAGCAAACTCTTTTCTGTGGTTTGATGGCTGCATTTTGTTAGTTTTGATGATTGTTTCCGCATCTCTGGAGTGTATCCAAATTGCACAGGTTTATTTTAAATCTCCAATTTGAAACAACAGAATGGTGAAGCAATGCTCCCAGATGCATTTAAAAATCCTTTAAAGATGGTTATACCGGTGTGCAATAAATCAGTCTGAAATATCTTGGGGTTTTCTCCATAATTGTTTTGGAGAATACTATATGGATGTGTATTTATAGTGCAGTGGCATGTGCCAGATCCTCAACAAGTGTAAATCAGCAAAACTGCTCATTACAAGCCCCACTCCTTTATTTGAGCCATGAGTTTGACCTTGTCTACCACAGGACAATTTTGTGTGCTTGTGCCTAAAGGCTTCCTAAAAAGTTAATGGTTTTGGAAGCAGCTACATTTCTGATGAAATACATGAGTATTTATTGAATATTGGTGAAACATCATGTTCCTAATGATATTTAGACCTTAGTACCTGGTGGATGAAGTTGCATGGAAGGCAGTGGGAGTCTTTGTGCAGACCTTCTCACCTAGGTCAAGACAGAGTGCTTTAGGCCCTTCCTACTTTCCTCCTAGCCTCCTATTTATGGCCTCTTTAGGGCCAGGCTTTTCTGGTGGTAATGTCTACGAGATTGCTCTGGTTTGGATGCAGGCATCCAGTTTAACATAAACTCTTCAGGAGCATTTGGGTTAGCTTTGTGATGCACCCCAAAGTGTGCCAGCCAAGGGTCTTTCTAATGGTCCTAATTGATACAAAACACAGTGCTCCAGCAGGTCAGGAAAAGAAAACAACCTGGCAATGCTGCATGCCCACCACCAGCTAGGGATGATGTTCTGTTGGCATATTTCATTGCATTTCTGGTTTCAGCTAACCATCAGTTCTGTCTTTTAGAGAGGTTTATCCTAATATATTGTGGGGTTTTTTCTAGTCTCTCATTACTGCCTCCTTACTCTGAGAAATCTGGCAGATTTTCACTAAGACTGAAGACTGTGTTATTTCTGTGCCGCTCTCATGATGACTCCTCTGTGCACAACACAAATCCATCTTCCACAAATGTGCCACTGTTCCTTAGCCAAGGGCCCTGGGTGACGAGGACTTCCTGAGAGGCTGGATTTAATGAATCCCATCAGCTGCCAATATTACTTTGCCATTGCTGTATGAAATGGGAAACTCTGTAAGAAGAACACAGCGCTGTGGAAGCCCAGTCCCTCAGTAAGCTGCCTGCTCTCAGCATGTGCTGCCTGGAGGTTTGGCCCAGGTGCTTTATGTGCACAAAGGGCTTGGTCAGTGTTTTAAAAATCCAGATGTTTGCAAGTCTGAGCTGGTAGGAGAACAGTGACTTGTTAGGCTTGCTGTACTTTGGAATAGTATCCTGCAGGCATAGGTAGGACACCACTGATTTCCATCCACAGGGCACAACTCCTGCCACTGCGTTACGACAGGAGCAAGGACGATATGAATAACAGCAGTAAATCTTTCCCCCCAAGCTCCTAGTTTTCCCAGAAACACGAAATGGTACAGAATGACATCCCAGTAATACTGTCTATTTTCCAATAAAGTAAAACAAACAGATGCAACTTTATAAAATAAAAATATTGACCAATGCAGAGCCAGGTGCTTTGTGGTGTTACGTGACTCTCTCTCAGGGACGAACTTCCAACCTTTAAGATAATTTATACTTTACCTAGTTTTCTCTGGAATCAAACTCCAGTAAGGAGAGCTCTCAGAGTGAATCCCTCAGTGTAGTATTTTTAATTTTTTTCATTAAGCTCTGTTGCAGTTAATGGACATGAAAACCAGGCATAGGCATCCTGCTTGTGTGAGGATGCTTGCATATGTAAGGAGGCTCAAGAGTACAAGCTCTGACCACCTAAGGTCAGAATTAACTCTAAGCACCCCTTGTAAGTCCTTGGGTTAGATCCTCAGGTTGTGTAAATCTCAGCAGAAGTCAAGTGTTGTGTTGATTTTACACCAGATGAAGATGACCCCTCTTATGTCACTTCAGCCTGGCTGTGCCTGTGCCTGGAGCTCTGCCAGGAGGAATGCAGATGGCTTGCAGATCGTGGGATCTGAGGAGGGCAGCCAGGTTTGGAGGGGGCTGCTCTCTGCTTCAGAAATCTGTAGTGCAGGTCTGCTGCTGGAATGGAGCTCTCTGCCTTTAGAGGGGGTGATTTTAGAATAGTAATGCTGAGCTTTTGTATTTCAGTGGGGCCATGTGGGGCCCAATTATATATAAATACACAAACACACACACACACCTCCAAGAGAGCAAGTAGATTTCTGTCCTAATGTTGTTATAAGCAGGCATCATGACAAAACTGGCTGCACTTTTACCATACAGCAAAACCTTGCTTAATAAATCCCCATCCTCCTTTGGGGACTGATCCTCCAAGCAGGTGATATAATCCTGAACTGCTCATGGAGTTTCTGAGGAAGGGGAAATCCAGGAAGGTTTAAAACTTTCCAGGAAGGGCCAGGGCGTTCAGACCCAATGCTCACAATTCTGCATAGCTCAGGGCACTTCTTGTTTCCCAGAGCTGCTGCAGAAGGAGCCTTGATGTGTTCTAAGGGTCCCCTTGCAGTTGTTGCCTGGCATATTCAACAAATGGGTTCGATCCAGCCTGCGCTGAAGATCCACAGCAGCGAGCTTTGCTTTGGTCCAAAGATTCGGAGGGAGAAGAGAGGAGCTCTAGCAGCTATTTCTGTCCTTTTTCCTCCTCCAAGCTGAGAAGGAACTGTAGAAGGGAAAACACAGCCCCTTTTGGGGTCACGTTAGGAATGCCAGCTCTTACCTTCTCCATGATCCTGTCAATCTGGCGGTTCTGTGTGTCGATCTCGTTGCCCATGTCCAAGGCCATGTGACGTAAGTTGCCAATGATGCCACTGACCTGCTCGAGGTTCTCATCCATTTCATTTTCCCGGGCATCGTTTGTTACCCTGGGAGCAAAACACCAATTCTTTAAAGCACAGACAGGAGATTCCCCCTGAAACTGTGATTCACCCGAAACCTCCCCTGCATCCTCCATCACTTGTCACCTGAGGAGCAGCTGCTTTGAAGAAAAGGGATTTATAAGCAGCTTGCCTGAAAAACATGGTTCTTTTTGGATGTTGGGATCAATTTCCTGGGTTCATCACTGCTCCACTTATACTGCTTTTACTAGAAGTGTTGCTGTCTGAACTTTCCTGTACCACAAACTGCACCTCTCTGCAGTGATCAACCTTCTTGAACAGAGAACGAAAGGATGCCCTGTTTGGATCTGTGTGTGGTTAGAGTTCATGGGAAGTGCTGGAGAGTGGTGGAATTATAGCTATTCCAGGTCCTCTCCTTGAAGTGCATATAGCTAATGGGAACTGGCCAGTCCTCTTATGCTTGGGGCTCACAGACATGTTGTGGAAGAGCTGCTTCAGCTGTGAAAATTCTGACCTAACATCCTGTTTAAGTAACTAGTTCTGGTAAATGACAGAAGCAGCTTCTCTTAGTAAAGATCTTCTGTCTGTCATTCTTAGCACTGTCTTTTGCAGTTGCTTGCTTTTTGGAACAAAAAACTTTTACTTGAGCCAAGGCCCAGCTCAACTTTCCAGTGACTGAAGAGGCCTGGGGTGACTGGCACTGGGAAAAGCAAGGTCCATGGGTCCCACTCCGAGAATTCCTACTTTGTGCCTCTCATACAATTTCTGTTCATGTAGGTGCCCACAGGGTGCTATTTGCAGGACAATTAATATTATGTAGCATAATTTCCTTCACTGCTATTTTGTGATCATGTCCCAGCCTTCATTTTGGTGGGGCTGCCATCCAGAAATTAAAAACAAGTGAATGGCAAACCCAGCAAACTTAAATGGCAACTCCAGCCCACACTCCAGATTGCATGACAGCATTGTTTCTATCACACTGATTTCCCTTTATCATAGCAGCCAAAAAAATAAGTGGATAATAGTTTTTGGAAAGATAATTACTTATTAATCCAGTGTCCTTAATCTTCAGAGATCAAAGCTTTGTCTACTGGAATGCTGTTATCCATTCAGCTGATAGAACAGGTTCAGACAGAACCCTCCAAGAAGCATGCAGCCATTCAAGTCTCTGGCTGCACAGACTGTTTGACCCTGGCATCTGTAGCAGATGACAGTGTGAGAGGTACCTGTGTGAGATGCGAGCAGATGAATGATTTGCTGTGCATGGTAGCAGAGCTCAAGGAAGAGGTAGAGAGGCTAAAAAGTATTAGGGAAAGTGAAAGGGAAATAGACTGGTGGAGTCAAACCCTTTCTACTCCCAAGGAAGTCCAGTAGGAGACAGTGACCCCCTGCTCCTCCTGCTATCAGACAGATGGAGCAAACCATGTGGATGCGGGGGAATGGAAACAGGTCCCTGTTCGGAGAAGTAAAAGAACACCCTCTCGACCCCCATCACCTCCCCGGGTGCCGTTGAAGAACAGATATGAGGCCCTAGACTCAGAAAATCAAGTAGAGGTCAGGCAAGAGGAAGATCAGTCTGCAGGCAGCACCCTGTCTACCAGACAGGTTACAACTACAGCTATAAGAAAAAAAAGAAGGGTAATTGTAGTAGGTGTCTCCCTTTTGAAGGGAACCGAGGTCCCTATATGTTAACCAGACCCATCCCACAGGGAGGTTTGCTGCCTTCCCGGAGCCAAGGTGAGGGACATTGGTAGGAGACTTCCTGAGCTAATTCGGACATCTGATTACTATCCACTGTTGGTAATCCAGGCTGGCAGTGGTGATATTAACAGAAGAAGTGCCAGGGCAATCAAAAAGGATTTCAAGACACTGGGTAGATCAGTCCATGGGACAGGCGCACAGGAAGTATTTGCCTCAGTTCCTGTACTTGCTGGAATGAATGAGGAGATGAATGCGGAGAAGAGTAGGAAAGCCTACCTTAGCAATAGGTGGCTGAAGGATTGGTGCCACCATCGAAATTTTGGTTTTTTCGACCATGGGGCGAACTCCATATTACCCAGTCTTCTTAAATCAGATGGGCTCTATGTATTCTAGGAAGGGCAAAAGGACTATAGCCCATAAGTTAGTGGGGCTCATCAAGAGGGCTTTAAACTAGGTTTGAAGGGGGAAAGGATTGAATCCAGGCTCTCCAAAGAGAAGCCCAGGGATGAAAAGCCTGAGTTAAGAGTAAAATGAGCAGCCCAGCTCAAGTGCACGTACACTAATGCATGCAGCATGGGCAACAAACAGGAGGAGCTGGAAGACATCATGCAGCAGGATAATTTCCTGCTGCAGCTGGTGAATGAACCTACTGGGGTGGGGCCCCACTAGACTTGTTGCTTACGAACAGAAAGGGGCTGGTGGGAGATGTAATGGTTGGAGGCCATCTGGGGCACAGTGACCATGAAATAGTAGAGTTTGCAATACTCAGGGATGCAAGGAAGGCCACCAACACAACCTCCATATTTGACTTCCGGAGGGCAGATTTCGGCCTGTTCCGAAGACTGGTCCAGAGCATACCCTGGGAAAAAACCCTTGAAAACAAGGGGATA
>JAWWES010000115.1:469509-492117 GCA_035583135.1 Lophotriccus pileatus
CCCCTGCAGCGCTCCAGGCTGGGCACAGAGTGGCTGGAGAGCAGCCAGGCAGAAAGGGACCTGGGGGTGCTGATTGATCTAGTAATCACAGTGGGGTTGGATCAAGGGTTGGACTTGATGATCTCAGAGGTCTCTTCCAACCCCGTTAATTCTATGATTCTGTGATAACATTGTCATCTCAATGATGTTCCACAAGCACTGTAATCAGTAGGTGCTTATTGCTGGATCCCTGCGTACTGGGGAAGTTTGCAGTGTGGTTGCCATTGGTAGAGCTGTGCGTTTCCAATCATCTTTCATTTGAGTGCTCAGGAGTTCCCACTATGTCATGGCTTTACAGCAGCTGAGGAACGGCGCATCATTCCCCATTCAGCGAGGTTTCCTGGATGCTTATGAGCAGGGAAGGGGCGCACTTCTAGTTAAAAATGTACTTCAAATTCTGTGCCTGGCTGGGTGCTTTGGCAGGAAACCTGAGGCTTTTTTTCCTGTTGAAAAGAAAGGAGGGGCTGCTAGATGCTTTCGTACCTCTTCTGGCAAGGGTGGATAATGGGCGCTACGTGCCTTGGGACATAATGGCAATAAACTTGTATTTATCTGACACTTCATTTCTAAGGCATTTGACGACTGTCATTAATGAGACACATAATAAGGCCCCCAGGAAAAGTGTTCATCCAGGGAGCTGGAGTGCAGAGGACAGTGCTGACTGACCGTGACTGTCTGCACCCTCACAGTGCTCCTGTGAAACAAATAAATAGATATTATTTCTATTTTATTATTGCCCAAATCTAGGCACTCTCGAGGAGGAAGGTTTAGGGTTGAGTTTTCAAGCATCTTCTGGTTCTCTGGACCAAGACTCTTACTTCCAGGATTTCCAGCAAGGTAATCATCCTTTGCACCAACTCAGGGGACCTACAGGGCCAGGGGAAGTCACTGGACACAATGAGCATTTAGTCCCTGTGTTACTCACCAACAACCTGAATCCCAGCACCCACCACTTGGTGGAAAACTGTCTCCATCTTATTACGCAGCACCACTGAAGGAGTTAATGAGCATCCCAGAACTCATGACCATATGGAAGAAATCTAAATATATCAGTGACAAGGAGAACAGAGAGAGAACAGTGGATCCAAAGGCTCACCTGCGGATAAAGCCACCACTGATGGCCATCTGCTCCCGCTCATCTACGACACGTGCAGGCTGGCTGGCTACAACACCATCCTGATTATTGCCCCAGGCCTTTTTGTAGGCATCACTTGATTTGAGCCTATGCAAAAAACATGATGAGTAACAAAGCATCAAGTGGACAAGGACAAATGCAAAACTCTTTACCTCTCCAAGCTAAAAGCTGAATCAAGCAAATGAGTTTTCAGATAGAGGGTCATTGGTTGTATACCGATATATCATAACCTTGAACAAAAGGAGGGGGTTGGGTTTTGTTTCTTTTTTTCTTTTACTTTACTGCCACAACAACAGTGATGGTCAGAGGTTTAGTTTCCAATAGGGTGAATTGCAATTGTCAAGTCTACAACACTGCACACAGGTTTTTGGATGTTGACTTAGTTTCCAGAAAGAAGGAAAATTTAAAAAAAAAAAAAAAAAAAAGGAAAAGGAAAAAAGAAGAAGAGAAGAAATACAGATAAGTAGAAAACATTGTTTCATTTCAGTGACACATATGTTTTGACATCAAACACAGAGAACATACTGGCAGACAGACATAAAAACAGAACTGCCAAGTATAGTGTGTACATCACATCACAGCAACACACCCTCTTAGAGAAAAACAGATTTGGCTAGAATTTAACATTTTACCATGCAGAATATTGGGCTTCTGTTGATATTTTTTCAATATGTATGTGGCATGGTAGGCATTTAAAGCCACTGACCTTTCCCAAGGTGATTTGGGGATGATTTTATCATAGGGTTCATTCGATTTTTCAAATAATATATCGGTACTTGAGAGTAGTAATTATACATCGAAAGTTGATGTACAAACCTTTGTCCACAGAGACAAAAAGTAAAATAGGCAGAAATGAAATGAGTGCAGGAGAAAATAAAAGATACGAGCAATCTAGCATCAGAAAGGGAAGTTTTTCTACATTTTATTTCATGCACCAGCTACAGGCATGAATAAGAAGTAAAGCATTCTCACTAAGCACAGTTACCCCAATAGTTCATCATACCCTTAATGCATCAGCAGTTAACAGCCTTCACAATAAGCAAGACACAGGCAAAAATAGATCATCACTTCCTTCAGGAGCTTTAAACCACAGGACTTAAATATAGCCTAGCAACTTGTTATATTTGTTCTTCATGACAGATACATTAACTAAGAGAGCCACTTTTGACTGAGCTGCCATGGATAGAAAATTAAAATCCAGCACACCTAGAGTGGCAGATTGACATGGGCATCTTATTTAGGGTCATCAGATGAGACCGAACACTTTAACAGGAGAGTGTCAGTATTTGGGGTCCACAGCTACAAAGTCTGGATTTTTTTTTTTCTGGAAATGGAGCAGTTTCCAAAAAAACTGTTGGGAACTGCAAATCTCAGTGGTTTCCCTGTGCTTTGGTCAGCTCCCATTCATCACATAAACAGCCATGTGGCTTGGATTTTGGGGAAGGAACTGAACGTGCTTCTGGGGGATTTGGGAAAGAACATGACAAAACCCATCTCTGGTGTTACATTCTCTCCCTGCCCCCTGAAGCAGCTCAGTTTTAAATGAGCCTGAAGATGTGTTGTATGCTCCCATACAGAATTAAAATGTAGATTAAAAGAGGATCTTTCATCTGTTTTGTTGCTTATTTCCTCTCAAAGTGTGACGACTTAAAAGGTGATGGTTGCTTGTTTAATCTTATCTATCTGAAACTATACATCAGCTTTGGCATTACTAGAAATGAGTAAATGAGTCATTCTCTTGCTGCAGATACCTTCACAGGGTTTTGCCTGTTCTTTAGACTTGTGCAGCTTTCAGAGTGAAACAGCCTTTGTGTTTCAGGTAAGTGATCTTATACACTCAGAATCTGATCTCCATTTTCTCATGGACTTTTCTATTAGAAGTCAACAGGTGGAGCATGGATCCCATGCTCATGCTCAATAGTAGCTGTTCTTTTGAATGCAGCCTGGTCAAAGTTTCGTGCCATGGGCGTTTTGAGTCCCCTAAGGATGCAGGATCAAGCCTTATGTATTGCTAAGGCTCATGGAGTTGGACTTTCACTATGCATCAGGGTATAGTCATGTGTGAAATGGTTAATCTTTTTTAAATACATGCCATTCATCTCCCACCAGCCACGAGAGCACTAGTGGATCATGGTGATTCTGGTGCCCAGAACTGTGTGGATTTCTCTCCCTCCTACACTCCACTCCTCAGAACATCATCTCATTTGTACTGGTTGAGTCCTGGCATAGAGACTCAAGGAACAGTCTCTAAAAGCCTTGTTCATCCACACTCTTTTTCTGAACACTGATTGGCAATGCTGCTTTCTGAAATATGTCTACAGACTGCCAAGGTCAGAACACTGCCTTGGAGAAGGGAAGAGACACCCTTACAAATCAGTGTCCCCCACATGGCATGCACACAGTATCTCTCTGTTCGTGCAGCCTGGCACTGCAGCCGTAGTGAAGTGGCAAATGTTTTAAGGCCACGTGTCAGGTGCTAATCCCATCCTTGTCACATGTCTGGTTGTCAGTTCTGTGCTTTTACAGCTTGTACAGTGTGGGAGATGTGAAGTTTCTGCTGCATTTGTACCTGCAGCTCTTCTGCTTCAGGTCCTCTGGCTAAAGCCTGTATCAGATGAAAACGTGATATCCATTACAGGCAATCCTGCTGACTAAGGCTCTGTGTGTTTATGTGTGTGTAGCTCTTCCCATTCCTCCTGCCCTCTCTCCCATTGTGCACACCAAGGCAGTAGTACACGTATTTTGGGTAAAATATTTACCCCAAAAAAATATTCAGGGCAGAACTGATTTTTTTTTTTTTTTAAGTATCTGCATTGTGTCCCAAGGGAATTACCTTCAAAATAAATATGATTGATAAGGCAAAACCCCAGTCTTGCTGTTCTGATTTTTGGCAAAATACCCCTGAACTCTATGACACCTCTCTTTCCTTTGGTCTTGATAATCGTGGTAGGATCAGACTTTGGCTGTGAACAAACTATCGTGCAGAAAGGGAGTTCAATACTCAGAACTACTGCTCTCTGCTTTGTTTCCTACACAATCTCTGGCCAACCATTTATGACAGTTTTCAGTGTACCCTGGTTGCATGCCGACTCACTGCATGCTGGATTTGCCATTCCTCAAGGACTTGGGGTTGGTCCACTTTGTCCCCGGTTTCCTCCACCCGCATAACCACACATCACATTTCCATTTGGCATTTAAAACAAGCTTTGCATTACTTGGAGGACGGTTTCGTTCAAGTGTGATGGCATGCAAGCAAATTCGATGCATTTCAACATTTCTGCTTAGTGTACGTGCTACCCAAACCAGAGAAATTTGGCATATTCAGGTTTTGTCCATTTTTTTTGCCTGTGGCAGGATGAAAACCAGTTCAAGTTGGGTTCCAATTATGAAACGTCTCTTTCGAGAGCTCATCAAGGGCTATTTCTGTTGAACAATGAAAAAAAGGTATGATTTTCATCCATAAATCTGAGCAATGTTTAGTACAACCTCTTCTGCAGTTTTTCAGCTCTTTTGGTTATTAAACTGGTGAAAATATGCTTCACAATTTAGGGTGTCCAGGAATAAGGTAGCCCCAGTGTTTTTTTTTGCTGGAAAATGGAACCACTGAGTACACTTCATGTAAAATGTTGAAACTTTTACCATTAAAAGGTGTCAACAGTGAAGCTTTCACTGCAGTATGCCTGCTTTTAATGCATCTACAGTAACTCCCAGTCAGTTGTCTATGCTATGAGATGGATGCATTTGAACCAGAACCGTTCTTTCTGCATGCCACATGCTCATCCTGTCCATGTGCCTAGCAAGGATGAGCTTCACAAGGCCTTTGGGATCAGCCTTAAGTGCTCAAAGAGATGAGGCAGGCAGCACCTACTTGTTACATGGACAGACACAAAGACCACAGAATTTTCCTAGGTCCGTCAAATTCTTTTCTGCTTCTTTCATGTCCTTATTGATTTGGTCCATTCCCTCTTCGATGCGTTCCAGTTGTTCTGATTAAACACAAGTATTTTATCCCCACAGAATGAAGCAGATGGAAAAGGACAAAGAAAAAAAAGACAAAAACTTCAGACATTCACTGTGACAAAAAACTGGACACCACATAGCAGAGCCGGTACCCAGTACCTACTTGTTACAAGGACATATGAAAAGGCCACAGCATTTCCCTAAATCTTTTAAATTTTTCTCGGCCTCCTTCATGTCTTGGTTGATATGGTTCATGCCTTCTTCAACACGATCGAGTTGTTCTGGTCAGGACAAAGGGATGACAGTGTGGAATGAATTGTATTTTTGCTTGTTTGCTTTTGTCTTCAACAGAACATGAAAAATGACCATGTAGAACTGAGTTAATAATGACATTACAATGCATTAATCTGAGCTGATGCATTGCTGAAGGGGCGTGGGCCGCACTGGATGCCGAAGATATTTTTTTTACTAGTATGGGAAGAGTAAAACAAAGGAGGAATTTATTTGAAATATATTAATATAAACAAGATGTAATGATGTAGAAAGAAAGGGTTATAAAGTTCAAGGTCCAGAAACATAATACAATACATCCACTTACTAAGACACAGTGACGTCCAGGAGAGAGAAAGATAGTGTTATTATTTTGATTTATGTATGTTAATATAAGAGAAAAGATGTCTTTCCATGGAAAATACTTGTTACTTGCACTTACAAATGCCTTGGAACTAGGTGATTTTGGGCAGCACAATTGCTTTGATTAGTGAGTGAGAGAGCTGGTAATAGAAGTACCAAAACCAGAGTGAGCTATTAAGGGCTTATATCCATGTACCCCTTTTTCCAGAGGCTGAGGAAACTGAGACCTGCCACTTTGATTGGCATTGGATATTAACCTCTAATCTGAGTATGGCCTCAGGGCTGGTTTTCTTTCTGGTACAGAGGCTGCAAATCAGGAGTAACCCCAGTGAACACAGAGCAATCGAAACCTCTCCAGGAGCCTGAGAAGAGAAACCTCTCCTGCTCACTGGAAGAGAACACCGGCTGTGACATTCATTGTCCCTGTCCCCAAGGGACCTTATGAACACAGACATTGGATGCAGACTTGTGTTTTCAGTGGGGTCACTTCTGCTTTGCTCTAGGACAAGATAAGCATCACTAAGCCCAGTAATCAGCCCCATACAGACAACAGAATTTGGAGTATTCCCACCTAAGGCTTGCAAAGGTGTTGGGTTTTAGTGATTTGGTGGCTCAGAAAAATTTTATATGTTAATTTTTTCACTATTAAACCTGGCGAAGGTGTTCTAGAGGAACAGAATACCACAACATAAAAATTTAGGAAGTGATTCTCTGCTGATGTAAACAGATATGGATCCAGTGGGATCGGGGTCTTACATGGAGTCTGTGGTAGCAGCAGCATTTTACATGGGTGGAAAGGCTCACCATTTCATGAAGGATAAATTCAAATACTACCCAGGGTCAGAGAGTTACTTGGGAATGACATTTCAATTTGTTAAAAGCTATAACTGTAGCTAAAAAGGCAAAGTCAAGGAATCCCAGTAAAACACAAATACATCCCTATTCACCCTATGGAATAGTAATCCACAGAATTCGACTATAGAGGAAGGAACTAAGAGCACTGGTTATGGTAGGAATTTAATGTCATCCCTGATGTTAATTGAGTCCTATCCAGAAGAAAAAAAAAAAAGGTATTTTAGAAGGAAAATCATATGCATATTGACGTCAGTACAAAGCTCTTCTTGACTTCTTTGGGAACAGGAACAGACCTAATTTCTTACTTAGGTTTCTAATAACGATTGAGGTTTAGATTTTCAAAGCTTTCTGGGGGATTTGGATACCCAGTTCCCATTAAAATTAATTTTATTTAATTAATTTTAATGGGAAACAGGCACTTCACCCCTCGAGGGCCTAGAAAATCCTGGCCTAAATTATTCAAGCTGAAATAATTCGAATATTGAACTTGTGCTCTTTGTTTAATTCTTACATGAGACAGGGTTTTGAGAGGGAGAGGTGCTCTGTCAGGATGGCGAGATGCATCTGCTTTTCAGGTGTCAGTTCGCATTCTCCTCATCTGGAGGGGCCTGTCTCTCTGACACCACAAGAGTTATTGATCCCAAATCCAAGGATGCATTTAGAGGATCAGAGTTACCTGGCACTGTCCTCTAAAGGGGGTACACATCGTGTAAGCAAAGGATTGGGAAACTAAGAAGGAAACCTGAGAGATGGACTGCACAAGTTCTGCCTGATAAACTGCTGAGCTGAGAACTAGAAATGCAAGGTTGGATTATTGCAGTGCACACTGTAATTCAGGCTTTAGCAGAAGCCTTGGTTCATGTTTGTAGGTGCAGATTGTCAGTCTCATCAGAAATGTGAGTCTGTGATGAAAGGGGATGCTCCTCCCAGTGCTCCTGCTCCTGCCTAACTCAGAGTCCTGCCTGCTCTTGCACAATTGGGCAACTCTTGCTCTGGGAAGCAGCTGTGGGAGTGTGAGCTGGCTTTTATCGTGGTTCATGCAACAAGATGGGAATTGCTACATTTCTATGGCAGACTCCCACCTCCTGCTTGCAAAAGCTGTACTTGCAGAGCCTGTTCTCAGACTCAATTCAAAGGCAGCTGTACCTACTGCTGGCATTTTGACACTGGGCAGGACACAAGGTACTGACCTTTCTTCCACTGATTTTCCTGCTAGTCCTTCTCTAACCTTGTCTGCCCAGTAGAAAATGCCAGGTAAGTCTTCAGGGATCAGTCCCAGAGCTGGTACCACTGGTGGCTTTCAGTCTGAGCTTGCTTCCTTGCCCAGATGCTCATCCTCTGAAGCCATGTGTGTAGTAGGGCCGTTTGAACTTTCTTTCCCTGTTTCTTTTTCTGCCTGAATAAATGAGTCCTAATTGAAGAGTAGATTTGTCATGACTCAAAGACTTTCATTTAAATTACAGTTGTCTCTAGAAACCTGACTTATTTCCTCCTGCTTCAGGATTTGTGTGTGATGCTTATGCTATTTCTGAATAGAAACAGGACCCACAGCTAATTTATCTTCCATTAAAGGAAACCTCATCAGTGTAAAAAACCCATGTCATATTTGTAGCCCAAAAGTCTAGACAGCTGGCTGCTGGTCCTAAAACCATTTGCTAGTTGTTGGTGTAATTAGCTGGATTGTTAACTGGTTAAAATCAGCATAATTATGCTGGTTTTGTGGAGCAACACCAATTTATACTTGTCAAAGTCCTGGTCCCACTGACAAGGAAATAGATTCATAAGTTTAACCACAGTTATTGAGGCATAATTATTATAGTGGAATTAACTTAATGGGGTCACACTGGAATTGTTTTGGTATAAACTGCTATTAAAATCTGGCCTAGAATGAATCACTGCTGGTAGGAAATCAGATGACTATCAAAAGGTTAATTTAATGCCTGTTTTCATAGATCTTCCCTATTCCAATGTTCTGTATTGTATTAAAGGTTTTAGGGAAGACAGTCTGCTGGCATATACTGACATGAACCTACAAAAATTCACGCCTACCAAGGATCAGGTCCTTTGTCTCCCGTTTACAGAAGCACTTCAAGGTCAGAGTTTGACATGTTTTTGACAGTTTGTTGCAATATTCTTTGAATATACCACATCTATCCTTATGTTTATGTGTCATATATAAGAAAACCGGTGCTGTCTGGCAGCAGAATACAGAGCTAGGTTTCATTGTGATTTCCTTCAATTTTATTTTTCTCCAGTAAACTCTGCTAATTATTATCCCTTTTGCACATTGATACCCTTGATTGCCTGAGAACTTCCATTCCAAGGTAGTGACCATAAATCTTCTTCCAGATCCTACAACAAATTAATGGCCTATCTTAGGACACAAAGAGGAATATTTTTTCACCTGTATCATTATACTTGTGAATTATTTGTGTAAGGCAATAAGCCAGTCCTGTTAGTTTTACCATAGCACTGTGGCCTTTGGCCAGTGAGTCTTTGCCAGCATCTTCCATAGCACCCTCAAAACTCCCCACTCTGTGACTGCTCTGGGGAACTGCTCTGGGAGAGGGAAGCTGTAGCAAGGACATCTCTCTGCTGCTCCTGTGGCTTCCTGAGCAAATCCAGCTGCAAAAGCATCCCACACAGCATTGGATGCAGGACCAGAACAGGACAAGTGTGGTGCTGCTCCACCTGTGCATCCCCAGCTGTAATTTGCAACAAATATTCCTTGACTGATGTCCAGGATATGGAGCCTGTGCTTGAATGTCAGTTATTAAATGCCTGTGGAGATGGGAAGTTGCTCCTTTGCTTGGAGTATTGTGCAGTGGAGCAATTTCCACAAGGACAATTTTAACTAGAGGGGAAAAAAAAAAAGAGAAAAAGAAAAAGGACATCTTAAGAACACATTGTAATCATAATTGCATACAAAAGGGCTGAATTTGAAAGAGAGGCAGCAGATTAATTGCTTCCAATGCTACGCCGTGATCCCATTTTCCATAAAGGAGAATCCTATCAGAGCGTAATACATTTCTAGGACAGCCTTTTCAGAAATCCTGAGTCTTGACCTATCTGTGCTCTGAAAGGCACTGCAGAGCACAGGTAGGACTGGCAGAGAGCTGGCAGGGAGTGCTGTGAGCCCATGTGTAGCTCTGCTAAAAATAACAGGAGACAAGGCACAATCTGCTTGGTGGGGGTTCGTTTGCCTTTTGTTCTGCACTACAATTTAAACATAATTAATACCATTTTCCCTGTAGAATCTGGAATAGTCATTAGTTACTCTTTATTTCCCTAGTTACCCTTAACTCACACAAAACTGCCAAACTCACAACTCCTGCTAGAGAGGTCAGCTAGTGTGGGTACCATCATGGGGTGCCAGTGCTTTTGCCTGGGGGTTTGCCCAGTTGTTTCTAAGTTTTATCTCCTTTATCAACTTGATCTGGAGTAGGATCAGCCAGGTACATTAATCTGCTCCTTGTGTTCACTGGTTGTGTATTTGCTGTTGCTGGTACAGGGAGAAAATTTCAATTTTCAATGAAATGACGTTTTCTTTGTCGCTTATCAAAGTTGTGGCTATTCCTCTATCTTGTCTTGGATGAGAAATGGCTGTGCTGCCACTGTTGTTTTTGGAGAAGTTTCTCCCCTCCACCTCCTTTGGAATACAAACCCAAAATTCTTTTGTAACAAACTGCATGAGGAAATCATGTCACACAAATGTCCTTGAAGGTTCAAATCTCTGTCCCAGCTGATACTCCCAGGTGATGGGAGGTTCCTTTGGATGTAGAGAGCTACCACTCTGGGACCACTTCTCTGTTAACAATTCAGGTTTCTCTTCATATTCCCACTTTGTACTCTCAGTTTCATTTCTACAGTCTGCTTTTAACCTGTATGCATCTAAATATTAACATTTTTCTAAGTCAGCATGTTTTAAAGACACATTTAATTAAGCAGAGGAATTGTCACGGCTCAATAATCCTTTGCAGCATGAAGGTGTTAGTGTAAAATCAAAACACTTTAAAGAGTTATATACTTATTTATATTTAAATCATTAACTAAGGGAGCTTGACTCAAGGCCTCAAAGGGCACTGGAGGAGGTCTCCAGTTTTTATGGCAGTCCCATCCTCTGGGAAACAGGGGTACAAAAAGCCCTTGTGAAGCTCCACATGCCTGAGGGTCTTGGCAGACTCTGCCATGTGCTGCACAGCCAGCTGTGCTAAACCTTGGGGCAGCAGGAGCTCGCCAGGCTGGCTTTGTTGTACAAATACTGTATTGGGAAATTACCTTGACTTATTGCCTTTTATGATCCCAGAGACTTCTGCCTACACGATACCAGAAAATCACTTCTGCTTTGCGTTGTTTAGATTGAATTGACTCAGAGAAGTTTTCCTTGTAAGGTCTGTTTAACTTCCAAACAAGAAATTTTGTGAGGAAACCTAGAAACAGAGCTGCAAGCAACTGCAGAGATTAGATATTCTGCCTGCTGCCCACTGCAAAGATCAGTGTCATGTTTTCTGTATATTTAACACCTAATAATCTTAAGTGACTTGTGCAGTCAGCTGCAAAGAGATCACATGGCAGTGTTAGCAAATTATTTCCTTAATCTGATAATCTGCTGAGACATCCGTGAGCTGCACACATTGCACTAATTACAGAGGGTTCAAGTAATCATTAGCATGTTTTGCCCAGTACTATAAGTCCTTTATTGCTAAAATAAAAATTAAAAAAAAATCAGAAATTATTACACCTACATATTGCTAAAATGGAGAAAACCTAATTAGACATTTAGCATAGGACAGTGGTTACAATATTTTCAGGGTTTGTAGCATTCTTTGGCTGTTTTCCTTTAGAAACCCACACTGTATAGTCATCAGCTAAATTTACTGAACCACTTAAGGCATGACCATAACCAATTTAAAGAGGCTTTGAAACTGCCTGATTCTTTCCTGTAGGTATTGACTCACTGCATCTCTGACTGTACAATACACATTTCAGCTTTCACTGTCCATAAGAATTTAACAGAGTTCCCTGGACTTCCAAAGAGGTGAGTGGGTCCAGTCTCAGCTCTTTGGCTCATCCAGATTGTCCTTCCTACCATGCCTACGGAGTAAATCAGTCAGACAAGTTTTGCACACAGGGGTTTAGCAATAGAATTCCAAAGTAACAAAACCAAAATGCAGGGTGAAAATCAAAATAATCCTCCCTAGCAATCTGTGGAAAAATAGCAGTTAAAGAACAGAAACAAATTTTCCCAGGAAGCACTAAACTTTCTGTTGTTCTGCCTGTGGATTGTATTGCATGACACATTTGGATAATTTACACTTTCTTTGACAATATTTGTGATTTATTACAACTGTATAATTCACTTCAGAAACAAAACACATTATTTAGACAGGTGCCATATCTGTTTCAACATAAGTAATTTCTGGTTTTCTGTATTCAGTGATAGTTCTTTTACTGCCATTATTTTTTGAAGACAGTGGAATATTCCCTCTAATATTTTTCTCATAGAGACAAATTGATGTGACAAAATTTGGTTGGGTTAAATTCTTTTCCCTAAGGGGAGAGTGGGGGGGGGGGAAGAAACATTCCCTAATACAGTTTGGTGTCATGACATATGGTAAATAATAAGAATGGCCTTTGCGGGGCTGGTCTGAGAGAGGGTAGCAGGAATTTATACTCTGTTGATTTATTGGAGACACCCTTTTGCTGTGGGTTTACACCAAATGAGGAGTTACTAGTTTTACTGAGGGGACGGGGGAAGGTACCTACTTCTTTGTCATATTATGAAGGGTACAAATGTAGTTTCGTGGAATGTATTGAATATATCAGGCTCTGGTTTTGTCATTGTCATCCACAGACAGGGAGTCATCTAAAGCCTGAAACCTCCTATATGGTCAATTGTAATGAATTGATGGTGCCAAAGCTTTTAATGTTCACACTCTGCCATCCTCACTGCCATGGCTATACAAAAAGCAACTGAATTTTACACAAAGTAAACCTGTATTACCTCTTCTTGGGATGCATTTATTGCATGTCTTTCACTTGTGACTTAAACTAGGGGGAAAATTACGTAGCACCTGCATAAATAATGTTGGATTTTTACACTCATGGAGGCAAATCTTCCTCATCATGTAGCTGGATCTTGACCCAAAGCTCACTGAAATAAAGTGGTGATTTGGATGAGTTCAGCCCACAGCTCTCTTTGACATTCATGGACAACAGATCAAAAGAAGTACAGACTCTTAGGCAGTTGTTGGTTCTCTGTCAGACAACAGTGCTAAAGGCAAAGAGTTTTTGGGGTTCTCATGCACAACCACACGTATTTTGTGGCCCTCATTTCCAGGGTTGCACACAGTTAGTACAGAACTTTGAGAAGGGTTATACTTCCTTACTGAAGCAATCTGAACTTACCTCCTTGCTCATCCAACATAACCAAAGTCCTGATACCAGCATCTTTACTCTACATCCCAATAGTGGTAGCAAGGGAAGGAGAGAGAGGGGAGAAGAAAGAGAGAGAGAGAAAGAGAGATCAGTGAGGGAACACCCAGCCCTTGGTACGGGACACAGGAGGACAAAAGAAAAACAGTGAAAGGAATGACAAGGTCATAGGGGGCTGGTGGCACAGTCCAAAGACTTTATGTGCCTGGACAATGTATAAGGAACCTGGTAGTCTCAATTGTACCATCAGTCCTTCTGGATTCCCCGTGATACTGAACTTCTGCAGAAAGCACAGAACTATGGACCTTGCAATTAAAATAATCACTTTATGCAACAGTAATTTCTAAAACGAGAGGGTTCACCTCCAAGTTCACTGAAGCAGAAGAAGGGAGGATGAGGCTGTTGATACTGCAGGTGTGTGTTAATCCCACAAAAGAAATTCCCAGGGAAAACAGATATGACACAAGCGTGCTTGGGAAGGAGGCACAGTGGTTTGTACACAGCCCTTGGTGCTGTCAGAAGTCAGAAAGCTTACCTACTTAGGAAATCCATTTTAAAGTAGGCTAATATTTAATAGGATTAAGCCATATTTTTTGGCTCAGTGATCTAATAGATATGGGTTTGAGCCAAGTTTTAATTCAGTCAACAGACACCTTTAGCATTAATAGACTTTGAATTGAGCTTGAAGGTAGAATTTTTAAAACACTTACATACTGAAACTGTCTCTGCTCCCACAGCTTGGTGGGAATCTTATCACTGCCATTGCTGGATACAGGGTTTAAGCAAAGCTGAGCCACTCAAATCTCCCACTTGCCTAAACCAGCAGCAGGGTACCTTTCACAAGAACAGTTTTTGCATTTGTTATCCTCACCCTGGGACATGATCGGGTGTCTCGAGTTTTGGATGCTGTGATACCGAGCTATATCCCAGATCAGATTATCTCCTTTTTAATTACCAAGGGAAAACCAGCTCCATTCTGCTTGAAGCAGTGATAACATCTGTGAATAATTAATGGTCTGAACGATCATCTGCCTGTTGCATGTCAATAGCACATGAAGTAAGTCCTCTGTAGAGCAGAGCTACCTGGACACAAGCAACAGTAATTTGCCTGTTTCCATATGAACATAAAGCTCTCCATGCTCCTCTGGAACAGATAAAGGTGGTGGTATCCCTTTTGCAGGGGGCAGAGGAGATGCTCACAGTTGCAGGGGAAAACAAGGAGCAGAAACCTAAAGTCCTGATGCTCCCTTTGCTTTTCAAGCCACCCACTCCTTGAGGCAAATTAAGGACTTCATATTATACTTCCTCCCAGCTGCCCTGCTCTCTGTCATGGCCCATCTCTTTTCTTGGGAGCAGGGAAGTGTCTCTGGCCCTCAGCTGCCCATTCTGTGCTCCCAGGCAGGACAGAGCCCACACTGGCTCAGCCATAAACCTGACTCTTCCACGCTTGAGGGCTGTTTGCCTGGTGCAGCTGGTGCTTCTCTGCTGGGCTTCAAGAGGATCCTGCTCGGCTCAAGAGCAATGAGAGATGCCTCTTGCCTGCCTCTCTCTGTGCTGCCTTTCTTGTCTTTAATGTCCATGTCACTGTAGAAACTGGCAAAAACATCAAAAGTGTGCAGGCTGGCCTCCTCCCTCTTCTGAAAAAATCCCTGTGTGGGTTGCCAGACGGAGAGAAAAGGGCTCCTCTCTCTCCCCATAGTCTGCTGCACCCTGCTGCCCTCAGGTCAGCCACCTCCCAGGTACCCACTGTTGCTCTCTCCCTCCACGCTCATATTGCATTTACTTGAATCCCAGCCAGCTATTCTTTTTTGAAGCTTGCAGAAACTTAGGGTCCAAGGGTTATCTTAGACTTGCCTATTTAGAATAGGGAAACCACTTTTAATTATCTTGTATTTGCCTTGGGACAGGTCTGCTGAGCATTGGATGTGTAATGCTTTTTATTGGGCTTCTTCTATGTTCTGAGTATCCAGGGAGGTCTTACCTTAAAAGAGCTATTATTGATTTATTTTTTTATTATTGTATTTTAACAAACATACATCATGCAAACACAAGAAGGCTGCTTGGGTCCTGAGTCATCTTGTGTTTCAGTGAACGTATTTTACTGAGTCTGACATGGGACTCTTCTAAATACTGAACTCAGAAACCTGCAGTTGGTGCTGTGATAGGTGTTGGCTTTCAGAGAATCAAACGCAGTCAGGCTGAGAAATATTTGCTGCTTCTTAACCCTCTTACCTTAGTTTCCTGCTGTATTTATCATCTGAGCAAACTCCCTTTATGCAGCTAAAATGTCCAGTGACCTGAACAAGATGTGTGCTGAGAGATGAACTCAGCAATTAGACCTTATGGTTTGTATTTCATATCAAATCCTTACAGGGAGTGGAAGAGGTGAAATTTTCTTTTATTTACCTGATCATCAGTTCCATGACATTAATACTAATGTGAAGATATTAAAGGGTGCGCAGTGAATATTCTTGTCTGCATCTGCGGTCTAATCAAAAGCATATTGAAGCTAATAAAGAGATGGTGACTGGCAAAGATGGGAGATGATTCAGACATCAAGTGACAATCTCCTGCTGTTCCAAGTTTGTATTAAGCATCAATTTTCAGCTTTTCCACAGAAAATTAAATGTGTAAAGCAATTTTTTAAATATAATCACATTTGTGCATTTAAAACAGATCTGGACTTTTAGAAAAACTTAATATTTTCACTGTAACTGCTCCTTTAGATAGCTCAAAACTAAACCTGTCTGTAAGACAGAACCGCTCTAAAAATGTGTTCATCATCCACATGTCTGAGCAGGAGAAAATCACTCGGTACCTGACCTTCAGTGACAACAGACTGAGGCGTCTCTAGGAACTAAAAAACCTCTTCAGTTAAAGGTTTCTGCACTGGAAGTATCACAGAAAATCCTCTTGGTCTCAGTGGGACCAGGTGTCAGCAGATGCACTAGAACTGGGTGCCTGAAGACTGTAACAGAAGGTGCCAAATGCTGTGTCTGCAAAGTGCCAGCCCAGAAGAACCTGTTTGACAACCACTGATGCTAAAACCTTGACAACAGGCTCCCATCACCATAGGCCCGGTGACTGTGGTTTGATTGGTCTGATCTCAAGGGCTCAGGAAGGATTCAACCCACATTCCATTTTCATCCAGCTCTCAAATCTGTAACAGCCTTCTCTCTCCAGAGTTACTTCTGACTCTCCTTGTCTTCTCGTTGCACTTGAGAGGAGAACTTGGACTGTTGGATTTTGCCATGGCACAGCAAATATCTCACACTCTTTTCCTTTAGAAGAAAATGGCACAGTATTTCTTATGTTGAGGCATTAAACTGGCAGCTCTGGAGTTCCTCTGTTTATCCATACTGCAGGTGGACAAATATATAATATATATAATAATTTTGCACATGAGATGGCCCCTCAGAGCAGGAGGCCATCACTTTCAACTTAGGAGAATATTAGGGGAAACAGAGTCTATAAAGTTTATGGAAATTGGTGTCCTTGAACCTTTCACCAACACCAAGCTCTAGTGTTTAGATAAAAGCAAACCAACAAGCAGTGCTGGTTTGGGTATCCTTTATATGAAGCACACACTCAGGTTTTCCACTGGGCCACTGGCTAAGCTGATGATCAGAAAGGCAGAATATATGATTTTAAACCTTTGGGCTTAAGTCAACTCTTAGATACTTGAGTCTATCAGTGCTTCAGTGAAGCCAGTTTAACAGCATAACTGGGAACACTTCTGGAGACTTTAATATACATTATACTCGATCTTCTGTAATAGCTTCTTCAAACTTTTGGGAGTTTTTTTGTGAATGTTTCACTCAGAACAAGTCAGCAACAAAACATTCACTGAAATTCCTCCCCAGCACTTTGGAGGGGAAATGCATTGCTATGTCATTTCTTATTATTGCTGTTACATAACTTAATTTCCCAAAGTGGTAATAAAAGTAGTGAGAGAATTGGAATGACTTCTCAAAGGGCTCATCAGTCCCTCCAGGAACACAGTGTGTTGTGTCCTATCCATACCTGTTACAAAAGGCAGCTACTCAAACTTTGGTTTAGCCTGAGGGGTGATTTTCCTAACAGTGTAAGGGAATAATGTATTGGATAGGGAATCCAAATTCTAGAAATCTCTTTCTCTGTATTTCAGGAGATACCCTGAAAACCAGATATGCACTCTCAGTTCTGTGAAGAACACATAAACTTCCACTTTGATGAAGAATTTTGATTTAATCAATATGGATTATAGAGTTTGTTTTGAATAAATTAATAGAGACAATTATGTTCCAGGACAGGCTGACATTGCTAGCAGTTCCCACAGACATTAAAGAGAACTGTCAACACCCTAAAGACAAAAAATGTGGCCAAAGAAACATTTTTTAGTCATCCGTGGTAATGCATTTGCTCAGTGCCCGCTCTGATTTCCCTGTCGCCCTTTTAATGCTCCAATGTCTCTCTGTGCCTGATTAAAGAGACCAGAATTCTGGATCACATTCCTTTGTGCCAGACATGTATTTCTGTGGAATTACACTGGTTACAAAACTTTTCTGAGTAGAACTGTTCCAATGATTCAATATTTCCAATGGTTCTTATGATGGCAAATGGATTTTTCAAATTAGCTGTGGCAAGATTTGGGCCAAAATCTAACTTAATATAATACTTTTATTTTTCGGATTAGGGAATATTTGACTGGGATAATAATGTCAGGGGAAATCCACAGCTAGTAAAATGGTATCCTGTGTGTTCAGTGTCCTCTGTATGGCAGCATCATGAGCTTATCAAACTTTTATAGCTTAACATTTCAGCTTTGATATTTTGGTAAGCTTCACTCTAACCTCAGAGCATATGAGAGGAGAAAATAGTCCTCTCTGGATTTGAATGTACAAACAGCCCTTTTGCCTGGACATGTTCCTAAATGCTTTCTTTTGGGCTTTCAGCAGTACTGATCTTGTTGATATTAAGCTCATGGCTTTTCCCCTGACATGTGATATTCTGCATTGTATAACGTGGTCTCAGAGGTAAAAGGCTTGAACAAGAAAACAAGAAGGTCAGCTACAAACTGCATGTTTACTCTCACTTGTTCTTCCTCAATTCATTTTTATTTTTGGCCCAAACACTGCACAGCATCATCATAAAATACAGGTATTTATAGCAGTGAGTGGCTCAAATGAGCACCGATCAGTGTGGATTAGCTGTGCTGCCTGGGTACACTGGCACCACAGAGCAAAGTGGCTTTTGGAATCTGCCATTCCAGTACGGAGTTGCCTTGGGCAAAGCTGTGGCTGCTTTTGTAACAGCCACTTACCACTTCTTGCTTCCTCTGTTGTGCCAGGACTGGAAAAATCAACTTCTTGGAAAGCTGGGTTATAAATTGAAGAAGCAGTTCCATATTTGGTTGTCCTTGCTGATATTCCCAGGGAACATCAAGGCTTAGTCTCCAAACTCAGACTGGTCATCCTGGGCAAGGAAGGCATGATCCTTTGGGACATGTCCCCCAGATGTCCCAAAGGACCTACAATTCAGCATGAAGCAAACCTTCTACTGCTGCAGGGCTTCCCTGGGGGGACAACACTCTTCTGTCTCAGGGTAGAGTCAAGTCAATCTGTTTATTCTGTATTTTCCTGGTACTAACAGAGTGGAGCCAACCATGAGAGGAATCCATGTATATAGCAATAATGCCTAGACATGGAGGCATCCTTTTCCTAAGACAGGAATAAACATATTTGCTGTATCAAGAGAATAAAGTAAAAAGCACTCTGCCACTGAGAAAGAATATTTTCTATCTCTACCCACTAGACAGCTCTGATAAGTAAGGGAATCTAACTGGATTTTTTGGGTCTATTAAATCATAGCAGTGCAAGTTCCATTTCCAAGACTCTCATCATTTGTCTTTTCAGTATAAAATCTCTCACTCCTTAAATGCTTCATTGTTTTAAAAGTACCTTGGAGATGGGATCAGAATAACCAACCAGCTGTTTGAACCACAGAAGGATTTTAAAGGTCTTTTGTTGTCACATTAGTGAAAATAATATGCAGCTTATTTTAGAAGAACTCCCTTGACTGCTCAGTGCTGGTTTTAGGAACTTCTCTATTTGGACAGGGAGATATTGTAGCATCTGAATAAACGCCAGGTCCAGAGAGATGCTGAGCTCTTCCAAGTCCTCCATAAATTCTCTGGTAAATTCAGCAGTCCCAGTTCTCCTCCCACTTTGCCATTTGCCGTGATTTAATGCTGAAATCCCAGTGGCATTTGCAATATGCTGGTTCAATATGTTAGGAAGACTCAAGCAGTGCACAGGTCACACAAACACGGCTCAGGAGAGACAGGGCTGATATTTATTGATGGCTTGGCCCTGAGCAAATCACTTCCCTTTCCTGTGCGTCTCCTTCTTCCCACTCATCATCTGCCTTGTCTATTTAGATCATAGGCCTTTTGGGGCAGCAGGCTCTCCTGCCTTGTGTTGGGGGGGTACCCATATGAGGCTCTCTTCCATGTCGTTGAATTGATTTCAACAGGAGCTGCATCCAGCACAGAGTTGACCTAAAGTGATGCTTAGAAATGGTGTGTCCAAGGAATTGTGCAGATAAAAGGGACAGACAGCTCATGAGACAAGAGCATGTTTCGGCTGCGAGGGGCCCAGATCTGAAGTGTTTGTGGAGGAGAAGTGAGTCTGACTATGCTCAATGACCCATCTGTCTGTCTGCACATGGAAATTTAATTTTATCTCCACTGGACTCCATTGATCTTCACAGTCGTGATTGATTCTAAGGCCACTCAGCCTACGGCTGGGATTGTGCTTGTTCCTGAATGTGGGACCTGATGTAATTTTCTTCCCGTTGTCTCCTCTGGAGACTCCTCTGCTTGTCAGGAGTACTGGGACTGTCAGTGCTGATGACCCTGATTAAAAATGTCACCAGCTGCAGTGCCAGGGCTCACATGGCATCCGAAAATAATATGTCCTGTCAGGCGGCAGCAAAGTTTTCCACCACCTGATGGCTGAACACTTGAACCTAAACTGAGTTTGAGATTTTCCAAGTTTTAGATGCCTTTGTTGTAAAGAAGGTGAAATACAGCCTGACTGAATTGGTTTTTTTCCCTTCTGGGAGTGACCCCTCCAGGCAGGGAGAAGATGTAGTGGGTGTGAGGACTGAGTCGGGATCCCCTTCCTTAGCTCCGTGGAAAATCAGAGAACTTCCTGTTCCAAAGCAGCCAATCTAGGACACTTCATGAGCCTTGAAATCCTGATAAATATTTCAGAGATACATAAAGAAGTGGCATTTAAATACTGGGACTGATGTTCTATAAAAATAGCTCAGAGTGTTTATGGAGAGGGAAGCATTTAGAGACAACAGGGCAAATGCACTGAGGGCTTTTCTCAGGCAAGGACAAGTGAGAGGTGCCAGCATGAGGCTCCCAGAGCTCTGCAGCACCTCAGCCACTTGTCCCTGACTCCAGGTCACCTTCAGAGGCTGTGTCCTTCATTTATCTCCAGTATCCTGTCTCAGTGGGTACTCAGGTATAGGCAAACCAGTGCCTTGGCTGCTGGCTGGCCGTGGACACTTAGCAACCAGTGGCACGTAAAGCCAAGGACATGCCTTAGCAATGTGAGTTATTGAAAAAGCACTTCCAGTGTCAGACTCTTCATCACCTTTGTTCACAACAGAAGTGCAAATGAAATGCAAGTCCTTACCTCTTCAACAAGCTGCAGCATTCGACGGGTGCTCTCCAGGGACTGGAATAAAACAGAGGAAAAAATGCTCAGATTTGGCAAGTTACACTTTCCAACACTAATGTTCAGGTTTGTGCTGACACCATGTTTTTCCTGCACTCTTTGCCTTCCCCCCCAAATCAGGCCATCAGCAGGGCACTGGTGATTTCTCCATCTCCAGCTCTCCATTAGGACTCGCTAATGCAGCAATTCCCGCTGCATCCTGAGGCAGCTGCAGTCTCCAAGGCTTGTGGTCCCTTTGCTCACACACTGCGGCGGTGCTGCTTGGAACAGCTGCTGTTCCACCAGTCTGTGGTTTTCAGCTATGACTTTTCAGAGACCTAATTGGTGACTTTTAACATTTAATAGGTTTGACAAATCAAAGGAATCCTCAGAAAATATTAAATTGCTGCTTTTTGCTCTGAGGCCAGTCAAATTGATGCACAATCTAATTCCTAAACTAAACTCACGATCAATAAATGCCTTAATCTTGACTAAACATGACATTAAATTTCAACCCAGCCTATTTCGTTTCCAATTCTGCGTTCAGTGCAAAGCTGGCGGAAAAGAGAATCAGCCCTAGAAATCCTTTTGCTGGATGAGCTCCTATTCCTGGATGTGTCTTTCACACCAGCCCCAGCCCCAAGTTCCCAGTTTAGCTGCTGGTCTCACCTCATCAGCGAGCTGGTCCGCACGCCGCTGCATTTCTTCCAACTCATTGCGCATATCCGCGTCCTCCGCCATTTTAGCTGTGGGTGTGTTTGTGGACGCCGCAGATCAGGGATTCGTGCTCAGCTGCTCGGGAGCCTGGAATACACAAAGGAGAAGAAACAGTGTGAGTTGGCTCCCTGGCTCACTGAGTCATGCTTAAATGTCAGTCCCACAACAGTGCTTTAATTACATGAGCGCCCTCACCCAAACTCTCTCTTTCTGGCTGGCAATTACTACATAGTGTAGAGCACACAGGGTTGCTCAAGGTGCTGCTTTATTCCTGTATTATTAATCACTCTTGAAGAACAACGATGTACCCTCGTCATGTTCTTTGAGGAAAACACTTCCTTTTTTTCTTAACCTTTCAAATGCTATTCGTATCAAAGCTGAAGGCTCAGGAGATGTTATTTGCTGCCAGAAACAGTCCTGAAACCCATTAATTCTTCTCTAGAATTAAAAGGCTGAATGTGAAGGAGGTCAAGGTTGAGTCTATGCCCCCCATGTCCTGTGTTTCAGCTGCATTGCTCGGAGGGCTGGATGGTCAGCTAAGACATTTGCAATGAAATTAAAGACAATGAAACTTTGCAGATTTTTACAGGCTAATGACTTGTCACCACACTATAGGTCACACTATGAAATAATATTTGCAGCCAAACTAGGAGAAGTTGTCTACCTGGGAGGATCCTTCATTTCAGGGGAAGTGAAGTGACCGTAGGACCTAACTGGTATTTTCAATTTCTCTGCAAAGTGCGTGAGATTCTCATCACGGTTATCCCTCTTGATAGAGAAGACCACCACTGAGCCCATCCTAAGAGGTCAGGATGCAGCCCATTAGTCCTCATTTGGGTAGGGTTTCTACTTTTTTACCAACTTGAGCTAGCTCTGATTACTGAGCATGATTTGATTAAGAAAGGTGAGTCCTCCTACCATCTGTCAGATCTTTGTTACAACAACAGTGGTTTATTTCTTCGCTTGATTCAAGCATGGCATGTTGCAAATTACTGCTCACTGAATGTTCATTGCAGGAAAACCTAATCCCAGGTGCAGAGGAGCTGGGGAAGTTGTGGGGGACGGCAGATAAACAGCCATAAAACAGGTGCCATCAGGCTCAGTTACAGAAAGAGGACAAAAGCA
>JAWWES010000115.1:520034-540196 GCA_035583135.1 Lophotriccus pileatus
AGAAAGAAAGAAAGAAAGAAAGAAAGAAAGAAAGAAAGAAAGAAAGAAAGAAAGAAAGAAAGAAAGAAAGAAAATAAAAAGGTTATAATGCAATGATTGCATTCTCTTTAGAACTACTGAGTGCCAGCATATTTTGGGGGGACATGTACACCGCACTTGCTTCCCTTTGAAAAACCTGAACTGCTCAGTGTTCAGTTGCAAGTCCCACAAAACGATGTGCAGGGAAGTATTTTCCTTGATTTCAACTGACTTTGCATTAGACTCCTTGGAATAATCAAAATCAGAAGTCAACAATCATCGGGGTCCTAATGCCTGAGTTTGTGTGCCTTTCATCCTGGTGGTCTTTAGCAGGGGTCAAAAGAGGATTGTAGCTCAGCATGAAGATGAGGAAATAGCAAGGGAGCAAAATGAAAGATATGAAGGCAAAGCTAAATTTCCCTCTAAAATAACAGGGCAAATAGTTCAAACAGTTCTCCTAGGCCATTCAGTTCTTCTTCTGAGTCTCACAATGTCAGCTGTGGGGCTGTCACAAAGCAGGAAGAAATATTTTGAGCCTATGAAGTGGACTCGTCTTTGTGCTTGATGGAAAGGAAAGTCCTAGAAAATTTGGTGGGATGTGGGACAGCACATTGAAAACTGTGATCTGATGAGAGGCAGATTTTGCTGGTGGGAGTGTGTGTATCTAAGCATTTGTGGAGGGAGTAACAAGGGGGTGACAGACAAGATCTAGGAATATCACTTGTGTGTTTTGGAGAACTGCTGGTTGCAATATGATGCAGCAAGTTAAATTTGCAAGGTCAGTAGGCAAGAAAGCCAGAGTTAAAGATATCATTTAAGGCTCAGAAATAATGAGCTAAAAAGAAATAAACTATTCTTTGACAACTTATGGCCTCAACAAACTACATCCACAGCTCCCAGGAGTCCTGGTGCCCACTCCGAAGTCCAGCTTCCTAGAGGTAATCCTGATCTGCCCGAGATCTGCATTCTGCTGCAGCTCTCAAGCAAAGCATTATTCTTGTCTCTGCTGGGTGCTCTAAAACAGTTGAACAAGTCTCTTGTTACAGCTTGCCTGGCACTGGCCCAGCCCAGAGGTGACTGCATTGGTAGCAGGGCATGAAACTCCACAGACAGAAAAATGCGCTCTGCCCAGTGAAAGCTGCAAAGTCAGTCTGCATTTGTTGTGGTTGTATGCAGCTTAGAACCCCAGAAATCTCTGAAATGAGTGTGTGTATGTGTGTGTGTGTATAAATATGTACAGACGAAAGTACTGTCCTTATGTTATAAAGAGTTATGACAGAGATTTGAGAAAAAAATCACAAGAAAAAGAGTAGTTGTGTGACAACGAGCCAAAGCAAAGGTCAAACAGTTTCTTCCCTTCATTCCTGAGAGGAGAAATCATTAAAAAAAGTGAGCCCTACACTGCCATATACTTTCCATTTTTCCCCAAGGGTTGCTACAAATGCAGCAGCTGTAGCCTTGTAGTCCTGTAACTTATAGACATAAAAATCACTGAAGTTGTTCACGCTGACAGGAAAGTATTTTGTTTTGTTACCTTGCTCAGTTAAAGCAGTGCAAGCATTAGGTACAGACCGTGCTTTTATTTGCCTTAGCACTTCAATCTTGCTATTTGTTGCCATACCTAAAGCTTAGGGAGACAAATTAAAAGCTTTCCCTTGACCTGAAAAGCAATGCAATAAATCTGCAAACTGGAGCTGTGTCTCATTAAGTGTGTTTTGAGGGTTCAGTACCGGCTGGATTCTGCTGTTCTTTCTTTCACTGCCCCCATGAGTTCAATGGACACAGAGCCTGGTCCCAAGTGCTCTTGGAAATGACATTCTAATTTTCAAGTTAGCTCTAGAAAGAAAGATAAGCCACATTTATTCAGGGGTTGCTATTTAGCTGCATTTTGTTTCATAACATGCTGAGTTTCTGCAACTCCTCCTGACTTTGGAGGCAGCCTCAAGCTTTTGCTTTTGCAAATCAGGCCTGCCTGCACCTTTGGTTTGGTCACCTCTGTTATCTTTTTGGCACCCATCCGAGGGATCAAACTCTTCAGTGGTCACCTCCTGGCTGACCCCTTCTGCGCTATGGAACAGCAATGAAAAACCACTGCTGCTTTTCCCTGGACTGGTGTCCCTGCCCATGATGCAGGGACATGCAGGGAGATGGGGGCCTAGGAGAGAGTCACTTCCCATAGATACACCCCTCCGAGCACTCAATTCCCATATGGCTCTATCCCTTCCCTTGCCATCCACAGGGGTGACTGCCCCACACCATCCTTATTCTGCTGTGGTCGGTGCAGGAGCAGCTCCATGCCCAGAGCTGGGACGAGGTGGGGGATGTGGGACAGGCATGTCCTTGCGGATGGTGCGGCCAGGGCTGGCAGCAGACCGGTACGGGTTGTGGGGCTGCTCCACCACCCCCGGGCTGCACCGCAGACCAGCCCCCCCTCACCCCTCACTTTTCAGCTGGGAACGAAACCAGCAGCAATTATTCAAGCCAAGCACGTAAATCTGGCAGATCCCGCGGCCCCGCTTTGACGCAGCTACGCAGCGCAGTCTCTGGACACGCAGCCCAATCCTCCTTTTCTCCCCTTGTTTATTCGCCCCGCAGAAAAAGCAGCGAAGTTACCAACTTCGCCGCACCAAGGGGTTCGAGGAGGCTGCGGTGCCGCGGAGCGGGAAGAACGGGCGGAGGGAATATCGCCGGGGGAGCGGGGCCAGAAGCCGTGACGGGGCAGCCCGCGTTACATAAGGCGGCGGCTCCGCACAGCTCCGCAGCGCGGAGAGCGGGGAGGGGGGGCCGGGACGGAGCTCAGCCGCCCCGCCCCACCGCAGAAGGGGCACCGGAGCCCGCGGCACCGAGTGCCCAAGGCGCCCGAGGGGCAGCGGCGCCAAGGGGAGGGTGCCGAAGGGCCGGAGCGCGGAGTCGCCGCGGGCGCCGGGAAGCCCCGGGGGGCGGCCGGTGGTCCCCGCGGGCACTGCCCGGCCCCGGAGGGACCCCGCGAGCTACGCGTTATGCAACCCCCCGGCTTCCCTTGCACAAACACCTCTCGAGGCAGAGGGGCCGAAGTGCCAAACGCCCATTAATTTCAGGAACTAAAGCTACTTGCCTTTTTTATTATTATTCTTTTTAAATTTTATTTCCCCCCCTCTTCGCCCAGTTCGCTGCACAACCACAACTGCTCCTGCCCGCGGTCCTGTCCTGGAATGAGCGAGTCGGGAATTGCTTCCCAATCCCGTGCGGCGCGGCGGGGTCTGTCCGGGCGGGCAGCCCCGAGGCGGGGGGCGCGGAGCCGCAGGGCGCTGCAGCACGGCCGCCCCCGCTGCCGCCGGGGGGGCTCCGCCGCGGCTCCCGCGACGCTCTCCGCGGTGCTGAACACACACAGATGGATAGATATATATAGCTATATATATATTTATATATGTAGAGAGAGATACATACATACACACACACAGAGGCAGAAACACACAAACACACACACACACACACACACACACACGGATATATATATACGCACGCACACAGACACACACACACGGATATCTCCCTCCCCCCCGGTCCCTGCGCGGCCCCGGCGCTGTCCGCGGTGCTGAAGCGCCGCCGCAGCCCCGACGCGCGATGCGGGCGCTGCAGTGCCCCGGGCGGCACAGCCTGGTCCGGCCCTGCAGCGCA
This sequence comes from Lophotriccus pileatus, assembly GCA_035583135.1. Lineage (NCBI taxonomy): Eukaryota > Metazoa > Chordata > Aves > Passeriformes > Tyrannidae > Lophotriccus > Lophotriccus pileatus. Next base: position 523,710 of record JAWWES010000115.1, read on the forward strand.
GAGTGCCCGCACACCCTTCTTCCCGCTCCGAGCTGGGAATGGCGCTGGTTCCCCTTCTCCTCCGACCTTCCCTTCCCGGCCGGCCTCCTGCCGCCCGCACGGCCGAGAGGTACAGCCCGTCTGCCTGCAGCCGACGATGAGGCTGGCGGCGAAACTACCCCCTCTCCCTGCCTTCCTCCGTGCCCGCAGCAGCCCGGAGGCTGGAAACAAAAACAGGCGAACGGGTCCCTCTTTAAACATATCCTCTTTTTTCCGCTTCCTTTTGGTTGATGCCGCCCCCGTTGATCCCATCGATGCCCGCGGTGGTGTCCCACCTTTACCTGTGCCGGTGGAAGCGCGGCGCGGCGGGGTCGGCGGGTCGGTGCGGCAGCTGGACGGGAGGCAAGGACAGGCGCTGCTGACCTCCGCGGGGCTCCTTCTTCAATGGAGCGGCAGCCGTGCCCTCATCAAAGATGGCCGTCCGCTCCTACGTCAGCAGCTTTTAATAGCCCTCCCCGGCGGGGGGAGCGGGAGGGGGCAGAGCGGGCCGGGCGCGCTTGAGTCATCACCACCGCACCGCTCCGCTCCGCGCTCCGCCGGCCCCGCCGCCTCCCGCCGCCGCCTCCCCGCCGCCGGGGTCGGGGCAGGAGGCTGAGCGCGGCCGCTGAACTGGGGAGGGGGGAGAGGGGCCCTCCCGCAGCAGCGATTCCCTCCACCAAGGGGTGGTCCGAAGAGGGTATCCCTCTGAAGTCCCCGGTACTCCATATATGGCCAATCTACGTGGGCTTCTATTTTTATGTGTGAATTCTTCCTTCTTCTTCCCTCTTTTTATGTTTCAGAACGTCCTGCCAGGGGTCTGGGTGTGTTAATCTGGTTATTCCCCCCCTCTCCTCCCTCCTCCCGCCTAAGTAGGAGCAACCAAGCGCAAGGAAATCCGTGATTGCGGGCATGTGTTGTAGCTGATCATTTGATGGACAGGTTAAAAAAAAAAAGAGAGAAATTAAAAACAAACAAAAGGCTGAGCACCTACACTCACAGAGCAGAGTGAACACATCCCACTGATGCCGAGGAGGGAAATGGTAGCTCTGTTCCAGGAAAGAGTCTGGCTGATTTATCATGGATTAATTAAAATATTCATTCAGGGCATACCTAATTTGGAGCAAATGGAGCTGTCTCCAGTGTGATTTCTAATGGGAAGGAAATTCTTTCATTTCATACAAAACAGTGTATGTTTGCAAAATTTATCTCTTAATGGGGAATTTAATGAAGGATGGGGATTGCAGCCGAAGTGTGGTGCTCCCTTTCGTAACCTCAGTCATCCTTTTCCTGTCATGCCACAAGCCTTAGTGCGTTCATTTATGCAACCGTCCAGACCTACAGATGCCTCCCTCTCCCCTGTCTGAGCCTCTCCTGTGAGCAATAACCGAGCACTGGCTGTGTTTAACTCCAACACCCTGGTACATGCTTTTCTAAACAGACTGTGGATGACACAGAATCAAAACATCAGTCCCGCAGTAGCGATAATTCCATCCTCATAATATCTCTTCCCTCCCCTTCCCCCCCCCCTCAACTTTTTGCCAAGGCAAGGAAAACCGGAAGAGAGGGAAGACGATGCAGCTGTATTTTGGAGCATATTCATCTCGTGTTATGGTTATATCGGCGTGGGGGAGGGACGGGGAGGGGAGGGAAAGGAAAGCGCGGGGGAGAAGGAGAGAGAACTGCGGGTAATTCCTCCTCCCCTGCTCTGTAGTTCCCCACAGAAAAACGTGACTGTAGATCGTGCTTTGTGAGTCTCACCCTCTCCTACGAAAATATGTCCGTCAGTCTTATTTGAAGGGAAGCAGTCAAAAGTTTGCTAAATATACGACAAAGGAATTCTCAGGCAAGAGGGGCTTCCTGCTGCATTAGAGTATCTAATGAGCTGTGCACACGGAAACCGCAGGGAAGGAGGGAACCTGTCAGGTTTAAGGGCTGTAAACACAGACTGACAGCATCAGATTAACGCTGTGCAGACATCACCCCTCCAGGTGAGGGATTCGGAACAGCAGCCTGACTGGGAAGCAGATTTAGCATCATAAATGACAATTTGGAAAAACAAACCTTTCCTGGCCGGCTCATGCACGGGTTAACTGTGCCCAGCACTTGGGTTAGGTGTGCACTGCAGATGGCAGGAGGAATCCCAGAGTGAGCCCTGATCTGAAATCCAGGCTGTCTATGCGAGTTCCAAGCACACGCGGAAAGTTAAAAAGGAATTTTCAGTCAGACAGCTTGTCTGATAGGTGGTTTTGAAATAAAGTATGATTTTTGAGGGAGCAATACTAGTACTTATTAATAATTCATCTTAACTGTAGATAAGGGAAGGAAAAGAGAAATTATAAACTGCTGTTTTGACTAAGCCACCAGCACTGCAAAATGCTGGCTGGGTTTGGATTCAGCCCAGTAACGCCTTTGAGAAGAATTTCAGTCCACTGGATACCAGCAGGGATGAATTTGGCTCCGTTTATTGAAAGCCAGGGAGGAAAATGCAGTGAAGGCAAAATAAAATGCAGCATAACTTGGGGAAAGACGGATAAGGGATGGAAAAAGGAAGGGAAAGCAGGGAGGGAGTGGGAGCAGGATAAAAGGTAGGTTTCCAGTGAGCAAACTATGCTCAATTTAAGATTAATTTTCAAGCTCTGCTGCAGCAGAAATCACATACTTTAATAAAACAACATACGGCAGAATCATTAAATAGATCACGAACATCACCCAATAAGCTTAGTAGGAACAACTACCTTTCCTACAGTTATTCTGAAAATGAGTGAGGGAAGGGATATATCCTGTGTCATTCAGGAACACGAATGCCTCTATCCTGGGAGATGCAGAGGGGGGCAGCCTTTTGCACCAAAGCACTAGGATTTCTGTCGCAATAAGTGCTACTAAGCAATTTAAGCTGATTCTTTAACGTCTTTTGAGGATGGCTAAAAAAAAAAAGACAAAAAAGAAAAAGTACATGGGGATTTTTTTTTTACTCTATCCCATAGTACTTGAACACTCATTTCACACTGTGCTGTGAAAAGCTGTGAGAAGCAAAGCCTATAAATGAGGAAGGAGGAGATAGAAAAACGGAATTTGGTCTAAGAATGATTCAGCTCATTCCTAATTATTCAGGCAAATATTCAGCAGGCTGAACAACTGGTACCTGTGGGCACAGGCCATGAATAATGAGACAGGGAACACACCTTCCTATATGGGAGAGACAGGATTTGGGTTCCCATGTTACCAGCCAGGAGCTGGCAAAGGGCAGAGCAGGCTGAGCCTGCAGCAGGTTCAAAGCTGGAAAGAGCAGCCCTTGTTTTGGCCATGATTTCAGGTCTGTGGGCAGTAGGAGCTTCCTGGCTGTCACAGCATCACCCTCAGCCTCCAACACACACCCCTGGGTACTGCAAAACTGGGCTGTAAGGCAGCTAAGTGAGCAAAACACCACAGTGCTGACAGTGCCACCAGATCCTGGGTGTTAATTCCTGTGCTCTCCTGGAGTCAATTGTAACACAGAGTCTGCCTCGATTTCCTTCAGCTTCTTCAGACTTTTCCATTCTTTATTTTTTTCTCAGCAAAGAGGGAAATATCTTGTTTACCCCAGCACTGCCCATGTATGCCTCAAGTATGTGGCTGGGAAATGAACTGAACTAGGCATAAAATGAAAAAGAGAGGAAAAATGTACCTGCTTTGGCCCTGAACATTTCACAGCCTTTCCACTTTCTGCACTTTCCAGTCTTAGATGCCAAGGCATGCCCTAATCTGTTATGGGCCATGTGATAAGAACAGTTTGAGGATCAAGCCCTTTATGCAGAACTCCCAGTTATTTTCTGTCGTTCATTCCTGTTTATGTAACTACTGAATTTTGACCATCAGTGGTTCTTGCATCTATGCGCCCCAGGCTGCTTCTGATTCAATTTGAGGGAATGGCTGGGCCTGATTTTCTCCTGCAATTTCAGGATCTCCAGATATACAGTTAAGCTGTGGGCTTTTTTAAGGACCTGTCTATGATCAGGTGCTCCACTTCAAGCCAAGCCAAGATTCCTCTGAGACATGTTCAAAAATAGAGAGATTTAAAATATGATTTTAACATCAACCTTGAGAGATGAGTCCCCACCGATTTCCTGATTACTCTCTTAGATGTGCAGAGCCAGATCCCCAAAGGTGTTTTGGTACCTGTTTCCCAACTAGTCACTTAAAGAGCAACCAGGAGTTAAATATTTGGTGAGTCTGGGTTTCCACTGCTGACCCCACCTCCTTTTGCCCTGGGTGGGTCCTTCCCACAGCTACACACTCCAGTTTGACTGTGTCATTTCCAGCAGGGCCAGGCTCTAACACCTATTGTCTGATGTGTAAAGGAGAAGTTGTCACAACATAATCATGGAATAATTATTATAATTATAAATATAATAGCAATTATATTCTGGCCTGGAGGTAGGATTGGTCTGAGGTCTCCAAAAACCTTGCCAATTGGAGAATTAGGCCAAGCTCAACTATCATGAGAAGAAGGCTCTGCCCAAATCTCACTAGGCACAGAGAGAGTCACAAAGATGTTGGACACAGAGGAAGGAGGAGTAGGATCATTTGGTCTATATTTTACAGAGGAAAGGGGGTATAAACACAGGTATCTCTGTGTGCCTGTGAGAGAGACAGCAGGTAAGGGTTAAACTTTGGTTTTCATTTAAAACTATCCTGCTTTATTAAAATAAACAAGGTCATGCTTTTGGGGGATATTGCTTGTTTATAGGAGAACACAGGCAATTTAAAATTGTGTCTAGAGTTTTGGAACTGAGAACTGCAATTCTCTTCATTTTCAGGCTTTGAAATCAGTGGAGCTGTGATGAGTTCAACAGGCTGGCTTGTGATTTTTAATAATCCACCTGGAGATGAGGGTATGGCTACTCCTTCCGTTATGGTTAGAATTGTCAACCACACAGTACCTGTATTTGTTACAGTATTTATTTAATCGTTTTTGAATGGTGTGCAGTGGTGCATGAGTACCGACTTTATTCCACTTGTGCTTGATTATACTGAGTGAAGTAAATGGGATCGAAGGAGGGAAATAGAAACATCACTAATCTTTAAGCAAAAGACAGAAATGTAAAGCAAACCAGAATACCCCTTCTCCTCCCAAATGCCAGTTTCTGTCTGGAAAACAGGCAGCTCTTAGGGTCCCCTACAGAGTTATTGGTACATCAATTGTCACAGCAAATGTTGACAGCCACAGCAGATGAAGATCTCCTGAAGATGCTGCCCCAAACCAGAATGAAGGCTAGAGCTGCCATGTCGGGTCCTGCCCTCAGGTAGAGTGATTTCCTCTGACTTGAGCACATGTGATGCCACTTCTTGGGTCTTTACAAGGAGAAAGATTGTCCATTTCTCTGGAAGCCTGATGTGTTTCCCAGCTTCACCTGTGAGGGAGCCTCAGCTACTGCAAACTGCCGGAGTTCTTTTGATCTGATTTTTTAGCACCTGGCCCTGGTTTGCTCCATCCTGACCAGGATGTTGCTCCACCCCTCCCTTACCCAGGTAAAAGGGATGATGGGAGAGGTACCTTCTTTTGGTGTGAAACTTCAACTGCATGAACTTTGTCCTGGAAGAATGGGTTTGCACCATGAAGAAATGCTGTAAGCTCTGAGTTTGTTCTTCTCCCTTACTCTTTCGTCTCCTTAGAGTGTGTGGGAAGGTGTTGACTGTTAGTAGGTCTAGTTCCTGCTCTTCCTTTAAATTGGGTCATCACAATTTACTCTCCTACCTTCTGTGAGGATTAGCTTTTTTTTTTCCCCCCCCTTCTCTCTCCCCTTTGATATTATCCTTTTGCAACTCTCCATCTCCTCCCCTTCTTCCTCTTCCCCCTGTTTCCTCCTTACATTAAACAGGAGGAAAGTGGGTCACTTTATAATTGCTCCTCTCTATTTCAGAGAGACCCAGAGGCATAAAATAGAACAAACAGGTAAGTGTCACCAATTCAGGGGAGTTTTAAAGATGTTTTCCTTTTGGCTGTCTCCTGGGTTTGCTTCACCTCCTCCTTTCCGTTTGCTTCTAAACCCCTGATGTAACAACTGGTGCTGCTGTCTGGTTGTGTAGCTAAAATTCAAGTTGAGGCTAAGTGACTTGGGAAGCTGAAAGTAAGAATGTTGGCCTTTTTCCTCTCCCTTTTGTATTGCTTTGCTTCAATGAATAACCAAGTTTTATGAAGAGGATGGTTTGTACTTAAATACGCAAAGGAAGGAGTGATTCAGTGTTAACGCAATAGTTCGCAATAACCTCAGGCATCCATAAAAATTATTCAGAAAAAGAAGGAAAGGTTTCCTCACTTATTAGCAGTCTTTATCTGTGAACTGTTTGCCACACAACAGGACTTTAGATCACCCTCAGTCAGACAAACAAGAGACATATGCAGTCCAGTCAAGCATACAATTTTAATTTTTTTTTTAATATAGGCACAGTCCCAGGGATTTTTTTGCCCTCAAGGCCTTGTTTTGTCAGGGCTACCTTAGCCATTATCTGCTGCTTTCAGTGAGACACTCCATGTTAAGTTGAGCTTCTCTTTGAGGAGGGAGTTGGATTCTGGTTCCAGGTGTAGTGTTAGAGGAATTCCAGGGTTAGGAGGCTCAGAAGCTGAGGGTGAGGGTTTTGACAGGTGGGCATAATATTTTGTCTTTTTTTTTTTTTTTTTTTTTGAGATCCAGGGTTTACAGATCCTAGGACTGTACTGCTCACCATTAGCTGTTACTCCATATTAATTATATATGTTATATAGGCCAGACAGCTGTTTACTGTTCCTTACAGAGCCCATGAGTGTTGCTGCCTATCTTAACAACGTTATTGTGCATATTCAGTTTTGGCTTTTGGGTGACACCTTTTGCTCCAACTTTCACTGTGTTGTGCAGGAAAAGGTTCTCTCTCCTTGGCAAATTCTCTTGTTATGTGCTGTGCAGAGTGGTGGAAGAGGCCAAGCTCTAGAAAAAGCAGACACCTGAGTTTTGATCATAGCCTGGGTATTGAACAGCTGTATCATTCTGGAAGAAGTCACTTCTGCCTTGAAAATTAATGCTTTGAGCTGAGGCAGAAAAGCAGAAACCTCTCTGAGAGAACTGCCTGGAGCAGTCCTTGCTGGTGTTTCACAGAACTCTCCTCCCCTACTGAAACTGGGGCTGAATCTGTCTCAGCCTCTCTTCTTGTTGCTTTTTCCTCCCCTATTAAGGTTGTAAGTGTTTTCATCCTCACCTATTGTTTACTATATCTCTGCCCAGGGGGACTTGGTGCTGCCTCTGTAATTTACCTTTCCAAGGAGAGCCTGGAAAGCCAACAGGGCAACTGCCTGGAGAGGAACTTTGGTAGGCAAAGGGAAGCTTACTGATCCTTTTGGAGCCTTGTTTCTGTCACTGAAGGCTCTTGGCAAAGCCTGATATGTCTGTTTAATCTCTGCCCAGAAAGGGGCTACAATCAGACAGGAAACCCACTCAAGGGGAAATGGCAAGTGCTCCTCTGGGCCATGATGTCAACTTTCCATCACATGGATGTGCATCTGGAATAATTCAAGTGACTCAAAAGGAGGCCAGGTTTATTCTATACAACAGAAAGACTGAGTTTCAGGATAGACCAGACAACTATGTAGCTTAAGCCATTAACCCTTGTATTCTTCAGCTTCCATATACATTGCAGTAGGTTTAAAATTATTCCTGGCGGTTTTCCTCAGCCTTGTGTGAGGCAAAAAAAAAGGAGCCTTATGCATCCTTGGTCTAACAGAAAGACTATCTCTATGGATTTATGGGTCAATGTCTTAATACATCTCTTGAATGGGAATGAAAGCTGCCCTGGAAACTTCCTGAGAGTTATTTCAATTTCACCTCCTAGTGCTCTGCAAATAATTGATTTTTTTTTTTTAATGGAGAAACTTGCTGAAAATTGCAAGTGAGGGAAGCTAATCTGTCAAGAACTCCCCAACTTCTGAATATGGATTTTTTTTTCTTTCCTCTCCTGAAAAACTAATGAATGTCCAAAATATTTTGAGGAACCAGAGATCATCTGAGGAAAACTCTGCTTCTCTCAACCTAATTCTTGCCCCTGGTGTGAAGGTGTTTTAAGGGGTATTCTTTGACCTGCCTGTTTCTGAAATATACAGAGTTACAGACTCCTCTTGAGTAATTAGTGAGCCTGGTTCTCACAGGAGCTGTGGGCATAATATGGAGCTGAATCTGAGGTGTCACTTACTGTCAAATTTACGTTTTTCATGCAAGTACCAAACACTGGAGTGTGATAACACTCAGCAACCTGCACTGCTGGTTAGCCCAGTTCTGGCATGGCAGGGGGTGTTACAGGTCGGGCTTGGGTGTGTTGACATGCTGAGGAAAAGCTTTTATGTTGCCTGATACAGGTATGCTCTTGCAGTGTAAGAAAATAAGAAAGGACTGGAGAAAGTGAAGGCCTGATCCAAAATTCCTGTGGACTTCAGTGCATGTCTGCAGACAGCTTTGGACTGAGGGATGATATTGATTTCTGTTGGATCACTTATAAATACTTCCTTAGAGACTGTTTCTTATGTGGGAAAAATCTTTCTTCCTTTGACTGTCTGAGCAACGACCCACAAGTCAGACTGCAGCTCTCACACTTGCCAGAAAGAGGCCTTTTATTAAAAGCAGTCTCTTGGAGCCTGCAGAGACCACAAAGGAACACCCCCAGGTGAGGATGAAGGCTACACTGGGACCCTAGTTAAGCCCGTTATCATGCTCAACTGCCTTCCCAGATCCCATCAGTGCCTACAGCAGTGCTTCCGTTCTTGCCGTTGGCCTTAGAGCAGCTCTGTGGCACTATTTGTCTCTGATTTCTGTAAAAAATGCATTTAAAATATTTCCGGAGACTTGTGCTTCCTCATGATCTCCCAGCACCATTCCAAGGTGAAGGGAGGGTGTTTAAAGGTGACTAGAGAAATAATAAGACAAACAATTAAAATGGATTATTACTTTAGTATTGCTACTACAGCTGAAACCATGGTTCCTGAGTAATATTCCCTGTGACCAGGATGATCAGATAATAGGGAGATTAAAATAGGCCTTTGCCTCTGGCATTTTTCTTCCTGTTATGGGCCCCAGGGATGTTGGGGACTGCTCTGCTGGGAGCTTGGTTGTTAGTTTGACTCTGAAGCCAAGCAGAGCAGCTGGGGGCTCCTCATGTGCCCCTCTGTAGGCACTGTGAGTCTTGGTGGAAGTAAAGGCACAAGGTAAAGTGAGCTGTTGTCTCTTCTGTGGTTGCCTGCTTAGCAAAGGGACTGTGGCCCCTTTGTTGCAAATCATCTTTGAAAGCAGTTTGAGGTGGTGAGAGGGGTGGGATTGGCCCTTGGAGCACCTCCAAGGCACAGAGAACTGCAGAGAAACTTCTTTCCCATGCCTGACCTGACCATGCTCGAGATTTATGGTTTGCTATTTGACTTTTCCTGCATCTGGAGGGTGGAGGTTAAGCCTTTGTAATAAGTCTGTGGACCAGTTTTTTTTTTCCACTCCTAAAGAAAGACCAAAAGTGAAGGGTTTAATGTCTGGGCTGACTCTAGGCTGCTGGGTGATGGACTGCTGGGACTTATCTGCTCAGTGTATCAGGCTGAGGGTGAGGTTTGGTGTGCAGGGGAGCACTTGAGAGAAGACAGGAAGAGGTAAAGAACTGAGGATGAAGTAGAGCCCTGAACACACAGTTGAAGGTGGGCAGGGAGTTGTGTGTTACCTGCTCAGGGATTTATCCCTGGCATGGTAAGGCTGCCTCACTTGATGAGCTTCAGTGTTGGCTTTTGCCTTGCCCTTACCCCAAACTTTGTGAGCACTTACCTGTCAGGGGATCTGAAGTTGACACCCAAGCTGTTTGCAGGAGTCAGGTATTCCTGTGGGGTTTTCAATCCCACAGCACATGTGCAAATAAGATTAAAATGTTTAATATTAAGCTTTATATCTGACTCTTGTTCATAATAAATAGTTAAAGGAGAATAAGAGAAGCTTCTGCCTATCCCTGAAGCAGGTGAGCAGTGTCCAAAGTCATGTTCAAGAAGAGTCTGGACATGCAAATAGCCTTGTTGAAGTTTTTGCTCCTGTTTTGCAGCTGCACCCTGAGCTACCTGCACTGAATGTATTCCTCAAGAGTCAGGATGCTCCTCCTGCCTCCCCAGCCATTCCTCAGGGTAGTGCAGAGCCTCTGTAGCTGCTTTTGCTGCATCAGGGATCAGAGCTGTTCATGTTCCCAGTGGGCAAAACCCTTGGAAGGCAGTGAGTAGCAAAGATCTGCAGGGAAGGCCCAGATGGAGTAATCAAGCTTTTTACTCTTAAGGCTCTCACCTAGAGGGTGGTTGAGCACTGACACAGACTCCCCAGGACTGTGGCCACAACTCAAGGAGTGTTTGGACAACACTCTCAGGGACATGGTGGGATTACTGGGGCTCTCCTGTGCAAGGCCAAGAGTTGGACTTTGACGATCCTTGTGGGTCCCTCCTTGCTCAGAATATTCTGTGACTTTATTTGGTTTGAGTGTCCCCTTGCTCCTGTGAGTCACCTGGCACGTGGCCCAATGCCTTGCTGTGTGCATTGCTCTCTGTCTCGGCACTGGAGCCTCTCTGCAGAACGTCCCCTTCAGCTGATCGGAGATCTCCTGCACAAAAAGTCCAGCAGGTTGGCAGAATCGATCATGCTAAGGCAGAAATAGCTCTGTGCTGGAGCCAAGGTCCTTTCAAGGCAGGAGTCATTCATTTGGGGGATTTTCAGCAGCCCCGGGTTTGTAAATAATCTCAGCTATTTGCATTCATTGGGAGCCCAGCCCCAAATGCTCAAAGAAATTAACAATAATCCCTCTGGAGCACGTATTTGCTTTCTAGCTTTCAGCTGTTTAAAAGTGCTTCCAGCACTTACACCTCTAGTCACAGTGGATGGAAAATGGTCCAAGGATTGCGACAGTACGGAGCTTGGCAGAGCTGCCCTGCTGGTGTCAGGGGAGCTGGATCATGTGCTACCTCATAAGCTTTGTAGGCTCCTCCCAGGAATCTTCCAGGTTTTTTCCTTGCTCCCCACACATGTGCTTCTGACAGGAACCAGGATTTTGCCCTCTGTGGATAGGGCAGCATTGCTTTGCCCTCTTGTGTTGGCATGGGGGCTGTCCAAAAACCCAGCTGCTTTGTTGCTTTGATCATCATTCATTGTGCAGCCTTCTTCACATTAGAAGCTGGAGAAACTTCTGGGTGTGATAAAGGTATTGGAATTTGGCTCTTTGAATTGATCTGCTTGGTGACATTGACTGGGTTGTTGGGGGGAGGGTTAAGGCTCTGCACAATTCGTTGTCTTTCTCTTCCCTCATAAACAGGTAAAACAACACAACACAGGTTAAAGGGAGAAGAAGCCTGTGTATATTAATATCTGGCATGGCATTTCCTCATGGAAAAGGAGATGCCTCCAGTTTACCTATATGAAGAATTATCCCTGGCACTGTTTTGTTCCTGCCTATAGAGACTGGGATTGCTGCCATCCTATGCACCAGTCCCACTGCTTATTTGGCAATAAGCAAGTGAGGCCCTGCCTGATACTGGGTATGAATGCACAGCAGGGAGGAATTCTCCCACACGCGCCAGGGAACAGATTTATTGCCACATATCCACACACGGTGCTGAATTCACCTAAGTGTCTTCTAATGTTCTATTTTAATTGCTCATCTCAACCAGCTAATAATAAATCAGTCTTAAATTTGCAATGGGGATTTGGGGGGGAGGGAGGGGATAGAGATGGAATGAGATTTTATTGATATTATTGCAAAAGACCTTTTCTATCTCTTTTGGCTAAATGAATTCTATCCTTTTGGTTGTATTAAAGACCTTTCAGGACCAATCTGCCAGCATCCCTCTCTGCACCCTGAGCAAACACTGTGCAGACTGTTGCATCCCCAGCCAGCAGAGCTCTGTGTGCTAGCTGGAGCCCTCAGCTCCACCTGCCTGCACTGGAAATCAGAATGCAGGGAAGAACTTTTGCTGGAAGCCCCTTGTTTGTTTGTTTGTTGTTGGTTTTTTACTTTATTTTTTTGTGCTATGCTGTAGTTTTGCAGTGCTAATAGGATAGCTTCTGAAGAGTCACAAGAAACAGTTGTCCCTCCTCTTTCAATGCAGGGGAAGTCAGCTGGCCATAATCTGAACCTTAGAGTTACGGTTCAGCTATTGAGTTTTATAAGTTAATTTTTAAAAAATGCACTACAGAAATCCAGTATTTTTCTTTCCTGGCATACAGCCTAATCCAAGAGAGGGGCTTTTGGGAGGGGTGGCTGCACCAGAATTTGAATATACCACTGCCCTTATAAACTAACATGACAGTAGTGCCTAAAGCAAGACTAATCACATCATCTCTACCTGAACTTTTGGAGTGCCAGCACTTTGCTGTGGCAACTCTGAGCCAATGTGCAAAGATGGAGGCCTGTTCCAGGAGACATTATCAATTTTGTTGTTAAGTAAGTGGCTACAAAAAGCAGCTTACATGGATCATTGGGTTTTGGCTCTGTGTAGATAAATACTTGCAAGTGAAGTATCAACAGCTTAATACAGATGAGGGAAAGGAAGGAAAGGCAACATCCAAACTAGATAAGATTTTATGTAGGAAAAGCCCATGCTAATAAAGGCATGAGCTACATTCATAGTTCTCAAAACTAATTGCAGGAACCTGGTTTGGCAGGACAAACTGTGATTCACTAATGTAACATTTTTTTCCTAATCCTGGAATATTTTTCATTGTTAGGCCTGGCAGTTTTCACATGAGCCTATTCAGGTGCCAGTAGTTAAACAATACCAATGAACACCTGAATTCTCAGTGCTTATCGAGACCAACAAAGTACGAATTCTTCCTCATATCTCCCTTCCTGGGACAGTGCAACAGACCAAAACTGGGTTCAAAACTGCTTTTATTCTCTGTGAAAGCTGCATGGAAATGGGAGGAATGAGGTAATGATATTCCTGTTCTGCTGCAATAAGACTTGCAGGTAAATCGCTCTACCCATGAATCACGGTTTGTCATCTGAGAAATGGGGATTAAATTTCTCTCTTGAGATCCAAAGCCTTTGCTTTCATTATGCTGCACATCTTGGCTGGAAGATGAAATACCTGATCATTGTGAGCAATTGAAATTCAGAGCTCTGGTTTGAGGAATCCACCTGTGTGTTGCAAAGTTCCCAGTGTTGTGCTCCCGGGACTACTGGCCATGATTCAGTGGACACAGCAATTATTTTTGTCTTTAATTTTTAAAAAGTTTGAGTTGGAATCCCTGCTTGTTCAATTTCCATTTCATGCAGTGAAAGGTGAGAGCTCTTGACAGTATCCCAATATCTTGATGCTGTGTAAAGCAAGATGGAGGAAAAAAGTGTGTCATGAAAGGTGAACTGTGAAGGGAAATTTTGGGTGGGCAGAGCTAGTCATGTTTGTATGCTCTAGTTTTTCTGAGTATGAATCTGGATATTCACCTCTGGTTATTTTTGTGCAGAAAAATCCTGGGAGAGCAGGTGGAGCAGGAACACACTCAATGTTGTCTGCTTAGCCTTCATTAAAAGTCAAGCAAAAAATGCATCAGGATACTGTGGAATCATCAGATCTAAAGGAAAAAAACAGCAATGGTGTGTGAATGGAGGGAAAGGGTTTGGGGAATGGGGAAGTACTTGGATAATATCCCTTGAAGGCAGAGAACAGATAGGACAAATGGCTGCTAGCTTGGCTTGTTGATAGTGGTAAAGTATTAAAAAATGGGTTAAAAACCACTACTTGGGCTTCTAGAGGAAGGCAGTAACCTATGAGGGGATTTTTTTCTGGACTAGCTACTTATTTTGAATGAAGGAAATTGAAGATGAACTCAAGCCTTCATCTTCCACCAGTTTAATCAACTTTTGAGACAAAGAGAAGCCACTGAGAGAGGAGTTGACTGAGTTACCCTATCACAGTTATGGGGACTGTCCTGCTTGGGCAGAGCTTGCAGTGTCCCCCGTGAAAAAGAGAATTTGTATGATAATGGTCTCCTCTCACCTCACCAGGAGGCTGGAGGGAATCACAAGGGTGTATTTGTGGTGAGCTGTTACAGCTGCTCCACTGCTGTGAGACACAGTATGGTTAAAAGGCAAAATACTGCATAGCCTGGTACTTGTGGGTACTGCTGTTGTCTTTCCGTGTCATTTTGATCCAGGCTTTGATGTGTGGTGTTTGACAGGGACTAGAGAATGTTTCCTACAGTGCTTCAGGCAAAAGTGTGAGACACAGCAGTGATGGTTACAAGAGAAGGAGTTGCTTGGTGGCAATTTTATTGTTTTCAGGTGGTATAGTTTACTTTTCCATGATTCAAACCGAACTAGGAATGTTATATTGAAAATATCTTCAGGGAATGTGGTGACTTCTTCATAAGACACAAGGGTGGTCTAATGGGAAATTTTATAAACAGTAGATAATAAGATAAAAACGTTAAGTGGAAGCAACTAAAAATTGTAACTTCTCCAATTATCCTCCCTTCACTTCCAAGGCATAATTTATCTGATGGAAAAGTCCCACTGTGTTACATTTGCCATTTTTGAGCATGGTCCAATACTGGCCTGTTGACTTGTGTTGAGGGGAGGGGTTGACCTAAGTGTAACTTGTGCTGTAGCAGCCTGGCCTAAGCACCATCAAGTCTTGGGTCAGAAGAAATAGGACCACGTGTATAATGAGGTCTTGCTGTCCTGGTTGTGTTGTTTAGGGGAAAAGTACTTTTCAGAAGTCTGATGAAAATAAATAATAAAAAGGGGTATACTGGGATCAAGAAAAATAATCTGCCCTGACACTTCATCTAGGGATACTTGAAATACTGCAAGAATCTGAAATCTACTGTGGGATATGAGTCTGAAATGACAGGGATGGGCAGGAGTTGTTCTGAGAACTGGAGGAAGACACAGAATTAAAAATAAAACAAAGCAAGGGAAGATGCTGCAGTAACTTAGCCCACTCTGTATTGCTTTTCTACAGGTGTGGGGGAGAAGGCAGGCAGCAGCTGGCTCCTTCAGAAAGCCTAATTTTATTAAGTCTTGCAAGTATTCAGAGAAAAAGACAACAGTTTCCAAAAGCTAAACCTGTCAGTATTAGGTGTAAAACCTCTTCTGATGGTGGAGCATATGTTTTTCCTCCTTCTGTTCCCTTGCACTTCCTGCCCCAACAGGCAAGAACCCAAGTGACTTTCCCTCCAGCATCATTTTTCTAGAGCCCTCTTTAGTTCTCAGCATACACAAGAGCACAAGAAGCTGAGTCCCCCCTTCTCCTGAGAGAAACCAATTAGAGATCTGCCTCTGAATGAATTCTTTATTGCAGGTTTCAACCCAGTATGGAAGGGACTGCTGTTATGTATTTTCCCAGTGAGGGGAAAAGCACCTGTACTGACAGCAGCTTGTCAGTTCTCTGCTATGGTGACAGGAAGCTTTCCCAGGAAGAGTGGGCAACAGCAAGGCTTTTAATGCAGGGCAGGTTGCCTCTTGCTTTGTGCAGACCCAACTGCATCACTTGGGCTGACTGGAGATGGCTACATGGGATGCTGCAGACATGTATTTGTCTTCTGTCCCAGCTTGAATGGCTCTGAAGCTCTTAGCTGTAATGCCACACCGGCTGTAGGAGGGTGATACAAAGGGGGGAATGTCTCAGTTTAAGTGAGACACAAGCGTTTTGCTGGGAATAAATTATGAGGAAGACCCAAAACTCCTCCCTTTAAGCAATATAAATCCGAAATTAATAGACTCCGATTGAGGAACAGTGTGGGAAATGGAAATTAAAATTATATCAAGGTAGGAATAACAGCCCTTTATTAAAAGGTCTATAAGTATTGGCAAAAACAACAAGAGAACACTAGTAAAACACCCAAGCAATAATCCTCCACCTAGAACAATCCCCTTCAAGACAAAAAAATGAACAAACCCAACAGTGAAAATCAATTCAATTTGTACCCTTTGGGCAATTATAACCACAGTCAGCAGGAGGCGCTGTTGCACCGCTGGAGATGTGGAGCCTGCAGTTGTTTGAGTCAGTCAGCAGGGGGTGTTAATGGGTCACCGGCAGTCGCCATGCAGCGTCTCCGAGTGCTGGAGTGAGCTGAACAAATGGATGTCCTCCCCCTCAATGAAGGGAGGGAAGAGGGGAAGGGAAAACAGAACTGCTGGTACTGGAGAACTCACTCTTTTCCTGCTGGTCCCAGACGTGCAGTGATGTCGCTCTGTCCCTCTCCGAGGAAGATGCAAGCAAAACAGCTCCAAAACTGATGCACGTTCACAGAAGCGGCAGCCCCCTGACAGCAGTCCAGACACCTCCTGCAGCTCCCTCAGCTCCCAGCAGCACAGCCCCAACTCTCGGCTGTTTTCAGATTTCCTCTCCACCCCTTTTTCCAATCCAAACCTCCCAGTTCTCCTCCCCCGTTTCCCTGGAGACAAAGTCAGGCAATTAACATAGCAAAACAGCCCTGCTAGCCCTTTTCTTCTGGGCCATTAGTTGC
>JAWWES010000115.1:540296-553852 GCA_035583135.1 Lophotriccus pileatus
TTTCCCTGGAGACAAAGTCAGGCAATTAACATAGCAAAACAGCCCTGCTAGCCCTTTTCTTCTGGGCCATTAGTTGCTTAGAAACAGTCCTTGACCAATTCCCCTCCCCCAACACAGGGGCGGGGGGAAAGGGAAAATTTCAACTTAGCTCTAAGAACACACAAAACCATGACAGGGGGGAAAAAAAAAAAAAAAGGAAAATTGTCTTTGTGCTCTCTGTGTACCTGCAACAGGTTTGTGTAAGGATCTGCTGGGAACAGAGTTTAAATGAGCTCCCAGGAAAACTCACTGGCAGCTACTAACTGGTGTTGGAGCAGGATTCCTGTTTAGTTTACTTTCTGGGGAAAATCTATCATGACAGCACCTATTTTCATGACCTCTATTTTTGGTAGTTTTCTCTTTGCTTATGCTTGTCTCTGAAGTGCTCTCAGTCTGGAGGTGTCTGTGTGTTCCCTGTGGTTCAGTGGAGCAGATCACATGGATTACTTCACTTGCAGAGTCCTTGGAAGCAGCATGGCTTGAAAAAGCCTAGTGCTTTGTTCCCTCCTAGGGTAAGAGAAGCCCTTTAATTCTTCAGAAGATGTTCCAAAGCAGAGTATTGATGAGGGATGCTGTAGAGACAGACTGGGAAAAAGATGCACAGGAAGGGAATAATCTTCCTCTTGAGAGAGGGTTGTGATGTTGGTTCCTTTGTCATTCTTCTCTGCCAATGTGTCTTACCCTGATTCTTCTCAATTCCTAAAGTGAGGACAATTCACTTCAGTATTTGGCCTCTCCCATAAGCCAGCCAAGGCTGGTAAGGAATGTCTGTGGTGTGAATGCCTTCCCTCTCAGTTACCTCCTGATAATTTCATCAGTTGCTGAATGGACACCAGTGACGTGGGGCAGTTTGAAATGTTGTCATGGGTGAAAGATCCCAGTCCTGTCACCAACCTCCTTCAACAACTGTTTCCTTTACAGAACACCCTCATATTATGACTATATAGAATATTAGTGTCCTACTGAAAAGAAGAATGAAGATGCTGGGGTAGTTCCTATGATGCCAGATGGCATTAGCTGGCATTAGAGGTGTGGGCTATATTGTGTCCTCTGGGAAAAGCGATTTGGTGAATTGATTCCTGATCTGTGTCAGCAGAGATGTTGAAAGCCCCTGTGCTGTGTAGGGTATCAGGGCTGTATTTTTGTTTACATAGTTTAGCTGAACTGTCCCAGTCTCCTTTGGCTGAACCAGATCTCAGCCTTTAGGCTGGATCATCAGGCAGACCAAAAACCAATGCTCACAATCAGCAGAGTGCGAGTACCAATGTTTGACAGTTGTCTCAGAGGACAAGACTGATTAAACTGCAGCTTTATCTGGACCTGAGGCATGGTGGGCCATGGAGGTTTAAACATTCAGGTTGGCCAAACCTGTTCTTGGGTCTAGTTTGGTAGAGGATGTCAAAGTGTTGGTATATGTAAGTGCTGTCTCCTGAAGTTATCTGAGAGTCTGGCTCTCCTATAGAAAGCAGAGTTTCAGAGGCTACTCTGATAATAAACTCCATATGTGGGCTGCAAGTTGCCTTACCAAAAAACACCTCATCCTCCTCCAAGTGGGGGTTTAAGGGTGAAGCTCAGCAGTGCCCTTTGCTGCTCATCTGGGTACAGGTAAATGATGAGCGTGGCAAGTGAAAACATCCAGCTCTCTTTTACCTTCTTAATGAAGGTATTTGCCCTGTAAAAGGAGATAGGAGTGGATATAGCAATTTTTTTCCTTCCCTTGCACCCTTACTCATCTCCTCCCGTGTGTTGGAGCAGCTGTCCTGTAGGGTGGTGAGAAAGTATGCAGGTAAATATTGATTATCTCTTTGTAGTAATTCAGCAAAGAGACATTACTTTTCGCCTGCATTGCATCCCTTCTCCCAAATGAATTCATTCCTAAGGAATATCCTTAGGAGAGAAGTCCTTACATTTTTTTAATGGAAGAGATCTTTAAAATAGGCACAAAATTCCTGATAAACGATCCTCAAAGTCCTATAACCATTTTGCTGCCTTCATTTGTGCCTAAACAACAGGGATGTCATGTGGAGGAAGGAAAGGAGGTGGGAGGCAGCTGATGAGAGGAGCAATGTACCCTGCTAACAAAACCTGCCTGATTTCAGGACCTCTGCATTTCACTTCAACTGCCTCATTCTGAGCAACCATCTTAAGAGGGAAGAAAAATATTTAAAGCTGCACTAACCAGATCCCCATGGAAAACAAGATAAATATCAGCAGAGCTGGTGCTGCTCTGGCTGGGAAACCCACACAGCACTGGGATCAAGGCATCCCTGCCCTGTGGCAGCATCTGTCACAGCCCTGGCTTGGCACACATGCACGCCAGTGCTCCTTTGCACCTTCTCTCCTTTGCTCCAGAGCTGTGTTCAGCAGTGGACACTTGATTAATCCCTTTTTCCTAGTGCTGAGGAAAGTATGTGCAGCTGGAGAGGGAGGAAGAGTTTGCTTTAGACACCAGATACAGGGATATGTCCCGTAGGATTGCTACCTGTCCTTAGGGCTTTTTCTGATTCTCTCCCAAGCACAGAGCTTTCTTAGGAAGGAGCTCATCCTCTGAGACATCAAGAGCTACCAAGGCACTGACATGTGAGTGTGTTTTGAGGCCAGCAGTGGAGCAGAGTTCACTACAGCCTCAGCCCTCCTCTTCCACCCTGTCAAATTCAAGGCTGCTTTTTCGGAGCATTACCCTTCTGGCAACAGTGAACCTCTAGTGCTTGACATAACCCAAGTCTATCATCTGAGGATGTAGCAGTTAAATAACAGTCTGAGCTTCTGCAAAACAACTGTGGTAGTCCCTCAGGCCACCGATGCTGCTTATGCCTCCCCCAGAGCCCAAGGGAGCAGATGCAATAACTACGTAAAGGATTCTGAGGACAGCAGTATAAAGGCAGCTTGTGCAGTGGTCAACAGGCTTCAGTTTGGTTGGAAACTGCCTGGTCCTGCATCAAATGCCAGTGTAGGGTAGATGTGTTTTCTCCTGGCCTTTCCTGGTTTGCAAAATTCATCCGTCTAGTGAAGGAACTGGACATGATAAGAAGAGCAAGGATTTCTTTCTGACTGAAAACCAACCAAAATAGGGTTACATAAAAATCCAAAAATAGGGATGTAGCTTTAACCTCAGACTCTGACTATGCCCCAGGGCAGTGCTTCTTCCTCACCAGGATTTCTCTACCAGTCAGTTCTCTGCTGTTTTCAGGAAGGCATCTTCTGCCTGGTGCCTGGGATGGAAGTTGTACTCTGCTTTCTGCAGATGATTTCCCTGGGGTGGAGTACTGGCTTCCCTAAGGATGGCCTTTGCCTGCTGCTTGCTTTCCTCCCTGAATGCCTGGTTCCAAGGGAAAAAGCTGGTTTATGCTCCACTCTTGTCAAAGCCCTGGTGAGGGCTGAAGGAGTCCTTCCCAAACCATCAGCTGATGTGGACTCCAGGCAGTGACTGCTGTTTACCCTGGGTATGTTTGGGTTTTTCAGGAGGAGAGGCGCTCTTCTGTAACCTCCAGCAGAACACAGGCTGTATGTTGAGGTAATCAGCATCCTTGATCTTCTCCTCTGAGACCCAGTAGTTAGCTTATTTGCACTCAGCTGTGGCAAAAACATAAAGAAAACAAATATGAAAGATTATTTAATGAACTCTGGAAATGAATAATGAATACATCATTTTTAAGTGGTTCTTCAGTCTGCTCCAGAGTGCTACCCTGAGATATGAGACCATGAATCTTGGCTAATATGAAAGGGCAGTCGTTTGGTTTCTGAATGAACAGATCACAGGATGAATGGAAGAGCTAATTGTCTCTTGAAGCAAACTTTTCAGACATTTGTGAGTCCAAGAAGGAAACTTGGCAGTGTGCTGAACCTTAATTTTTAAACAGGGTGAAAGATGGGCTTGACATACTGTTGCTTTGAGTTGGTGTAGTGCTGTTGCCTTCAACAGAGAATTTGGAGCCCTCACAAATCACTTCCATGGCTACTTTTTGGAACTCCAATAAGAAATGAAAGACTAAGCAAGGTTTTGCAGTGAGATTACAGTTTTCTGGAAGATCCCTTAGTGACAGAAAAGTGGAATATATGACTGACTTGTTACATGTCTCATACTGAACACATTATCTTTGCTGTGGTGTCCTAGTTTAGTCTTTATCTAAAAACCAAGAAAGCTGTTTGGGACCTTCATCTGTTTGGAGACTGGCTCAAATTTCAAATAAGTTATACAGCATTTCTTCCTAGCCCGAAATGATTCTTACAGGTTGGTCTTCAATTATTGCTTGCAACTCAGAAGGGTTGTAGGATAGCTATACAGTTTGGGTCTGCTGTCCCTTGGAGTCCTCAGTGGATAGACTTACGATAGTGAAAGCACTTTATGGATAGATGACTCAAGAAGTGTTTCCTTTTAGAGTGTCTTTAAAATAACTTTCCTTGAATGAATCTGAAGAATTCTATAAAAATGTGAACGTGTAGATAAGTGTGAAAATGTACAGATAAAAAAAGCCAATTTAAAAATTAACAATACGGGAAAATTAAGTTCTCAATTTGTATGGCAAAGGTGCAAAGTTTTCAAGTGACTGCTGAGGAGAAAATGTGGTGTAGCACATGGTGTGTTTGAGACGTAGACATGGCCCATAACCTTTTGCATCAAGGTTTGTATCTTGTTTCAAGGTCAAGTCTGTTTTCCTTAAATCATTTTGATCGCTTTTACAATTCTTTTCCCCCAGCCTAAAAATCAAGGATTAAATTTGTGTGTTGTTACATGTAAGGGCAGAAATTTAGTTTTTAAAACATGTCAGACATCTATTTGAATTGGGAGCTATTGGGTCCCTAAATATCTTGCAAAATCTGGAGCTGTGCAACAGATGGATAATCAGCATTTCAAGAGTAATTTCACAAAGGAAGAGGAGCATCTTTAGTGAAATTATTTCCTTTAGCAAATAGTTGCATAGCATGAAGAAAGAAAGCAGAGCCAGCATCTTGCTCAGAGAAATCATGCTTATTCTCCCTCTCCTCCTGCCTCCTTTCTAGTGTTTGTTTTTGTTGTTTTTTGTTTTTTGTTTTTTGTTTTTTTATTATGGATGCACCCAGGGCACATCATGGCACAATGCACATACCCAGCTGGTATCTGTTGGTCTCTTGTTGGCACTGTGTGGCAGGTCAGAGTGGACACTTTGTGTCCCATGAACGGCTGAAACCTTCTTATGTCCTTAAGTGATTTTAATGTAGATATAAAGGTCACAACTACACTGAGCGAGGACCACTGGCCTGCGGAATTAGACCAAGAGAATGTCAGAGGCTCTTAAAAGCAGGCTGATAATGTGGGGTGTCAGGCTTATGTAAGTGGATGTGGAGCCACACCATGTATACATGAACCTCAGGTTATGTGCTAATATAGGGCTGCAGTTGGGGTCAGTATCCTGGGAAACAGATGGGAAAATCCCATCAGCTACCAATGTCAGAGTATCAAAGACTGTCAGTGTACCGGAATAGGGAAAATCCAGTCTCTGATCACCTCTGAAGGCGGCAATGACACTGCAGAGTTTGTGTAATCAGGAACTGGTGACAGTCCAGAACAGACCTCCACAGTTTCCTTGTCCTGGATGCTGGGGACATGTGCAGTGTGCAAATAGGTTTTGCAGTGTCTGGGAGGGAAAGGCAACTTTCTAGACAGGTGGAGCTTCATCAGTTTTCAAAAAACCAGCTTCTGCTTAGAGATCAAACAACTGCCATATGGTGTTGTTTTTTCCTATAGCACAAACATATTTAGCTCTGCCAGGGGAAGTCTGGGGAACTGATTCTCGGTGGTCATGTAGGATATGGCTAAAATTGGAGTAAAACACTACCAAAGCACAGCCTTGGAGAAAGGAGGCTGAATGGCAAGTGCAGGAGAGAGAGAGACGCAGTGAGTCACTTAGGGAAGGAACTTACTGCTCAATTTAACCTCGGTTTTATTTTACGAAAGCCTGGCAGCTGCAAAGATACAGGTGTAAAAAAAAAAAAAATAAGGAAAAGAATTAAAATTTATAGAACTCTACATAACTAGACTCCTCCATCAAGCTCTAAATCAACATTATTTCAGTTAAAAAACCCAAATAATTGCATGCTACTGCTCTGATTTTTGGCTATAAGACCAAATCTCATTAGGAGCTGCAATAACAGCACATCTAAGAGCAAAATTTGGCTCAGAATGCTTTCATTTTCACAACACCCACTTTTCATTTGAGTGTTCAAAGTTGCAAAACATTTTGGAAAATTAGCTATTAGCTCCACACTGTAGTAATTTTTCCAGTGACAACCATTGTATAGTGCATCTACTCTGTAATAAACTTTTTGGAGTACCTTAAATTTGTCTTGTTATTGTCTATCAAGTGTTGTTAGTGCTAATCTTGTTCCAGTGCTGACTCAGTTGATGAGCATAATTTTGTGATGTAGGCAGCCCTAATTCGTGATGATCTGGGGTTTCACAGAATATCTAGAACCTTCCTCAAAAGCCATTTTGCAAGTGACTAAGACAGACATGAAGGATCTTTGAGCTTAAGCTTGTGCTATAAATGCAAAGCAGCTTTTATTATTTGGGCATTTCAAATTGTGCCTTTATCAATACTTCATTAATAAAGTGATCCCTGCAGGGACCGTTTGTTACTCTGTACTCCTGTGCAGCTTACTGTGTCACATTAAGAAAGGAGGAAAAACAACAAAGCTTATAGCATTCAAGACAGCCTGAATAATTTTTTTTAACCTTGGTCTCCCTTCCCCCTTCCGGGCTTTCTGCTCCAGTGGCTTGTATTGTAGTCATACTATGCTTCAAGAGACTTGAGAGCATCCCTAATGCTGCATCCCTGGCACTGTAAGCAAATACACTGTTTTTGTGCAGCAATCTGTAAGCTGCACCTCAAGAAACATTTCCTTGTCTGCTGACAGACACTCAGGAAGGCTCAGTGAGGATTGAGCAAAGAGAGCACTGGCAGAATGAGGGAAAATTGTCTTCCTTGATGCAGTAAATCCAAGCAACTGGAAGAGGGATCTAATGCCACCAAGTGTTCCCTCTCTGACCATTGGCACTTTGTTCTGCTGCTGTGTTGAGCCACCACTGTCCAACAGTTCATATGTGGTGTGAGAGCCACTAAGGGAGGCCAGAAGGAGCAGGGAAAGGCAGTGGCCTCGCAGAAAGGCTGGTGGCTGTGGCAGACACATGCCAACACAACTTCTGCAGTGCATGAAATGTTAGGGCTAGTCACCTTGAAAAACAACCTGGTGATGTCATGCACACTACCCAAAGTTCACTTGGTTATATGTGAGTCCTGTTCTAAATTTGATCATTTCATAAGTTAGGAGAAAATTCTGCCTTAACACACTCAAGTTTTGATCTGAAGAGTAAGTTGCTTCTTCTCTCTGCCCCTTGTATCATCTCTAGTGATGAATATGAGGTGTGTGGAGATTTTCACACCTGCTAAGGTCTGGCAGCAATAGACTCATACCCCTGGTGTGACTGGCACCAGGGTTAACTGCAGAGAGGATTTTGGATACCTGCAAGATGTAACCGATGGCAGGATGAGATTCCACATCAAGCTGAATTGCTTTGTCCTTAGATCTGTCCCTCCAAGGCAAAATCCTCTTTTTCTTGGAAAATCACGGCTCTTCCTGCCCTGAAGTCACATCTGGCATCCAGGAAAGCTGCTTTTTCCTTTTCTTTCATTTCCAAGCAGTTTTCTGTAACTTTCTTGGGATTTAAAGCTGGCTTTGTTCAAGCCTTATGTTCTTTCCCTCCCCCTCCAGTATTTTACAGGAGTCTTTTTTTTTTTTTCCTATTTCTTACGTTTTGCTAAAGAACAAATTGCTTTCCCTTGCACCATTGGAGCTGCAGTTAGCTGTGCTCTTTGTACGAGATGCTTTCAGAGGCTGGAGGATTGGATCAGACTCCTTGATGACTCTCCCCATACACCACTTTCAAGGCTTCAAGGCTCACCTGCTTTTTAGCAAATCAGAGTTGACACTGGCTTACTTCAATGCTGATGGATGCTTTTCTCCTACTTCTTGGGCTTTGTGGATGGGCTGTTGGCAAGCATTCCTGACTGCAGCTGCTAAAGCCTTAATCTCTCTGTATGGAGTTAAAGAAGTTGCCTTTGGTGAGTCCCTGAGGTCTCTTGCTGCAGTGCCAAAAGCTTTGGTTCATCACAGGAACGGGACAAAGTCTGCAGAAGGCCAGTTCACTGGACTGATGTTAGAGCTGGGACCTGTGGGGGATTGATACCTGCAGCATCTTTCCGTGTAGTGTGTGAGTTGTAATCATGTTTGGCATCCCAGTAAAGCTCCAGTTAATGTGTGAGAGTGGTTTAGGCTGAGATCTTTTCAACAATTTTGTCACATTGCTGACTGCAGGTTCTTGGGATTAGTTTGAACTGCAGCCTAGGGAGGAGCAGAGAGGTGGAGGAGAGTCACTCTCCCTTCCAGAATGGTCTGGCCTGGAGTGGAATTAACCTCTTTGTTCAGTGCAGAGGAAAAAAATATTCAAAGCATGACAGCGTTGACCTACATTTGATCCTTGTGATGTGCAAGTTCTGCTTCTTGCACTTTTTCTTGTGATGACCTTTTGTTCCTAGGAGGTAAGAACTGCTTTGAGGCATTGCTGTGTGTTTTGTACAGCAAAACTTTCCTTCTAACAGGAAAGGATAATTTGAGGATTGTTATTTCCGTTACAGGAAATCCCAAAGTTGAATTTAAAAAAAGGAAACTTGTGAAGTCTTCAAATATCATGAGATTAAATCTCTCTTTAGATTCTGACATTATGGGTGGGATGATTGCCACTGATCTCTCATATGTGCCATGTGCTTCAGAATAGGATGTTTTGCCAAAGTCTCACCAACCAAATCTCAGTGAGTGAGGGAAAGAAATGTGCTTGAGTACTGGCAGGGTGAAGGAAGGGCCAGGTTGCTGGTGTTTGAAATGTCAAATTATGTGGCTGAGAAATGTATGGATATTTTCTTCCAGTATTTTGATCACTGCATGTGAGAGAGCAGAGAGCAGAAATTGGTTATTCAGAGGACAAGAGGAGATTCAGAGGAGCATATGGTAGTCCAAGGCAGAGCTGTGCCAATGCTTTTTTTTATCTGCTCCCTTCTGTCTGTTTTCTGGAGGAATGAAGGCATGGGTTAGGAAGGATGTGAGAAAAGCTGTTTGGGGCTGAACCAGACTTCTGACCTTGAAAAAATGTATCTGCATTTACCAAATTTGGGAGTGAGGCTAAAGTAATTAAGAGAGTCTCTCACAAGCCCTAAGTGATGGATGGCACACATGCACCTTTCCCACCCTTTCCTTAGCTGCCACTACCCCCAAGCTGCTTTAAGCCTTTAGTTGATGGAAACAAGGGTCTGAAAAGATCCTTCTTAAAGGGTTCATCATGGTGTTTTCAGATGTAACTCGTCACAGCTAATGCACTGCAGAGGGAGGTGAAAATACTACGTGCAAAACCCAAGATGTCTGCAGGCAGCAACATCTTCACAAGGTTCCATCTTGTAGAAGGACTCAGCCACAAAACTGAAATGACCTATTTTACCTTGCTGGCTGCCAACACAGGCAAAATATTATTCAGTCACAAATTACTTCCACGAGGGCACTCAGTGTCTTCTGACTGGGTTTTGTCAGCCAGCACCTTTTCCCTTCTGCTGTGCAGTCTACCCAGGTGAACTCCTCTCAGCAGCAGTAAATACCTGGGGGCAGAGAGCAGCCTGACCTTATCAGTGGATCTGCCCCTTTCATTTGAAGGATGCCAGGGTTACAGAGTCAAAGGTAGGAGATGGCAAACAGTGTTTTCTGGAGCAGAACATCAGCTCCTGCCACGCTGCCCCTTCTGCACAGTGAAGTAAAGCAGGAAGCTGTGACAGAGACAGGAGTGCAACTGGCCAACTCAAGGTTTTGTGATGTTAAGAGGGCTGAGTTCAGGTTACCTGTGCAACCTTGCTTCTGAGAGCTTTACTGTTACATTTTCATGTCTTCACTGTGCTGTTTTAAAATAAAAATTTAAAAAAAAAAAAAAAAAGAAGAAAAAAAAAAGATAGGAAAGAACTAGAAATCCACCTGTCCCATTGTGTGGCATTGTATTTAACACCCAGGATGGCAGGGGGTGAGACCTTCTGATTAGCTTTACTTGCTTTCTGGACTAGCAGAGCAGTGAACTGTTGAATACCTGGGCACACAAGAGCAGAGGGTGTTTAACAGTGAGTTTTGTGGCTACAGGGCCATTTTTGCCAGCCTGTTTACACTCCAGGATCTAATGTGATCCTGCAGGTTCAGGGGTCTTTCATATCTGATCCCTGTGAGATCAACTGTGTTCCTGTCTGTTCCAGGAGTGCTTTCCCCTCCCCTTCCTCTTTCCTTGCTGATTGTCCCATCCCAGGCTTTCAGTCCTGCTGGTTCCCACTAGGATGGCTCTGAAAAGGTTCCCTTCACTTATGTGCTGGCCCTGTTCAGTTTCTTTTTTTTCTGTAATACCTCATGCTGTGCAAGATCCAGCTTTGCTTGGATCCTGCACAGTACCCTTCCTGAGTCCAACTCCTGCTGGATCGTGAGCAGTCAGCACAACTTACTTGCTATGGGATATAACTCATCAGCAGATTCTTCTCCTTCATCATGGAAAGGGCTGAATCCAACATAGGCAATGCTGCCACTGAACTTTGCATTGTAAACTCTCCCAAGCAGGGATTTGCACTTGCAAAGCCCCTTCTTTTGTCCTTCTCTAGTGGCCTTCATACTAGCAAAGATTTATGAACTTTTATCATCAAAACGGTTTTCAGAGTAGTTAGGCTTGCTATCAAATATTGTGATTGTCCCTTGATGATAATCATCCAATGTGGAATATCAAGTTATAGCTCCAGAGGAATAGCAAGTCAGAGCCTCCCTTGATATCAGCCTCTGCAATCCTTCTGAAGGCAACACACCTCCACCCCTTCACACCACACATGGTGTGTGCCAGTCTTTATCTGGCATCTCCAGCTCTAATAGGAACATACGCTTCACTAAATTAAGAAGGAATATTTTTGTGCTTTAGTACAAACATACTAACAATTCTGGTTTATTTTAAGGATGTGTCTTAAAAGCATTAAAAGGGGTATAAAATAATAATATATGTAATTTACCGCTGTGGAGACTGTCAAGTGTTGTCGTGCTACTGGCATTGTATTTAATACATGGGTTGCCAAGAGGCATCACTAATAGAATTTGCATTAATATACACAGCTTCTTTAAAAATTAATTAGCTAAAGTAGAGCATTGTGTGCTGAGACTCTCAAACAGGAGAGAAACATTGAAGCAGTACTGAAATAAGCAGTCTCAAAGCTGCTTGGAAAGCTGAGGGCGGCTGGAAATATTGCCCCAGCTGTTCTCTACTGCCCATTGCATCACGATGGGGACGCAGACACAAACTGACAGCGGGGAAGCATTGCTGTGGAAAATTTTGAAGGAAATTATGGATTTGAACTGGGCCCGGAGGCTCTTGTGCTGCTGCTGAAGGCTGTTGTGTTGCAGCTGCAAAGCAGAGAAGCTGCAAAGAAATAAAAGGAACCTGTTAAGTCATGAAAAGGAAATGTGATCTTTTCTAATGTTTTCCCAGAGGCTGGGAGGTGTCAGCACTTCACAACTCATGCAACACACGTAAGTGTGGGTCATGTGTTTTAGTGCGAGCACAGATCCAAAGACAAATGTGCTGAAGAGGATTTGCATAGGTCAGAATGTCCAACAGCAGCAGTGAGGCATCACAGAGCTTACCAAGGAAGTGTCTGATAACCCTCTTCCCAAAGTCAGCCCCCTTATTTTCATATTCTTCCTTCAGCCTGAAAATGTAATGGCAGATTGGGTTGCTGTTTACTTGACTGACATAAGAAATTAGCAGCAGCCGTGCACCCTCAGACTCCAGCACCTTCATTTTCTCTTGTGCTGGAGATGTGTTTTGCTGTTCTACCTGGAGGAGAAACAACAAACTTTTACTGGTCACATTTGTTTGTCTGGGGAAATCATGGGGTGTGAAACGGGCAAACAGCTGCCATTTTGTGTCTGGGGAAACCATGGAGCAGGGGAATGGCTGCAGATTTTTGCCTGGGGTACCTTTAGTCAGAAGCTGAACAAAGTTAGTGGTATTTGTGACAACACTTAGGCAGTTTGTGGCCTTCTCTTCTTTTGTACTTTAGCCCTGCTGAGTTATAAGTCTGAGCTGTGGTGTGGCCATGAGGGATCCAACCTGACTGTCCATGGGCATCCTTTATGTCAGCTGAGTGGGGGAAAACAGGCCCAAGAGTGAGGTACCTGGCCTAAGCCGGGCGGAGTTTCTCTCTGTAATGAGTTTTACTCATTGCTGATCTCTTCCCAGCTTTACAGCTTTCCTGCTAAAAACTTTCCCCTGGTGTAGATATTTTACTCCCTTACTACCTGTGAGTTCTCTGTCTCCAACTATCCATTAAAATTATGAATAATTGCCATCCTTCTCATGTACTGTCACCTTGAAGATATTTATATATGGGGGATTCCCGGCTGGTTCTGGGATCTCTGTGTGTTAGGATTTTGCAGATGGAACATCTGTGCTTAGTCGAGGTGGCAACATTGGACTAGAAAGACTGTAACACAAGTATGGATTTCCTGCAGCCAGGCTGCTTACTTCCTGGACTTTTGCTGAGTCATTGTTTTAGAACATGTGCAGTTGTGTGTCCAATAATGAATTGTTTATGTGACTGAAAGGCCAATTATACTCTGACATGTGTAGCCTAAATGTGTATAAAAGTAGCAGCGTTAGCTGGAATGAAGACGTTCCTGTTCCTGCTTCTTGGGTTCCTGGATCCCTTTCTTGCCATTTGTGGAAAAACTGCTGTCTGCAGTGGAGAAGCAAGTTTTTGATGCCCCTCTGCGCGATGCCCTTGTCAGGCAGCTACCCAAGGATAATGCCAATGCGGACTGTAGGAAGATTATTGACGCCTTGATCCAACGCTTGATATGATTCAAGCGTGCTCCAGTGTGGGATCTGTGGATGACAAAATGATTGCATTGGCTAATGCCATGGCTGCAGTCTCTGCAAGAGAGCAGAAATGTTTCTCTTGTGGACGACAAGGGCACACCAGAACTAACTGCTCCCGAAGGTCGAGGAAAAAATATACCCACACAGCAACCTTTAGTAATGTGTACTAGATGTTGGAGGAATGGACATTATACCAATAATTGTCGGTCCAGATTTCATATTGATGGGAGGCCGTTGCAGGGAAACACGGAGAAGAGCACAACCAGGCGTGCTCCGACACAGGTACCTGCCCCATCACTTGACCAGATGACTCAACATTTCCGACAGCTGCAGGTCTATGCGACCAGTTGTCAGGAAAAACAAGGGGAGCAGCAGGGATGGATGTATCCACCGCCAAGGCAGTAACTATTTCCACTCTAGGGGTCCATAAAGTTCCCTTAGATGCTTGGGGCCTATTGGTAAAGGTTATAGTGCCTTGTTAATTGGTAGGTCAAGCGCTACCATTCAGGGGATCATGGTGCATGTCGGGGTTATCGATGCCGATTAT
>JAWWES010000115.1:553952-608898 GCA_035583135.1 Lophotriccus pileatus
GTGCCTTGTTAATTGGTAGGTCAAGCGCTACCATTCAGGGGATCATGGTGCATGTCGGGGTTATCGATGCCGATTATGCTGGGCAGATATGTGCCATGGTTTCTACACCTACCCCTCCTCTTCATATTGAAAAAGGAACGTGCATTGCTCAACTTGTGCCTTTTCTGAGCTGTGTTTCCAGGACTGAAAACATTGTTCGAGGCACAGGCGGATTCGGATCTACTGGATCTCCTCGTGTCTACTGGACTCAAACCATAAACGACAACCGACCTCAAATGACCTGCGACCTAAGCATGCCACAAGCATCTCCCACTTCCATGAAGGTATCTGGACTTCTAGATGCAGGTGCTGACGTCACGATAAGCAGGCATGAAAAGACTGGCCTTCTTTGTGGCCTGTGGCCCCTGCTTCTCAAGCTGTTGTAGGTTTGAGAGGTGTCTCCACTGGACTCATTGCAGCTGGCAGACCTGTGCTCGTCATCAACCCAGAGGGCCAAGCCGCCACCATTCGGCCCTACGTGACTGATGCGCCGTTGAACTTGTGGGGACGGGACTGTCTTTCTCAGTGGGGAGTCCGTATGACTACGGATTTTTAAAGGGGGTCACTGTGATGCAGGGCATGAAACAACCCACAATAGCCTTGACATGGCTATCAGATAGACCTGTGTGGGTTGACCAGTGGCCCCTGAATGCTGAGAAGCTTACTGCCCTGCAAGCCTTAGTTCAAGAACAACTAGATGCAGGTCATATTGAACCATCTCTCAGTCCCTGGAACACACCTGTTTTTGTTATCAGGAAAAAATCAGGGAAATGGCGACTGCTACAAGATCTTCGTCGAATCAATGAGGTGATAGCAACCATGGGAGCGTTACAACCAGGACTGACCTCGCCTACAATGATTCCCATGAATTGGCCTATTATCATAATAGACCTTAAGGATTGTTTTTTCACCATTCCCTTACATGTAAATGACAAAGAGAAGTTTGCATTTACTGTCCCATCTGTCAACCACACTGAGCTGTCTAAAAGGTATCACTGGAGGGTTCTTCCTCAAGGTATGAGAAGTTCTCCAACCATATGTCAGCGCAAGCCTTAAGCCCTGTACGGATCACATATCCTGAGGGATACTGCTACGATTATATGGATGACATCTTACTAGCCGCTCCTTCCAGTGATATGCTGTCTGCCATGGAGTCAGACACCCATGCTTCTTTAAAGGAGTATGGTTTAGTTGTGGCTCCAGGAAAAGTGCAACATGTTCAGCCGTGGTTGTACCTTGGCATGAAGGTACTCAAGTGTACTGTTCAGCCAAGGCCCTTCAATTAAACACAGATGTAAAAATTTTAAATTATATTCAGAAATTGGCAGGAACTGTGAATTGGCTACGCCCCTACTTAGGATTAACCGCATTCCAAATTTGGCCTCTAATTGATCTCCTAAGAGGTGATTCAGATCTTCGAGCCCCTAGGAGATTGACCCCAGAAGCCAAACAAGTCGTCACCTTGGTGGAACAGCAGATGCAGACGAAACATGTGTGGCGAATTGATACCAATGTTTCAATTCAGGTTTATGTCCTGATTGAGAATATGGTACCATTTGCTTTAATCACACAATGGAACCCTGACTGGGTTGATCCTTTTCATGTCTTGGAATGGGTTTTCCTAGGAGCTTGCTCAAAGAAAACTGCCCCTTGTTTATTTGAACTTCTGGCACAGTTGATTATCAAGGCTCATTCCCGTTGCGCAGAACTCATGGCACGTGATCCTGAGGCCATAGTGGTTCCTGTGCAACTTGATTATTTTGAATGGTGCTTGACAAATAGTTCTGCTTTGCAAGCAGCGCTAACCAATTACACTGGCTCTATTAGTTACCATTTGCCATCTCACCTTTTATGCAAGCTGCACGATCAGGTCTCTGTTGGTCAAAAACTTCTTTCCAGCAGCACACCTGTCCCTGGACCCACTGTGTTTACAGATGGATCTGGAAGGACAAAGAAGGCTGCAGTGACCTGGTATGATGGACACCATTGGCAACACACTGTTGAATCACAGGATGCTTCAGCCCAGGTCGTTGAACTGCGTGCAGTCACTATAGTGTTTCAACATTTTCCCTGTGTGGTTAATGTTACAGATTCTGCATATGTGGCCAGCCTAGTTCAATGCCTGGACAAAGCAGTGCTTCAAGAGGTCTCAAATCCTCTTTTGTTTGGAGTCCTTCGTCTGTTATGGGAAACAATTCAGAAGCATTCCAACCCTTACTATGTTTTACATGTACATAGTCACACCAGTTTGCCAGGTTTTGTAGCTGCTGGCAACGCGCACGCTGATCGTCTTGTTTCAGCCGCTGCTTTAGGCCCAGTGCCTAATCTTTGGCAGCAAACAATCGCATCACATCAATTTTTTCATCAAAGCCGGCGGGCCTTGGAACAGCAATTCCAACTCTCGCATTCTGAGGCTCATTCCATCATAGCTGTGTGCCCTGACTGTCAAGGTCAGTCGGTACCTGCATTCTATGGTACTAATCCTAGAGGGCTGCAAGCTTTACAAATCTGGCAAACTGCTGTCACTCACGTGCTGGAATTTGGCCGTTTGAAGTACGTGCATGTATCCATTGAAACCTTCTCCTCTGTTATAGTGGCCACTGCCCATACCGGAGAGGCTGCCCGGGATGTTACACGTCACTGGCTAAAAGCATTCTCCATGTGTGGCTGGAATTTGGAAAGTGGAGTTTTGGATTGTGAGCAATTAAAAAAAAATATCAAATACAGCTATTAATTGTTATACTTATGGAAGATGAATTGTTTTAGCTGCAGTCTGGCTGCTTTGGGGAAGTTACTGTAAGTTCAATGAGTTTCAAGCAGTGCAATATTTCTACTTTTACTGCAGCCTCAATTCCCCTCAGCATCTCCATCTGCATGATGTGCATGTGCACCCGGGGAAAGGTTCAGACATAGCAGCAGTCTTGGTGGGCAGTCAGCTCTAGGCCAAACACTTCAGGCTAAAATATAACTGGAGATCACACAAGCTGCTCCTTTTAGGACAAATTCTTCAGTTTCTCTGAATCTAGACCTGGTTAGTAATTGTAGGCTCTTTGGCTCTCCGTAGACAGAGAGGAAGGCCAGGCAGAGACTCCAAGAGTTGCTTTTTTGATTTAAAGGAGGATGTTACAGTAAGATCTTACATATTTAATGAGTGCATGCTTTTCTGATTCATCATTTCGGATCTGTGTTTATTCATATGGTGGTCTGGGTTACCTTCCCTCTCCAAGCCCTAGGAAATCAGGTTATTAGTGATAAATACTTAGATTGCCACTGGTATCTGAGGTTTCACTGCACAGAGCAAGCTCAGGGGACATGAGTATCCCCTTGGGAAAGCTGAGTGGGTGGTTGGCAAAGAACCTACGCTCAGTTCTGCAGCAAAATGAGACACAAATCAAATGCTTTCACACCAAGTACAGAAACTCAAAGGGCTCTTTTGCTGACCAGATATGCTGAGTAGCAGAAGGGGAAGGCAGAGCCTATGTGGGGGTGTCTGTGTATGGTAAGGAATACATTGGTTTTCATCCAGTGTGGGATGATCTGGTAGCTGGGAGATGATTAGAAGACATAAAAAGTGAAGGATACTGGAGATGGGTTGAGCTGGATTCCAGCTCTCAAAGACAGGCTGAAAATGCTGAGGTAGGTCTGAGGGGTGAAATGGGTCAAGAAGCCCTAAATCTATTCTGTGTGTACATCAGAATAAAACTGGATGCTTTTCCTTTTGTTCTCCGTCACAATGATAGGAATGTCACTCTGGTGACTGCTCTGAGGATCTCCCCTTGCCATGCTACTTTACCACCACCCTGCAGCCCTGCTCCTGCAACCAGCACCATCCAGGGCAAAAGGGGATGGAGAAGGGATTGCTCTCTGCTCCAATATGGGGAACTGGGACTACAACCAGAGTTTGGGGCTTGTTGCTGCTCTCAGTTTTCGATGGGGAAACTCCCCTGGGTCACTGCTCAGACTGTCCTGTGCATTTCCAAGGCCAAGATCCAGAATTGGTGCTGGCACAAGTAGGCATTTCCTACGTAGAGGATGATGAACCTGTTGAGATCTGCAAATGGAGGATTTTTGGAGGACTGCAGTGAAACAGCCAACTGAAAACATGTTAGTCTCAGGACAGGTTTGCACATCCTCAGTTGCTCCTTGTGAATCACTGGGGATGGAATCAGTTTGTTACGGAAAGGGTGTTGCGTGCGAAGCAGCGCTCTGTGCTAACATCAAGGATATTTGTCTTGTTGGTGCCTTACTGTCTTTGATTTCCCCAGAAACAGAGTGAATCCCTTAAGGAATTTCTTTCTCGCTTTCCTCCTGAAATTTGATTATTTGAAGAGATTGAGGAATTGCGTAGTTTAGGAAAAGCTTCCCAGGGAAAGAAAGCAGCTTGCAGAGCTGGGCATGTCAGCTTCTGTCTGCCTCATGCTGCACCCTGAGACTGGGTCAAGAGCACTCTGGAAAATACTGATCTGATGTTGCGGAGAGTGCCTGCAGCTCCATGGTAGTCCACAGGGGTTTAAGCCATCAGAGGGCCTGAAGCAACAGCAAAACATGGTAGCAGAGGACTGAGGATATAACTAGTGAGAAGAAAATACTTGCTTTCCCCTCAGTTACCAGCAGCATCAGTTCAGTCTCTGATTTTTCCTGCTGCCAGGTCCCATTTTCAACCAAGAAGCGGGAAAGGCTTGGCCTCCCAGCAGCAAGGGAAGTGTGAATGTGAACCGGTCCTCACCCTATATGTGGAGCAGAGCTGCTAATGTTCCCAAGGAAATCCCTGTGCTGGGGTAGCAAGGCCTTGTGCCTCAGATCTATTGCAGTGTGAGGGATTCAGCAGAGGTGGGGTCTATGGAGCAGGGGTGTACTCCCACATTATGACCTTGTCCTTAGTCATATTAAGGACAAAATAGTGGTACTTGAATTTTTTCCTATTAATGACAAAATAGAGTATGAATATTGTTATTTTTATCCTTCTCTTTTATCTCCCCCCTGGCTCTTAGTAATGCTCTGCTGCTTCTCAGCCAGGCAGCCAGGGGGCTGCATGACCCTGGCTGTCCCAGGCCCTTCTGTCCTCAGGACATGCCTTTGCAGCTGGGACTTAAATCTATGTGTTAGCCAAAACACTGGCAACACTTCCCTTTGAGTCAGTGTCTCTGTGGGAACGTTCTCCAATATAACTTTGGTACTGTAAATACTGGAGATATTTACCTTCTGTTTCAGGGGAGTGAGGGCTTTGGTCTTCCAGCATATTTAATTCCTTAGCTTGGCTTAGCCTTTATTGGCTCTGGATTGTCAGACAGTGGGGAAGGGGAGCTGTGGTGGATTTCTGCTTGTTTTCTCCAAGGTGCAAGGTATCACCTGCCCAGGCAGATGGCTTTGCAGGAGTCAGTCTCTGAGGAGCACTCCTGACATTAGATGTGGCAGAAGTCACAGTGCAGAAATATTAGCAGCAACATCACATTGCAGATGTTACCCTCAAATCACCATCAGTTTCCTCCCTCCAGAAAGGCCTCTTTGATTAATGCTTGTAACATAGGACAGAAACACCGTAATATGTGGATTTCATAAGCAGAGGATTTGTCAAATACAAATGTGGCCCTTGAGGCATCCACTGATCCAGAGGCTCTTGTGGCTGCTTGCAGATTGATAGTCCACACCTCTCGTGAGCCAACATAAAGCTGGAGGTGGTCACAGACAGCCAGGGGTTGTCCCAGCTGAGTGCAGGGCCAGAGGAAGGGCATCTCTAGATTTATCGTGATCTTTTAAAAATGGTCATCAAAATGTTTCTACTTTCAATAGCGACATGTTTTCAGAGCCCACCAAATATCATGTGGATCCCTAGAAATTAAATACAATTTATCAAAACCCAGGTACTTCTATCATCTCCCCCTCTCCTAGTTTGCCATTAGAAATAAACGTAGAATACTTGGAGCAGAAACTACAAATACCTACAGTTTTTTAATTTTGGTTGAAAAGGCCACTTGTTTGTTTTGATGGGTTAGTTTTCACTATTATTTAGAAGCAGCTGCCTGAAGCAAAGCACAAGGTTTAGGCTTTGCCTGCCCACACAACATATTGTTGTGCTGATCTTCTATCAGCCCTGACCACTCATAGCCCCTTGCATGGTCAGGGAAGGCAAGCGCAGACTCAGTGCCAAACTGTGTGTGATGGAGACATTCATGGATGTCACCAATGCTCTTATTCTGCCCTGCTCCTGGAATATTTTTCCTGGAACACACAGCTTCAGGGAAAAGGGCTCTGGGCAAGGCTGAAATGCTGCACAGACACACCGGGTGATTTACCCACTCGTGCAGGGAGCCAGTGGCAGTGCCAGCAGTGAGTCAGGTCTCCTCTGACTCCTTAAATTTAGACTTGTCACAGCCCTCATCTCTCTCTGCAGCTTTGTGAAGTGTAATGGGATCCAAGGTAATTGCAAAACAATGTCAAAGGTGTTAAAATGATTACCATAAAAATACATCTGTTTTCTGCAGTGATGCCTTGGAATGCTACAGAGCTCTTGGAAACCAGAAGGGTGGCACCTGGCTGCCAGAGTGTGCCTTGTGTGGACTTGGAGAAGTCTGCTGAAATGGTAGGATTTTCTTTCCTTTTAAAATCATTATTGTAGGCAGTTAGAAAAAAATCAATTCTATTTCCCATGTGATGCAGATCTCGATCTACCTTCTAAATGCCTCTAACCTGATTAAGGCCTTAGGAATTTCGACTATTGAAACATACGAGCTTTTTCATATAAATATCTGAGGTTTATCATCCCTAGTGCAGCACATAGAATTAAGTGCCTAAGTCTTATCTTGAGAAATTCAAGCAGCTCATCCTGTAGGGATTGTTCAACCTTACCAAAGGCTTTAACATATGTTTGTATGTAAATATAGTTTACATATATATTAAGCTTACATACGTATATGCAAATGTAGATTATGTATATGGCAACTTGCAGCCAATCTTGAGAAGGGATTTTCTTGATACCCTTTTATGATACGTAGTTGGGCCAACAGAGCCTGATCTAACCCAGGCAGTTTTGAGATGTCTGTTATCTTTATCATTCCTTGGATCACACTTTCCCTAAAGGGAGGCGAGGCTTGGGCATATGGATAGTGATTACAAAAATGCATCTTCCTCTGTGGAAATGTTTACTTTATAGCACATGCTGGAAAGGGTGTTAAGTGCAGAAGAATAGAGATCCAGGGCTCTGATAAATGCACATGGCATATATCTTTGCACTGGAAGGGAGTGTTGCCGTTTCTAACTAAAGTTACTGTGCTTTCGTGGCTTGCCCAGTCCTTTTGTGCCATTTTCCATGCTCTGGGACATATGCACTCCAGCTGTGCACTCCACCCGCACTGTGCTGGACGTGGGGGCACTTGAGCTTCCAGGCCTGCGTGTCCTCTCGTGGTGGGGACAGAGTGGAGGCAGATCTTGGCAATGCCAACAAGTGAGAGCAGGAGGGGCCAAATCTGGCCAGCTTTGAGCTCTGTGATAGAGCTGGTCCAGTCCTGGGGGACCACAGACTCTGGGGAGCCACCACCCCTGCCAAGGAGGAAGTACTGAGCTTCCTTGGAAGCAGGAGACCCTGGTCATAGAATCGTAGAATAGAATCATAGTCATTTCACTATGTACTGATTTCTTCACTACCCTTGGTGCTCCAGCCCTGGGATTTGGCCTTTGGAACATTGTGATTCCTCACGTCTGCAGAGAATGGTCAAACCCAGTGCAAGAGGGGGAAGCTGCTTGGGGCAAAATGGGTGTAGCATCAGCACATTGTTGCTCCTCATGCTTTCCTTCTCCGCCTCCCAGTGCTTTGTGGAGTTGTTAAGGTCAGGGCTGTTAAACTCACTGAAGGACATGAGGTATGCAGTGTTTGACTTTTCAGGAATACCATGTGGTGGTGATTGTTAAACTTGCTTCCTTCAGTGCAGCAACAGCCCCTGCAAAACGTGTAGGTTGGTGTTGACACAACTCCAGGTACATCCTGCTGGTGTTGTCTGGAGGTGTGAACCCAACAGACTCCTGTTACAACCTACAAAGTGGGCAGCACCAGTCAGTCGCACATGTGGAATTATTTAAAGGGCTGGAGTTACTGGTGTGCTTTCAGCTGGCCCACAGTGGCATTTGCATTTTGGCAGCACAAGTGCAGATTGTAATCCTGCCAATGAGACAGATCTTTGCGTGGGCCCTGGTGCACACAGAGGTACAAGTTTCCTCAAGGCATTCCTGGTTGCAACTGCGAGATAATCAGGGATTGCTTTTTGAAAGTCACCAGGTTCTGGCTGACTTGTCTTTTCCCATGGAAAAATTTTAGGATGTATGATCTCAGGTATGTGGTGGGAGCAACAGAGGAGCTATTGACAGAAATAGAGAACACGCCTGAGAACTCTTGCGAGCTGGCAGCTGAAAAGTTATCAGCTGAGTTCCCTTTTGAGTAACTGAAGGAGACTGACTGTGAGCAATGGGAATTCAAAACTGTACCCAAGGACTGTGCTGAGCACTTCCTCCAGTGTGGGAATACCAACTGGCTGCCTGTTTTAGTGAAAGCAGGGACAAAAAAAAGAAGAGAACCATGGGGAGGAAAAGGCAGATGCAAGAGGGAGAAGCATAAGGCACTGGAAATGATGTAATGGAAAACACTGCTTAGAGCAGAGAGGAAAAACAGAAAGGTTGCCTGTGCTTGGAAGGGAAAGCCAGAGGTGCAGCCTGGGAGAGGGATAGATGCAGAAAAGAGGTGAAACAAGGCAGGCTTGGTGGGCAGGAGGGCATGAGGGATAAAGCAACGCCAAAAGAAGGATGAAAGCAGGTAGCAGAAACTGAGACTCTTCTCCAGCAAAAATTACAGCAGGAGGGAGGCCACTGTTCTTTTGTCATCCAGCTACACCAGGAAATTCAGAAAGGGATCCTCATGGATGTAATTTAACAGCCTTTTGATTGACCTGAAATTTCCAGATTATTCACAAGCACCTTGAAATGCTGGGGCTGAGTGTGGCGGGTTTGTTTTGTTAAGACACTCTCACTTCTTGTACTGTTTTCACATCTGTGGTATTTATGGGTAAAAAGAATTCAGCACAAATATAGTTTGTGTCTGTCTTTAAGAAATCAAAGTTGTTGTGATGCCTGGAGCTGTGACAGAGAGTGTTAGAGAAGTACAGGCAGAAAGATGCTGCTGTAGGGAGGCAAAGAAATCTGGAGTTAAAGAAACCAGATCCAGCATCACAATTCCACCCAGCCCCTCTCCACTGAGCTCATGATTAATCAGCATGTGCTCCCGACAGCCCCTTCTGATATATTAATTAGTGCAGCACCCTAACAAGGAACGCAGAGAATTGTGTTTCAGCGGTGATAAGCCGAGCCTTTCTGTTTGTATCAAGGCAGGCTGGCTCACACTGAGCTTTCAGCCACTGTCGCCATGAGGGATGGAAGTGGATGGTGGAAAGCTGGAGAAGCTCTGATCTCCCCGTGGAGAGATGGGAGGCTGTGAAGGCGTTCTCTGCATGCTGGCAGAGCAGAGCGAGCCAAAATGTGGAGCTGTCCCTCAGCAGCGCAGCAGCAGGGAGCTCTCAGGACAATTCCTGCAGCAACCTTACTGCTTTTAAAACCTGGTCAATAAGCATTAGATAAGATGGATGTTTCTTTGTAAATGTGTTCATCTGAACTTCAGTTACACAGGGCACGAGCTGGGAGACATAAAATGTTTTGTGCTGCTTTATTAAAGAGGAACTTTAATTACCTATTAAGAACTGACAATTCTTTCTCAGTACATGAAAATCCAAATCTGTCAGTGTGGTTGAGTGATGATTATTTGCAGCCTAAAGGGCAAAGGGCCTGGCATGGCTGCTGAGATGCTCCAGTGTGCACAACTTCCCCCACGGTGAGGGCGCTTTCATGTCTCCTGTCTGCAGACACTGTCTGTCCAGTGTCACTTTGTGAATGGGATTTGGAGTAAAACGAATGTGTCTGAATAGAAACCCAGCCTTTGGGTCTGGAAGTGGAGCACTGAGCTCCTGTTTGTGATTGGATTTGGATTTAAAAGCAACTGGAGGGTAGGATGATGTGTTTGGGGGTGGCTTGGTGGCTCTGCTGGGAGTTGGAAATCCTGCAGCATTGCCTCCCAGCCTAACCAGCTTAGTTCAAATACAGGGGACCAGGGAAGTGAAGCAAGGCAGAGCTGACCCTGAATTTGTGCTGTTTCATACTGGACCACAAACTGGCAGTTCAGGTACTTGAAAGGATACTTGGTTTTCTGACTGTGGCCAAATGACAATGGCATAAACAAAGCAGAAATGCTGCTGAGCGGTTTGATGTTGATCTGGACTTCCAGGACCTTCCTCTTCAGTGACTCAGGCTCTTGTCCTTCATGTGCTCAGAAACATGCACACACAAAGCATGTTCAAGCAGTCTGCTGCTGGCTCATTGGCTTGCATTTTTTTTAATTATTTGTTATTAATTCCACTGAGACAAATGGTACAGATTTTACCGAAGAGGGGAAATTGCTCGTCGCTATCCAAATAACGCAACCTAACAAAGTCCCAGAGGCAGAAGGTGTATCCACCTGCTGTTGACCCACCTCCTCGCCTAAACTGAAATGCCATAAACCTGGACAAAACACCTCTCTTCGCCCTGCAGCACAGATGATTAAAATGACTCATTAAGGATCGAAACATGCATCAGCTCAGAGAAACCCTCCCATGCACAATGCCTCAGCCCTTCCCTAGGGACTGCAGAGCAGCACAGGGCAGCAGAGCTTTTGAGGGGGGTGGAACTGGCCACAGGTCACAGAAGCAACAGGACTGATGAAGAATGACCTGCTTTAGGGGCTCCCATCACCTGTTGCTTTTCACAGAGCTGGTTGGAGAAAGCTATTTCATCCTCTTAGGTATCACATGAGTTAAATGTGGCACTGGGAGTTGTGTTTTCGCTTGTGGCAAGCGCTGGTCCAAGGGGATAATACAAAAAGAAAGAAAGAAGGTTATATTGAAGATCTAATTTAGACTGTAAATCCTCTGGTGATCATGGCTGATGCTGCTCTCTCTGTGCAGCTCTGGGTGCCAGGATCCTCCTCCAGAAACACAGGGTCCAGCAACTACGGGAGGGCCAGTGTTAGTTAGCCGGTAACAGCAGCAGGAGCCATAGAGTCTGTGAAGCAAAATCAATGGAGCAGGATCTAAAAGCTGTACTAAATAACTCCTTAATAATCATAAATCTTGTTACCAGCAGCTCTCATGCTGCTTTACAGTGGAGATGATGCCCTCGCTTTGCGGAGGCGGAAATTCAAGCGTCGAGGAATGAAGTAATCGTTCCTAGAGATACAGCAGAGAAAAAAGGGTCTGGATTTCTGGGTAGGTGTGTTATCTACAGGGCTGCCTTGTCTCCCTCCCATGACCTGGAGAATCAGTGTGGGAATAGCCTGCTGGCAATTTTCAGCTCTCTGGTGGGTGCTTT
The DNA here is from genome assembly GCA_035583135.1 of Lophotriccus pileatus. Lineage (NCBI taxonomy): Eukaryota > Metazoa > Chordata > Aves > Passeriformes > Tyrannidae > Lophotriccus > Lophotriccus pileatus. The sequence goes on from JAWWES010000115.1 coordinate 565,431, forward strand.
AGGGAAGCATTTCTCTCTGGGCCCTGCTGAGCAGCGCTGAGCCCTGGAGATTGGCCAGGAGGATGCTGAGAGGCAGCGGAGGAGCAGGCTCAATGCAGGTCTGCCTCTTCAGCCAGGAGCCTGCCTAATGGGCTTTTCCTCTCCTCTCAGCGGGTCTCTGCACATGCAGGAGAAGCAGAGACTGGTTTAAAGATCTGGTTTGCAGCAGGTGATGGGAACAGCAGAGCTTGGGAGAAAGTACTGCTCGTTATAACATGCAGCAGTCTGACTCCATCCCTGCTCACTTGTCACGGCACTTATCTCAATAAAAAAGGCAGCTTTTGTCTTAACGTAGTTGAAACACACATCAGGCAGGGGTTAGAAAATATCTTCCCCTCTGCTCTTCTTCCAGTGCCCCATACAGAGTCTGGCCCAGACCCTGCAAGACGCAGCTTCTTCTCTGAGTGACTGCATAATAAATAGGAAATAGATGAGAATTTGATGGGAAATAGATGCCTGATCTAAATGTGGGGTTGTAATCATCAGTGGATGGGTCAGGGCTAAGTTTCCCAGAATGACTCCTGGTGCAGAGAGAAATTCAAGTGGAAAATCATAAGTGCAGGAACCCAGTTTCAAGCCAGAGCCTTTAACCCTCATCTTAAAGGTTTGGGATGGTTTTGTTTGTATTTTTTTAACTAATATTGAAGTCTGTAGATTGATTAAACAATTTTAAAAAAATTTTTTAAAGTATTTACCTGATGTGAGGTAATAAGGATGAATTAACTCCTAAATCGTTGTGGTGCTAGACAAGAAGTCCTTCCCAGAGTGGCCTTATGGCTTCGGAGTTTGTGTTGGCGACAAAGCAGGAAACCACAGGCTGTGACTATGCTGGTATTTTAATCAGGATGAGGGCGAGATTTTGCAGCAAAATAAATGAGGATTTGGCTCATCGCAAGGCTTTTGTATCGCCAGAGGGCAGCAGAGATTGGAGGAAAACATTGCTGCGAAAATCCTGCAGCAGTGGCCAGAAACGGGGAGGAAAATATTCCTCCTCTATGTTCGAGTGAGCGACCTGTGGGTGGTAGGTGGGGGCAGAGGTGGGTGTCCGTCCCCCTGGTCCCTCGCCAGCTGAGGAGTGCCAAGAGCTCGGCTCTGCACCGCTGCTGCACTGGGAGGAATGCAAACAGATTTCTGTCCTTCTGGCCTTCCACCAGGACCTGTCAGCTGGCTGGCAGAAGGAAAATGTAGCGGATAAACATTTGCAAGGAAGGCGAAAAGCAGTTCAGATTGACATCGGTGCCCCAAGTCCTGCTCTGGGCTGCGAGGAAAATAGAGCATGCAAAATGCTTGGTCCCTCACGCTCAGCTGAGGCAAAAGCCTTGTGGAGGGATCTTTCCCCTGACAGCGACTTTTATTCACGGCATGTCGTGCTTTCCCTGCTCCTGCCATCACCACCACCATGCCTTCAGTCCCCAGGAGCAGACCTTTGCTTCCCTTCGCCAGCAGACTTGTCTTCCTGCCTCTGACATCACCAGCAGCCCTTCCTCTGCCCCCTTTGCTCTCTTCATGCCTTCCCCTCCATGATTAAAGGCTGTGGGTCTTAAACCAGCGAAGCGATGGTGTGAGCCCACTCACAATCCAGGTTCCTGCCCAAACCCTGTCCCTGTGCTCAGCAGCAAACACCTGACCAAGGCAGTGCCAGGAAGCTTTACATTCCCTCTCTAGATTGATCTTGGGCAAATTTGCATGGCAGGGTTAAACCTGTAGCAACAGTGAGTGCCAAAGCACATCACCATGATCCCAGTCCTCAGGCTGCTGTGTAGAAGGAGACTTCTATGCATTGCTCTGTGGGGGCATTGCCCAGAGAAACAGCCCACTTTTACCAGACACCAAAGTCAAGGGGCTGAGTAGAGATCCCCCCAGTCCCACTCCGCTGGCTGCCTGCTGCCACAAACACGGGGGTTTTCCTCAAGTAATTCAGCTTTATGGATGGGGAAAGATACTTCCTGTTCCATCGCTCCCCAAAACAGAATTATTAGGGACACAAGTATTTGTATCGTAATTATTATTATTAACTTAAATAATTATAATTTGTTATTATTAGAAGCTCCAGCAGAAGGGAGGCACCAACATTTGCTTTTCTTTGAAGTGAACCTCTCACTGAAACAAAGCTGCCTGCTGAGGACTTGCAGGTAGATATTTGGCATCTATTTGAAGGATTAAACAGCCTAAAATATCCCCCAGGCTGCTGACTGCTTTGGCACTGTGTCCTGCCTGTTCGGATGTGACTTTGAATTGTGCCTTTCACTTGTACTATTTGTTTGTTTGTGTCTGTTTAGTTTTTTGCTTCCAGGCAAATCTCTGATTGTTGTCAGGACCCTGGGCAGAAAACCCAATGAAATAGTACTGATGTCTCGGCTGCTGTAGCAAAGGCCTTTTTGAATTATAAGGCTTTTTTTATTACAAAAGGAAGGAGAAGGGTGATTTTGCCTCTCTGTGCCATGATGGTGTTTACCAGGGTGCCATCCTTCCTCCTCCTTTCCCCAGGCTTTTAGGAGGCCTTCGCAGTGCTCCTGATGAAACAAGAAGGTGTGGGGAGGGACCAGGCAGCCCATGGAAGCACGAAGGAAAGGCAGGTGATTAGATGTGATGCTAAAGCTTGTTGGAATGGTCCACATTTTTTTTCTAGTGCCTGTTTAACACAAAATTCACAAGCAGACCTTAGATCTGGACCTCCATGCAAAAACTGAGCTCAGCACCATCTTTACCATAGTTTCTTGCTGTACCTGAGTTTCAGCCTGGAAATGTCAGTGGCTGAAGATAAACTGAAGACAGGGCTGTGGAGAGTCTCTGAGGCCCATTTTGTACCAAGCCAGGCCCCAAGGTACAGAGTGTGAGATAAATGGCCTGTCCTGGTAGTTTGGGAGGCACATGGGGTTGAATTGTGCTCACTGACATCTCTGAAAACTCTTTTGAATATTCAGGCAGGTTTTTAAATCTAAGAGTCCAGGAGAGATCTTGCTTTACCCCTCTTCCAGCACACCAAGGCTCCCCAGTGAGCACCAAGGACCAAAACAAAAAGAGCTCATCAGTGTGACATCACACAAACCCACCCTTCAGCTGAAGGCTCTGTCATCCCTTGGAGTGATCCAACCTCTCCCAAGCCCCTGAGACCACTGCAAACGTTCCCTGTAAACAGGCAGTAGTTAACATTCAGCCCTGCAACTGAGGCACTGGATGGTGATGGGTCAGACATGTTGTGAGCAATTGTTTGTCTTCCCTGACTGCATAAACATGCAAATAGAGTCAAGTAAACAGAACTGCCCGAAGCCCATGGATTTGCTGTTTTAATTTTAGTGAAAACTATTGATGATAATTCTTAAAAGTCTGTTAGAACAGAGATATTAAGGATGGAGTTTCTTTGTTTCTTTTTTTTTTTAATACCTTATTATTTACATTCCTATCAGGAGCTTGCAGAAAAATGGTCAGCCTTAAAGTTTTGATCACAAACCCCATCAAAATTTTATTCAAAAGGACCATATTTCAACATTTTTTTTAACTGTTCCCCCAGCAGATCTTGCTGTGACTGCTCATGGCTCGCTTTAGAATTGATTTCTGTAAGCAAAGCAACATGCATCTCTGAAATTCATTTTCACTGAATATTTTTTATATTCAGGAAAAGCTCCTTCCCACACTGCAAGCACACTGCATGAGGTGAGGAGCCTGGCCTCAGCAAATTCACTTATAGAAAGATGCAAATCAGCATTTCAAATGCGGATGGTGCCTGTCAGTACACAGAGGCTTGACTGTCAGAAGGTGGATATTCCTTGTTTACTGATAAATTACAGTCTCTTCACCCAGGAAAGCTTTCAGAGTCTCATGGTGATGACAAGAAACCATTGAACGAGTAGGCTGGGAAGGGATGCCCCCAGCTCTTGGCGATTCCCAGCCAGTTCAACAGGGAGAGGGGGTGCCCTGCACCTTCACTGATGTGGCCCGCTCAGCTGGGACGGGAGAAAATGGTGTGGGGAGAACAGGGACAAGCAGCTCTAGCAAGGAGAGAGGACAGTGCTGACAGGAGGAACGAGGACTGTGAAGGGGGGCTAGGAGGCACGAGGGGATGAAAGTCACGATGAAATGATTCTTGAGCTATTTCTTTTAAGTAATGGGTATATTTGATTTCTTCTTTTCCTCCATAGTGGATGCCAGGTCACTATGGCCCATCAGATAATAATTGCTGACAGGCATCCAGAATTAACAGGCGATTTGACGGTACTTCTGGCTCCTGTGAATGTTCCTGTTGGTCCCTCTGTAATGGTTGTACAGCTCAATAGCAGTTCCCGGTAATGTGCCAGGGTTCTTTTGTTGTCCTTAGTCAGGTAGGAGCTGAATTGCAAGCCCTGTGCTACAGGAGAAGAGCTGTTGGGTTGTACAAGCACTGCTGGTAGTAGTAGAAGGTTTATTCACCTTATCCCTTCTGTGAGATCACACTCAGCAAACACTTTGTTGTTTTATTTCACCTTTTTTGTTGTCATTTTTGATTTGTTTTGTTTCTTCCAGGAAGTCTCTAAGGTTTATAACACCAGCATACTATGATTTAGCCTTGCTCCAGTCAAGTTCATTTGGGAGGTAGGAAGTGAAGCCCTTACCTGGGGATGAGGAAACCTTCCAACCCTTTAAAGCCAATACAATTCCTCCATCTAAAAATCTTCCCTGATTTGTTATTACAAATGACATGTTCCTTGGAGCCATGGCAAGGGATTTGTGGCAGTAGTAAAGCTAAATTAAATTTCCTGGGGTTCAGTCTCAAACAATTGATCAGCTGGGCTGTTCAGGAGCCATTCAAACGTTACATTAGTACAGCTCTAACTGTATTAATTACCTCCACTGCACTTACAGCAGCCCAAGAATTCTACTTTGTGGAATTTTTGTCTGTTTTGCATGAGCATATGAGCACAGATTGCTCACACCAGAACGATATTTATGTTACAATTTGCATTACAGAAAAAAAGTTGAATGGTAAATGTTCTTAAAATAGGGAAGAAAAAGCACATTAGTACATTTCAGTCATAAATACGTATTTAATGAAATACATGGTAAACTGGGAGAAAATACATGCACTGGTTGTAGGAAGCCTGTAAGATAATCTGAGTACAGAGGTGAGAGGCATTTTTGTCATATGTGTGTTATTTTGTGCCCTTTATCTAAGCTGTTGTCATATCAAAGCAATGATTTGATGTACTGTTTGCTTAGTATAAGACATATCACAGACATAACTGTGATCACGTCGTCTTCCTCCTTGAACAGTGACAGTAGAGGCAAGCAGGGGAAACTCCAGAGTGGCTTAGAGAACTCTTGGGCACAGGGGAACTGCACAAAGGGACTCATTGGGCATGTTTCCATTTTGGGTAGACATGTGAGGGCTGCTGGGGCGGGGACATGGATGAAGTGGGGTATTACATGTGTATGAATCCAGCAGGAGCTCCAAAAGGAACACAGTGGTGTGTGAGGGGGTTCTTTAAAGAAAAACAAACAAAACCAGTACAAGACAGGCCTGATATCTTGTCCATCAAATATCCCTTGGTGCACAGTTACAACCTGCCCTGTGGTATCTGATGACTTTAAGAGTCTCTTATTCAAAACTGGGAATTCCTACATAACAAGGAGCCTTTGAACCATGCTTCAGAGCTAAAGAACTGAATTTTGAGCTGATAAATGCGTGCCAATAGTATCTACACCAGCAATTCCCAGCCCTGACTAATTTCATGTTTTACAAGGGAACTTAGAACAGCACATGCAGGGCATGGGTGATGAGCACTGTAATTGCCTGGGTTCTGCAGTGGAAAGGTCCATGAAGCACTCTGGAGCTGTAAGAGCAGCCAGCCTGAGGTACTTGAAACAATACTTGAAGGCTTAACAAATGTCTTGAACTTCAAAGGCAAATCACAAAGGGTGACTAAGGTTAGATTTACAGCCTGATGGTGAACCAAAATTAGCATACAACTGTTCTCGCCTTAGGTTGTGTACATGTGCAGAGTATATATTTCCTTTCTTTTTCAGTGTTGCTCCTGTTCATCTGCTTAACTTTTCTGCTTTGGTTTCTCCCTTTGATTTATTTTTCACTTGTGCTACCCATCTCAAGAGATTGAGTCAGACTCATAATCTATTTGAAGTCCTACCTGCAAATTTCCTTGTTCTCAGTACGTTTTCTGACACACAACTGATTCAGCTTCCCCCAAGGATCTCTCACTTGGGAGAGTGGAGCTTTGCTCTCTATTACCAAGGTCTCTCTCTCTCTGCCTATCCCTTGGTACCCTTTAAAACCATCCACCACACGATCACTCAGCTTTTCCATAACCAGTCCATTAGCACAGTCTCTTTCCCTCTCATAGCTTGCTTCCAGCTTTTGTTCAACATCCTTCCTTCTGCTGGCAGCAGAAGGCACAGGCCTGGTGGGCACAAGCACTGGGGAGCCACAGGGTCCTGCCTGTCTGCCCCGGCAGAGGAGCTGCTCCAGCAGCCCCAGTTCCTGCCCACAGCCCCATCCCGGGGGCAGTCCCAGCTGTGCCCACACCTCCCACACACAGAAGGTCATGCCAGGATCCTTGTCACAGCAGTGTATTAAGGCCCATGTGTGGGTTGAGGCGGGTCCCATGACACAGCAATGGGGTCTCATGGGGGTGGGAGGGAGCCGGGTGCTGCTGTGTTTCCCCAGCAAGGGCAGGCGGGGTCTTGTTCCCTCGTGGGGATGTCTCTGTGTCCCAGTTCTTCTGTGTCCTGTTGCAACCTGACATGCTCTGTTCCAGCAGAGGTGGATGCAGTGGTCTGGCAGGACAGACGGAGGGAGCAGAGCTCGAGGGTTGCCAGAGGTTCCTGGGTGCTCCCCAGGGCAGTGGCACAGGCACCTTAGCCAGGGGACAGCGCTTGATTGGTGGCAGAGCTGCCTGGGGCCAAGAAGCCTCAGGGGGAGCTTCTTGGGGCTGAGCATCCTGGGGCTGCCCGACCAGGTGAAGGAGCCATGGCAGCTCCTGACTCCCAGCAGAGCAGCTTGGGGCTCCCCGGAGAGGTGGTAGAGGCACCGAATCCAGGGGATGGCTACTGATTGGAGGCAGAGCTGCCTGGGGCTGCCCAAGCAGGTGATTGAGCTCTGGCACCCCCTGGCTCCCGGCAAAACAGTCCAGGGGTTGCTGGGGGCTACTGGGGGCTCCTTGGGGAGGTGGCACAGGCACCCAATCCAGAGCATGGCTACTGATTGGGGGCAGAACTACCTGGGGCTGAGCTTCCTGAGGATGCACAACCACGTGAAGGAGCCATGGCAGTTCCTGGCTCTCAGCAGAGCATTCCAGGGGCTGTGGCGGTGCTGCAGGGCCAGAGCTGGGGGTGCTCTTTTGCCTCAGAGGAGGCAGCTTCCTCTGTGGCACTCGGGGCTGGGGCACCTGTGCAGCTCTGCCCTCTGAGGACATGGGGAGCTGGGAGGCACTGGCTGTAGTGGTGGGGTTTTTTTTCTGTAATCGATGCTTTGCTGGCTGAGGCTTCTTCAGGGAACAGCCTTCGACCATCAGATTTATCCCCACAGCCGGATGCAGGGGCACAGCTGCCTGCAGGAAGACAGAGCAGGGAGTGGGGGCTTGTGGGGCTGGGGGGTGCCTGCCCCCCCCAGCCCCCAGCCTACCTCCTTGTAGATGAGCTCAAAGGCGCCAGTGGGACAGCTGGGGTTGTCCTTGCGGTCGAGCACGAGGCGCAGCGTGTCCCGCTGGACATTGGCACAGAGCCGTCGGGTCACGGCTGAAGAGGGGCTCATGGTGGGGCAGGAGTTGATCTCCAGCAGCCAGGGCTGGCAGTCTTCCCCCACGAGAAAGTCTGCCCCAAAGAGCTCAAAGCTGCCCTTGCGGAAGCCCATGTGATTCTGGGCGCAGCGCAGGGAGTTCAGTATTGCTGCCTTCATGCCGGGCACCATCACCTGGTGCCAACTATCTGCCCGCCCCAACCGTGCCAGGTATGCCTGGAACTGCCTGCTGGACCAGACCCTGCTGGGGGGCAGGCGAGGGTCCTGGTGAGGTGATGTCTTGTACTGCTTCTGGATGGAGACGTTGCAGAGATGCCTGGAACTGGGGCGGGGAGAGCGGGACTGGGTCAATGGGTGCCGGGGTGCCGGCGTGTGGGGAGCCGGGGCGGGGGGCACTCACAGCTCCAGGTGGCGCAGGGAGAAGGGCTGGGAGCAGAAGCGCAGGTAGCAGTCTTGATAGAACCAGACGGTCAGGGGATTCCCATCAGTCACCAGGAACCACTGCCGGATGTCGAACTTGGTGCCGAAGATGGTGAGCGGCCGCTCCACGTACTTCTGCACCACCCATTCGCACACCCGCGCCGAGCGGGTCGTGCAGCCCCGCGCCAGCTGCAGCACCTCCTCCAGCCGCGTCGCGCAGACGATCCCTGGGCAACACGGCGATGGTGAGGCCCCTCCTCAGTGTGGAGCCTGTGTGTGTGTCCCGTGCTTCCCCCAGCCTTACCCCTGCCTCGGGATTTGGCGCTGGGCTTGAGGATCCAGACGTTGAGATCGCCCTCTATGCTGAACTGCGGCAGCTGCTCCGCCAGGCGCCGCAGCACGTCCTGGCACCGCTCCCGTTGTGCCCCGCTCAGCGCCAGCCCGGCCCCCTCACTGCGGGGGGGAGGGGGAACACGGAGAGCTCAGCACCAGCCCTACCGCCCTGCCCACCCTGACCCCCACCCCGCTCAGCACTCACTGTGCCACGCGGTAGTAATCCTGCAGGAAGCAGTTCCAGTCGATGCACGTCCTGCAGGGCGACGGGGTATTCCTGTCGATGTCCTGGTGCTCCAGGACACCCAGATGCTGCTTGCAGACCTCCAGGGCTTGTTCCGCCAGCCGGGAGGGAGAGGAGAGGGAGGACCCTGGCCCTTCTGTGGGTGGCACGGGGTGAGAGATGTGGCTCCTGTGCCAGCCTTGGGGTCAAAGCACGGAGCCTCCCTGTGGGATGGGTGGCCTTGGGCACACGGGGATGGAGCAGGAGGCAGAGTACCCATAAGGTGGGCTATAAGGTGGGCTGTGACCATAAGGAGTGTGTGGGGGATCCCAAGCCCCAGCCAGGAGCAGCTCAACCCCCAGGCACATCCCTAGCCCAGACCTGTTATCCCCCTGACCCAGCTCCATGCACTCACCTGGCCCCTTGTTGGAATTTGGGGGCTGCTCTGTCCCCACCAGCCTGTCCCCAGCCTTCTCCAGAGCCAGTTTGAGCAGGCTGCGAGCTGCCGTCAGGCGGAAATCCTCTGCAAGAGGGAGACATCATCCCGAAACAGTCCTGCATAGTGTAGGAAGATACTGGGAGCACAAAGGGCAACAGGAGGGCAACAGCCTCAAGCTCACCAATGAAAGCTTCCCGCTCCTCCCCGGTCCCCAGCCGGTAGCACCGGGGGAAAAAGGTGTTGGGGTCGGCTTGCTCAAACCAGGGCAGGTTTTGCAGGCTGAGGCACAGCCCCTCCTGTTTAGAGAAGGTTGTCAATCCTTGCTGGACACCCCTGTTCCTGGTGTTGCCCCTCTCCAAGGCTTCCAGGCTCCCACCTTGGTGCTGAGGGCGTTCACCCAGTGATAGCGGTTCACCACCTCGATCCTCCGCAGCATCTCCTGGTCAATGGAGCTAAGGCGGATGGTCCAGAGGAAGTTTGGCACCTGGTCCCGCACCAGGTAGGACTGTGGGAGGGAAATGGCCAGGGTGAGACAGGGAGCCCCCATCCTGTTATTGTCCCTTGCCCTAGGCTGTGCCCTGTGCCTGGGGGTCCCAGGGGAAGGGTGTGGGGGCCTGAGGCAGAGCTCAGCCCCAGCCCTATCAGCTAACCATGAGGTCATGGATTTCATCAGAGTCCTCATCATCTTCAGATTCTTCTTCCTTTTCTTCCTCCACCTCCTCATTGTGTGGCCATGAGTAGTGCAGAGGCTCTGTAGCCCCCAGGGAAGGCTGTGCCCCATCACGTGGGTTCAGCACTGCCTCCCCCTGCTCATCATCATCATCACTTGGCTCTGTCTCTGGTTGCTGTTTCTTTTGGCCGCCAAGCTGCTGCTTCAGCCGTCTGCCCTCGCGGGGGAGCTTCCTCTCCACCCAGCCCCGAGCCCGCAGCAGGGAGCGGATGATGGGGTAAGGGCCCTGCACTGCGAAGATCTTCTTCTCCTGAGTACAGAGCAGAGAGCTCAGCCTGACCCACCCAGGTCCCTCCAGCTCAGCTCTCCTGAGCCAGAAATGCACAAATGCAAGTCCATGGCATTTTGAGAGGGGTGAAATCAGATCCCTCACCTTAATGGCCTTCTCTACACGCCGCTTGGCTCTCCTGAGCAGCGCAGCCTCAGCCGAGCGCTGGTGCCCACTGTGGTGGCCAGTAGTGGCAGCTGCCACCTGCCCCGTCAGGAAAGCCCCATCGGAGCCCACAGGCCCCACTGGGCAGGCAGGGAGGGGGAGAAGATCCTGACCTGTCTGCCTCTCCCTCACTGAGCTTGGGACCCCTGACATGGCATTCTCCGACCCACTGAGCTTCACCCCCGTGTCCTGGCTGCACTGCCCAGCCCCGCCCCAGGATGCCCCCCTGTGCCCCTGTCCCCAGCCTGCTGTCCCTGGGAGTGACTGAGGTGTCACTTGCTCAAGCGCTGCCCCTGGCTGTGGGGCTGTGGGCCTGCAGTGCTGCTCTCTCCGTGACACTGTCCCATGGCACCCTGGTGGTGGGTGGCTTTGAGTCTTCCAGGCCAAGCAGGTCGTCCTATTCCCTGGTCCCACTGGTGGCTGTCCAGCGCAGTACATGGCCTCCCTAGCCCCAGCCCCACTGTGATGTCACAAGCCCCAGCCTCCAGGTGGAGGAGGAGGTAGGTGTGTCCTCCTTGAGGGTTGGAGTGGATGATCTCCAAGGTGCCTTCCAACCCTAACAATTGTGTGATTCTACAGGCAGCTCAAAGCAGCCTCAAAGCCAAAAGCCCTGGTTCTTGTGGGGGGCTTTTAACTACCCCAAGAGCTGCTCGAGAAGCAACACAGCAAAGCACAGACAGTCCAGGAGGTTCCCTGAAAGCTTTGATGACCATTTCCTGACACAGGTAGTGGAGGATCCCACAAGGAATGGTGTGCTGCTTGACCTCATACTAAAAACCAGGAAGAGATGTGAAGGCTTTGAACTCTCCTGGCTAATCCCCATGACAGAACTCTGTCAGAAACACAGTTCTATCCTGCAGGATGAGTTATAATTTCTGACTGTGCTGCTTGATTTTATTTTCATGGCTACTCTTTAGCAAATTGCCCCTTTGCCTCTCCTTTCAGAGATGCTGTTGTATTTACAATTGTTCATGGGCTCCTTGCCCACACTGCCTCGTATGACTTAAGCTCTACTATTTTTGTTATTTACAGTCATCTGCAGAAGTTTTGTGCTGACAGACAAAAATCGTACACTGATATTAAGAATTCCAAGGAGCTGAAACTTGAAATGGTATCTCAGTTGCCTGTAAAGTCTTTATACTGAACTGTTAAAATGCGACACATAGGAGGATATTTTCTCTGTCTAACAGCTTGTCATAAACTACTCACGCACAACCATGTTCATACAAATAATATGGTTAGTAGTGGCATTTGAAAGTAGTATCTCTCTAGATAGGGCTTCTTGCTTTGCATTTGCCTTGGTTATCTCCTAAATAGCCCATGTGGATGTGCACCTGGAGTTAAAAAGGGAGTGGTAGCCCTGGTTGTAAATTCTGAGCTTTCTGTTGCCTTTGCACACAACCAATTACCTGTCTTAGGTAGTTACTGAATTACGTCTTCCTATCCATATATTGAAAGTAAAAGGGTAATGTATCCTCCAGGAAGAAGTTTTGCACTGGGATAAAAATAGCCTTATAAAGCCAGACCTTTACAAAGGACACATGTGTGTCACAACAGCAGCTACTCCATGGAGTACGCTGAGCTAGCTCCAAGCCTTGGAATCACATGAGGATAAACCTTTTACCAGACTAAGCCCTTAACAAAAGATCGTGTGTAAGCAACATATTCTATAGAGGAAAAGCTTGATATGATTTTCTTTTATCGTAATCGAGACATATTTACTGAGCACTGCATGATTCCTTCCCTGCAGAGGAGTAGCCTTTTAGATCTTTGTCTCCTAAAAATACATGCTGAAGTAGCTTCTTCCAGCTGGTGGGCTTAATCCTTAAATTTTCTATTAAAGAGGGTTGTAAAGCCTTCTAAGTGACCACAAATAGCAGCACGTTCACGGAGGAATTCTTGCTTTCTTACAAGCTCCATTGTTGCAGCACTGGGGCTCCATAGCTACAAAATAAAGATATCTGTAAGTTAATCGGGATGTGAATTCTGCAAGGGGAACATTAAGAAGGTACTGTGAGCCAAACTGAGCCATGTTCTAGCATTCCTTTGCACTCTGAGACATAGAAGAGAACCAGCGTGGCCTCCCAGCAGAAGATGTGACAACAATTTGTGTACGAATAAGCAGAGCATTCTCTTGTCACTTCCAATCTATAACATGCCACGGGCTCAGATTACGGATAATGTGGGAAAGATCTCAAGGTAATTATTTAAAATGACTGACTCGGGCTCACAATCCTCAGAGTGAAAAATAGTAATTAGCTGTAGAGTCACAGGCAATGCAGCCTCAGTCCCCTGAGACCATTGCAGAAACCAGCACAAATCAGGGTTAGAGAAACGATAAACAAACTTCAAACACAACTCCTCAACCAGAAATGGTTTTCTTTTCCTTTCAAAGGAGAAAAAAAAGTTTAAAAAATTACTCTCTGAAATCATCTGTTTCTCATTTATTTGTGAGGATTAACAGAGGAGTTATATTTCCAGTATTCTAACTCTAGGAAGTAAATATTTAGTGTACTGTGATCCATCCAGTTCAGTAACTGTCACTGGCATAATTCATCATGTAATAATTAATCAAGAAGTCAAGTTAGAAGTTGGTGTTCGTCCTTTGCACAGACTCCTATCCTTTAAAAGTAGGAGTGTGAAAATCCATACCACAAATGTAACTGCATTTGTATTTTATTGTGGGTCCACTTTAACCCTGTTTTAAAATCTGATAAGAGCTTGATTTCTACAATAATTTGTTTTATATAAATATATGTGTGTTTATATAATACATATCTATGAACTCTTTAGTTTGCCTTTGTTTTGCGGCCACCTCCCCAACCTGTGGCACATCATCTCTAAGACAGTTGAATTGTGAAGTCATTTCATTGTGAAGTCATGGATTGTTCTGGATTTCGATCTCAGCAAGGTCTACTTTTAAATTAATGTGAAACTGCCCTCATGTTCTGCTACTGTACTTACTTTTCTGGGTTTGAAGGAGATGTCATCTTTGTCCCTCTCTTTCGTTACCAAAGGCTTCTGAGCACTGACCTTTCGGGAATACAGTGTCTTTTCAGGAAGAGGTTTTTCTACAGCTGGCAGAGATACCTCTGGAGGCTGGAAGAGAAGTTATTGGTTATACCAACACATCGTGCTCAGAAGCAAGACACACATCCTGCATCTTCTGAAGCTCTTTTGCAATCTCCTTACTGTGAGTGTACTTTTCTTAATCTGTTCAGAATCTGTTTTTCTTAAAGCTGATATTATTTTTTAAAACAAAAAATTGCGAGGGCAAACCTTTTGAAAGGTAAAGGATTCCTGTCCTCCTTGGGCACCAAACCATTAACTGCTCTTTATGACTCACAAGACAGTCACCTCCTACTGCTGGTGACTCTATCCTCTGGCAGGTGAAAAATATACAAGCCCCTAAGGTCTCCCTCCTGCCTGTCAAAGTCCTGTGCTGTCCCTGGCATTCAAAACACTCTGAAAGGGGTAAACCAACATTTAGCTACTGGGACGTATTCATTACCGTGTGCAGGGCAGGACTGCTGAAAGACACTTCCAACTATGCAGATAAATAGCCTTTTCTGCCCAAATAACATCCTGGGTCTAACTAACAAGTACCGCTGGTAAATCAGGAAGGTCCCATCCCCAATAAGACAACCAGGATGTGGTCATGGAGGAGGAGCCAACGTGATGTTGGCTCGGGAACCAGGGCAGTGCTGAGGTACTCGAGGCTCCCTGGGGGGTGCAGGAAAAGCACCCAGAAACACAACAGGCAAATGTCAGTGTGGGATTTGAGAAACAGGACTCAGGTCAACAGCTGAAATGGGAAGTCAGAAAGCCTGATATCACCTCGGTGAATTCCATAAGCACAATGAAAAGACCTTTTTATCCATCTGAAGGGCCTTGCTCTTATCTTTTGAAGAAACAGGTGCTCCCTTTAAGACATTATTGTTACCAGTTGTTCAGTGTTTACCACAACAGAGCTGGGTGATCATAAACTTCAGGAGGAGGGAAAAAGAACAGGAACTATCTTTCTGTATCCTGTCAGTGATATAGGAAATAATTCTTATGTGGGTCTGGGGAAGTCATGAAGTTTGTAAAATTAGCAAGACAGAATTTTAATTGATGAACAAGTACTAGTACTGACAAGAACAATACCAGCATCTGAAAATACTTTAACAAACCAGCCTGATCTGTAGCTTTAGAGAGAAGTGGGTGGCAAAGACAGACACAAGCACCCTACTAACTATTAGCAAATCAGTCCTTTGTTCCTATTTCTCATACCTCTTTTTTCTCTGATGACTTTGGCTTCCCACCTTTTGCTGTCTTTACTTCTTCTTCTGGTTCTGACAAATTATCCAGAAGATTTTGGAGCAGATCAATTATTCTAGCATTGCCAAATACTTTGGCAATATCAAGAGCATTCTTTCCTGTATTTAAAAACATAAATATCCATATAAACCATGAACATTAATGTTAGCCCTTGTTATTGCAATTTCATAATGACAGTACAGTCAACTGAATTTAATTTGGCTACTATTTTATTAATTATTTTATTAATTCCATGTGCCAGCAGCGTGCCTGACATTGGTGTGAGGGCCAGCAGTTGTCAGCATTACTTGCAGAAGTCAGACCTTGCAGAAACGAGCCTTGAAACTCAGTATTGCAGGAATTCTTGGAGTGGTTGGTTTGTTCTTAATCTCCTGACATTTGCAGCTTAATATACTGGTCCTGAAGGTTGTCATTTTGATCTCTGAGATTGTTTAGCACTAGGACATGGCTGGCCCAGTACAAGGTTAGGAATGCAAACCAAGTTATTGGAGCTATCTCCTTCTTCCTGTAGCTGGCAAGGGAAAGCCCCATGGTTTAAATGGGACTGAACACCTTCAGTGCTTAATAAAGGGAAAAAAACTTCTCCCGGATCTATGAGATTCTGTGGTTGTAAATTATCTGTGAGAGTGAACTGCTGTGTGAATCAGAACCCCACATGGTGCCAGAAATAAGGAATATACATCCCTTCTACTAGCAGGGTTTCACCTGATGGCATTTTGGCAAGGGAAGTCTCACTGTGGGGCAATGTTTCTTCCTATGTTGGAGCAAGAGCTGCAAATGGGATAGATGTTAACTGTTTAAATTGCTGTGGAAACAGGGGAAATGACACTGAATGAGGGATCTGTTGTGAGGAGGCAACATTTCAGTACCAGTTCAGATTTGTTTTTCCAGAGAGTATTATTTATGTAGAGCAGCAGGGATTTTTTTTAACCAGAGCTGTCTATGCCTAAAAATAAATCACTTAAATGGGTGGCAGAGTATACACCAGCCACAGCTGAAATCTAATTTTCCCTCAAATAATAGTAATAATTAGATAGAATGTTTTAATTAAAGCCACTTATAACTCTGTATGTATCTTCTGAGGAGCAACAGCTTCCTTAATTATGTAATTAATTATGTTACTTTATTTTCTAGATGCATAAAACCCAGGAAAGCTGACTATTTACAACACTGATTCCACACTGTAGAAAACTAATTGAACCTGTTACCTTCACCCTGATCCTTATAGCTATCCTAAATTCAGAATGCTTTTCAAAGTGTTCCAAGAACTCAGTGTTTTTAATACAGAAACAGCCTCTTTTGGAGACATTGATATTTACCATTGCTGTTTGTGATTTGGATGTTGGCACCTGCAGTGATTAAAAAGTAGACGATGTCCAGCCTGCAGGCCTCGATGGCTCTCATCAGTGGGGTGGTATTGCCTATTCCAAGGGCATCCACTGCTGCTCCAGCCTTCACCAGCACCTCAGCAATATCCAGGTGTCCATTAGAGCAAGCGTGATGCAGAGGAGTCCACAGGAAACTGTCTGTCATATTTACATCAGCCCTGCACAAGAGTAAGAGCCGTTGTGGCAGGTGAAGCTAATGGCTAAAATAACATCCCCAGTTCCAAGGACAATCCATGGGAACTGCCCACTGCAATGGCATATTCCATGTCAGTGGCTATTTTCAGGTTGCTACTCTGAAACCATTTGGGTCTCTGATATAGAGCTCCTCATGGAATATTAATTGTAGGAGTGTGTCGGGGTGGTGACCGTGTCCCACTCCGAGCCAACACAGTGTCCTCTATGTAGGGGTTTTCACAGGGGCAGGAAAAACAAGACATTCAGACTCCTCAGTCCTGTAAAATGCTGCTAGTGTTTGTGCTCAAGCTTCACGGGGAATGGCAGAGAGCAGATTAAGGAATTCAAAAAAGTGTGTTTCTGGGCCAAGAACAGGTGCTACAAAATGTGGCAATGCTGCCTGATGTGTGGATGTGCCAAGTTCATCTGCACAAGATGTTCAGCTCTCCCTTTCCTTTCCGTGTTGCTGCCCTCTGCCTGCTTCATTTCTGTTCACTGGCTTCTCCCTCTGGCAAATGAGTTACAGAAGCTCTGCCTCAGAAATCTGAGCACGGAAAACTTTCTCAGCTACATAGTCACTGTACTAGATCTGTTTCTGCTCCCGAATTAATATTGGGATGCTCTGGAGGATGCAAGGGCTAGTTCAGGGGAGATACTTGCAATATGCTGGCATGAATGGATGAAGAAGAAAAGCATTAGCAGCCCTAGAGGTCTCCTGAACTGAGCTAAGGTCATTGTGCCACTTACTCTATGGTCAAAAAGCTGTTATCTTCCCAAAAGACAGGGAGGAAGGGAGAGGGAAGAAAAATTATAGTGGAAGCTGCTTCCAGGGATAGCTTTTTGCTCTTCAGGTCAGGTGATTAATGTTGAAGTCTACAGAAAAGCACAGATTCATCTGTTCTTCTTTCCTTGTTTTAATTTTTAATCCCTTTCAGAATTCTACCTTTGGTGAGATCTTACCACAGTAAATTCCCCCAACCCCTGACTTTTACCTCTGTTTATCTTGCAGTTGCTAAGCTGTTATGGTTTATTTGTATGCAGTCTCCCTTTCCTTTGTATTTCTCATTAAGATAAGCTGTTCCAGTTATTCCACTTTCTCTCTTAACCCAACCTCCATGCCTGTACTCACACTGTCTGCCCCTGAATCCTTTTTTCTGACTTCATTCTATCAGAAACAAACTGATCAATGGGAACAGGCAGCACTGACTTAAAAATTCTTTGGTGTTTTCTCTGATCAAGCACTGAGTTTACCTGTAGCCCAAATTTCACTTACTTCTGAGTCTTTCTGGAGGAAGACAGAAAGTAGATACCACCAATTTGTGTTTAAACCTTGGAATTTTCTATAGTTCTGGAAAAAATGTTTTGTTTTCTACTCTGTATGTGTTTGTGATACTGTACTGAAAAGGTTATATTGTAAAAAGGGTTTGAATGCCCATGCCAAACTGAAAGTCCATTCTGCTGAGAGATGCAAAGCAAAACACTACTGGTATTTTTCCTCTCCATTTTCATTTCTGTCAATTTAAAAATCTCAGAAGTGGTACTATTCTTTTAAGCTAAGCTATTACATTTCTAGGTCTCACTGTTAAATATGATGTGACTCCAGTGCTGTCTACTGAGGCTTGCTAAAAGTAGAGGAGATTAACTTGGTAGATTAATTTGGTAGCTCTTACATCTTTATCTTTGGAAAACCTGAATATACATATTACACAACTTTCCATATGCTCCAGGAATGTCAGTGTAATTACCAGGGTGTGTAAAGATCCATGTGCTGTTAACCTTTGCAGGAACCAGAGCAACATCCACAGTCACCTACCCTGACATACTAATGATAAAAATAGCTCTATCTATGGATAAAGAACAAAGTTAGCATAAATATATTTGAAAAATGTTCATTTAAGCATTTATGTGAATGACTGTAGGACTACAGCAGTGTGACATTAACAAGAGATTATGCTATTACACAAGTATGACTGAATCTTTCTAAAATTGCTTTCATTTTTAAGCCATCATGGAGATGTTTCACAAGTGTGTCTGTAGGCTACAAAATTGCTGAAGCACTTCTAAAGGGAGGAACAGACTAAATAGCAGCAGGGGCTTCTGGTGTAAATCCTGCTGCCTCAGCTGCAGAGGAAAGTGATGATAAGGCCTGAAAAATTTGCATGCAAAGGCCCTGGCACATGGAACAGGGAAGGCCAGGGTCACCTTGATGATTTCAGGCAAGTCACTTCAGCCAGATTTCCCCAGAATCATTCACCCAATTTTGAGTGTTCGGTTTTGGGGATGCACTGCTTGAGACGTGGGTATGAACTAACAGCAGTCCCAACAGAACTCTGCAGCTGACCAAAGGTCAACAGCCCAGACACTGAAAATTTCAGGCCTGGGGAACTTACCTCTTGGGTGCTTCCACTTCTCTGGTAGTAAAAGGTGAAAAATAATCTACTAAACCTCTGTGAATCGGGATCTTAGGGAACTAACTTTAATATTAAATGTTATATAAGCAAAAACCCCAAACTTGTTGCATACTGGAAATGTATGCTTTTGAAAACCTTTCCAGTATAGCAATGAAATTGAAATCATCTTACCCCTTTTCCAGAAGAAGCTGCACAAGGACCATGTTCCCACTAGCACACGCAACCATCAAAGGTGTTTTGTAATATTTATCTTTAATGTCTACTGGCACACCCTCCTCAAATGCTTTCTGCAGGGACACGATGTCTCCTGCCCTGATGAGATAGTTAATATCCATGTACGTTTTCCTTGGCTCATCCAGGTACCAGACACGGTCGTCGTGCACGGGGTGGGCAGAGGGGTGGTCCCGTTTAAATCTGTCCTCAGCAGGAATGGTTGGAAAAGCCTCAACCAGGTACACAGGCAAGCCCTCTTCCCCACGTGGATATTCCCTCTTCGGAATGACACAGATGGGCACAGGGAGGCCTTTTTTGCCTTTTGCTTTTGCCCCTTTCTTCTGCTTCTTCACTTTGGGCCCAAAGGACGACATGAGAAAGTTTTTCTCCATGTATTTGGAGCCTTTAAAAAACTCATCGAGATTGATCCTGTCAGGATGCACTTCATGCATTCTCGCAATGGTTTCTATTTCTTCAGCGCCCACGAGCCCCCACTGCTTCTGAATAACAGATACAAAGTCATCTCTGGTTACCATCCCATCTTCTTGGAGCAGAGCCTCAAACTCCTTGCGGAGGGAATCCTCGTGCTCCAAGGACCAGTCGTACAGCTTGAGGTGCCAGGCAGAGGCCTCTTCATCGGGGGATAATCCTTTTTTAAAGGCTTTTTCAATTTTACGCAAAACTTTTACTGCTGCTTTAAAACCGCCATTCTTGGCAGCCTCTCTTGGGGTCAGATGTAACAGGTTTTTCCACATAGGATCACAGCCTAAAATATTGGACACAATTCAGCTGATAGTGAAGTGGAATTCCTAATCTGGTCATGTAAGAAACTTGTTATATACAGGCAACTCAGTGCCACAGATGTGCAATTTTATTCTGTTTTAACTAGAAACAGCCATAGTAGGTGGAACCACATCACTGATCCCAGACTGGAAGGTCAACCACATGTCCATATTTTTTCCCCAGTGAGAGAAGCACTGAGCAGCCCATGCTCTGTTTATCCAGGCACTCATGAATATGTACAGAAAGGCAGAAGTTCAGTGGAAACCTTACACTTTTACTTAGAGTGGTGAGCAAGGTTAAGAAAAAACAAACAAAGATGTTGTTCACTCAGTGAACTATACCCCAGTGTTCATATACACTCAGTGTTCTATACCCCAACATTACAATTTGGCAATGGATCACTTTGAATCATAAGAACAAAACACGGGATTTTTCATGGTCCTCTTGAATCAAAGCTGGAAGTGCTATGATCATCTGATTAAGTCAGGAAGGGATCACAGCTGCTTTGGAGTTTGCTTCAATACCCATGGGCATGGAGTTTTCCTCCTGACTACACAGAGATTTTTGTTTTAAACTGTCAGCAAAGCAAAAATTTATTTTCTATTGGAAGTTTCAATGCAATACATCTAAAAACAACTAAAACCAGAACTAGTTAATACTGTCCAATATGAAGTTATACAAACCCCTGATGTTTCTGCTGCTTTCTTTGAGAAATGTTTTCTCACCCACATGAGATAGTAGCCTCTGTCAGGCACTTCTTAATGAGAATCACATTTGCCACGCGGTACCTGAGCAACAAGTCCTTCAGAGACGCCCAAATGAAACCTTTCCTTTAGCACAGAAATAGAATACAGATGATAGTTGCAAAGTAACTTATTTTTAATGTACCTCTTTGTCCTATATACTTGCAGCAATCTGCAAATCCTCCCTCTGCAGCGTAATGAAGTGGCGTGTTACCATTCATAGCAATCAGTTTCAAGTCTCCATTATAAGCTGAAATAGACTTCAGGATCTAGAAAAACAAAGTACTACCAAAGATCTTGTCTGTTTGTTAAGGTGGAAAAAAACGTCAGATTGATTTACAAACAAATGCAGTATCACATATTCCCATTTTACACAGCGAAGTTCTCTCCCATTTCCAGCTGATCGGTGCACACACAACATTAATGTTTTCTATAGCATTATGCCTATTTAACTGAGGAAACAGAAACCCTGGGCAGTTGTAGACTCCAAGAACAATCTCCATTCCTGCCAGCTCACTGTAGGCCACTGCCTGGCCTATCTATCACTGCTGATTATTATGCTTTGATCAGCTGAGATACTGGACTCAAACCCCACCCCCCAGGACTTTGCTTTAACACCACCAATGACAATACCTCAAAGAAGCCTCCTTTGGCTGCAAAATGTGCAGCACTGTGTCTTTCAAAGTCAAACAGGTTCACATCAGCTCCTCTGGCAAGCAGACCACGCACCACCTCGACAGCACCTTCCCTTGCAGCCTCCATCACAGCCGTGCGACCCGTGGCCTGCCAGGCAGCAAGAAAACACTTCAGAATTCGTTCCTTATGCGAATCCAGGCTGGAACAATATGATCTAATTGTTGCAAGGTGGCATAAAACTGAAAGTCTCCTTTTAGCTCTTATTGAGAAAAGGAGACAAGTCTAATATTTTCAAAGACACTGCAGGTAAGTTTTAAGAATCAAGTCGTGGCGCTGCTAAGATATGAGTAGTCAAATCCCAGCAATCCCCAGTCAAGTTGGTTATTATTCTATACTCCTGTCTCCATTCTTAGTTACGGAAATACTCATACCGGGTCTCTGGCATGGGGACTTGCTCCTCTCTCCAAGAAGACCAGACACATTTCTTTAATCTCATGGGCTTGCTCACAGGCTTGTAGCAGCACAGACCTCCCCTCAGTGGTACAGTTGTTCACATCTGCACCATATTCCAGGGCAATCTGCATGCAGTGGAAGTGCCGCCTTGTAGGTGAAAGGCAGTAAAACAAAATACCTGGGGAGCAAACCAGAATTTCATATTTAACAGCTCATGGGAGGAAAGTGATTCTCAGTCACAAGTTACCTCTCAGCTATTTACTGGGGAGACCTGTGATTTAAAGGCCTACAGTGTTCAGGGGGAGTTATTTCCATTTCCACCAAAGCTGTTGTGGCCGATGGCTTGCGTTGGGCTGCAAGGATTACCCTTAACCACGGCTGCTCTCTACAGGTGGGACACAACATGGGTGGTAAGTGTGTAGCACATTCAGAGATCGTTTTATGGTATTTCTGCTCTGACAGAGCTCCCTCTCACTCACCTTTCCCTTCATTATCCACAGCAGTCATGTCTGCATTAGCTTTTGCTAATAACTCCAAAACCACCTCATGGCCCAGCTCAGCCGCCTTCATGGCTGGAGTGCATCCCATCACGTCATGGACATTGGGATGAGCTCCCTGTTCCAGCAAGAAGCGGCACATTTCAATGTCATTTTTCATGGAGGCCAAATGAAAGGCACTATATCCTTCCTTAGGCTCTGTGTAATTGATGAGGTTTGGGAATCCCTTCTGGACCAGTTTTTCTATTTGCTTCTTGTCTTTCTGGTGAACGCACTGAAGAAGTTTGTAGATCTGTAAATTTAGAAGTCTTCTATCTACTGGTAACATCCTGGAATACGGAAAACCGTCTTCTTTCAAGGAAGTAATTTCTGCATGGGGAGAGAAGAGAGAACATGTAATTTCAGAGATGAGAGATTATAATTACATGCCAGTAAGACCAGGAATCAAACTATGTTCACAGCATGAAAATATCCACTTTATCTTGACAGAACACTAAGCTTTAATTTAATTATCTTTTATTATATACAGCATATATAGAGACTATATAAACCCATGTAGCACCTTGCTAAATTTTTCTTTCTAGTCTTCCAACTGTTCTGAAGAAGTCTCTTTCAAGGAGAAAATTAAGGAACTGTAGAGTAACTGCTTTCCATTCTAGGAACCGTTATAATCTACAATTACTTGGAAGCCTAAGGGGAGGCTGATCATCTGTCATTTTCAAAGGGAAAATAATCACACAGTGTCCTCTGTATTTGCTGAAACATAAAATTGGTTCTAAAATTGATACTAACACCACCTCACCAGTACCTGAGCACCTTTTTTTTTGGTAGCTGATGCATGACCTTCCTGCCAGGCTATGTACGTAAAAGAGTAAGTTGAATTTCTCTGCAGCAAAAGCCTCAGGGGGAAAAAAAGATGCAGACAGTGGGGCACTGGCCGAGGAAAAAGGTCCCCCAGGTGAAGCAACACTTGCTTCTTGAGAAAAATGCAGAAACCAGCTTTGATTTGCCTCAATTCTGGGTTTGGGGTTTTTTAAAGTTCTTTTAGCCTCTTTTAGCTACTCCCAGCACATGTGGCTGGAGGGTCAGGGAAGGATCAGGCATTATAAGGACCATTTCTGAAGCTTGCCTAAGTGGATGGGAAGCTTCCCATCAACTTCAGCAAGCCTTGGGTCAGCCCATTCTCCCAAACTCTTACAGGACGTGCAACAAAAAAAGAGGGGGAAACAGTGTCTTATTAGGGAATAGTTGGGGTTTGGTTTGTTTTCTGTTTAGGTCTTACACAACCCTCATTCTGATCATGTACACAAAGTATTACATTGCACAATGAAATCATTAAGTAGCAATAATTTAAATCTGTCACCTGTGGCTTGTTCATTTTCATCCCTACCATGTTGTGCTTCTTCTGGAATTTTATCCAATGAAAGGGAATAAATGCAGAGATTTTTATTCTACTGACAAGGGTTACAGCTATAGCAGCACTGTCATCCTAAAGCTTAGAGCTGGGAAATGAGGCTACTTTAGAGCAATGCCCTGACAGAAGAGAACCCCAGAGTCCCCTGCTGAGCCTGGCTTTTAGAGCCTGAAATGTTAGGAAGTTATTTCTGAGCAAATCCTCAATACAGGAAGGTTTTCCTCTGGCTTCTGAGCACAGGGAAAGTCGTGGTGTAAACTCTGCAGGGGCTGTGAGGAAGAGCAGCAGGAAGGTACTGCAGGGAAGGCTCTTACAGTACTTACACCACTGAAATTCAGAAAATAAATGTTTTTAAAGATACTTAGATGGAGCTGACAAACTTAAATGCTTTCTCTTGTTCTTGTTCCATTTCCCATCACCCTGCAGCACTAAGGAACTTCCAAGAACTAGACCCCTTCTTCCCACTATTCATTATTTGCATCTGGAATTCACACAACATTTTTTCAGGAACTCATTTAGGACCAAACCTTGCCTTTTCTTCCCTTCTTTCTCCCCCTGAAGCTGCAAACACTGAAGAAATTACATTCTCCATGGAAGTAGGTTAGTAATGCCACAGAACATAGCAGAACTGGAGCAGGCAAAAACCTGCTAGTAGCATTCCATGAAGTGGATATAATATTCACTGCAGATGGATCTGGCTTTATTTTATGGATTATCCTTGAGATTCAGGACAGTGCCAGTGCTACCCCTTGCACAAATGTTACACTCAGTTTTTGATGTAAAAGCATCCAGAATTAGCCTGTCCCAGGATTCCGTGTTTTCCAAAGTGAAATAAGTGAAACTGAAGTAAGTAATACTTGCTCCCTACAACCTCTGCCCCATGCAGGACATGAGATTGACAGCACACCTCACACTTTCCTTTTTTCTCACAGGGTAATGCACAGTCCATTACAATTCTAGTCCAAATTCAGCCAAATTCAGGCTTTTTCTGGTGCTTTTGAGATGCTTATCACAGTATTATTTTAACACTTCACACAGGGATAAAATTACTTCCATAAACATAAGTGAAATTATTTTTATCACAACAGTGAAGTCTGTTGTTATCACAATTCAGCCACCAGTGAGACCCTACTCAGTTAAAAGTCTTTGCTTCAAAGCATTAAGAACCAACAATTTACATGAAAACAACCGTAACATTTTAACTGTGACAGTTAAGATTTCTTTGTAGTATTTCTGGAAAGTGAGTGGATCAAGTTTTATGGGAAGTCTCCACAGTAGCAGAGACAAAGTAAGACAGGTGGGATAGAAAACTCTATCCCACCAGAGTCAGGTGAAATTACAAGTAGTTTAATCAGGTGTCTAAAGTGTAAGTACAGATCTTGCAAATCTTCATTAGGTAAATACTACCACGAATACATACTCCATAGATTTTATCACTTAACCTGTAACAGATGTTTTTTATGGGAAATGAAGGATTATTAGTGTGTCTTTGAGACAGACCTGCTCTGAGGAGGGCTTCATGAAGCCATAATCATAAATCCCAAGCCTTTAAGATCTGCTTAGCAACAGTTTTATCTGTTGACAAACATCAACAGGCTCTCTACCTTCATTCTGCCAGCTTGTATCATCGTTTTGGATGACAGCATGAACACATTTCAAATCTAGATTAATCCTTTTCCTGGTAAACCTAGTACTTAAAAAATAATTTTATTCAGGTTCCTGTTTTTCCCACAAAGCCTCCCAAGCTGTGGTCGAGGTGCACTGCTAGAGAGGGGAGGTCTCATGCCCAGTGCTCTCACTTTCTGACTCTGTCAAAGCCTGGTGCCCGACTGCTGCTGGAAGCACTTGTGACTCCTTCTAAAAACTTTGCAGCATTTTTCAGTTTCAACTTTTCAAGATGAAAACATCCTTTTAATTATCACTATTCACAAACCAGTAAACAAAATTTTCACGTGTTTTATCTTTAGTGAGGGAAAATAGCTGAGCACTTGCTAAATTTAATCCCTTTGCATGCTGGCCACAGAGATAAGCATGAGCCCTATATGTCAGTATAAAAGGAACCAATATGGTAACAGTGCCACACTATATTTACAACTTCATAAGAATAATTGCACTGGATTTTTGGCTGTGACTAATGTTTAATGGGAGTGATGCAGCAAAATTCTTCTAAAACCGAATTCCAGTATCATGAATGGCCAGTAATGTGGTGTTAACTCTCCAGAAATGCTTTGCTTGGGACTGAGGAATAGCTGAGGTCTGAGTGACTGGCACTTCCCATCAGGTTCCAGTGTCATGTGGACATCTCAGCCCAGATCCAGCCCTGTGGGAAACAGGGCCCAGTCATGAGCTCTGTAAAGGCAGTCCCCAGGTTATGGCTGGGGTAGATCAAAACATGTGCATCCTGTTGTCTCCAGTTTGCCTGGCAACTGCCAGTCCCTCAGTGTTCATCCAAACTGGGATGTAATATTGTCCAGCAGCCCTGGGGCCAGCCAGCACCTGGCAATCAGGTGTATGAGCAACACCTGCCGGGACAGAGGCTGAGGGGAGGTGGCTCCCCAGCCAGGAGCAGAGTCGGGCTTCGGGCAAGCCCCTGGATTGCTGGGGAGTTGGAATGAGGTGCTGCTGCACCCAGGAGCAAGGAACAGGGTGAGCAGCCGCTCCTGCCCAGGGCCCTGGAGAAGCCAGGTAAGGGATAAATCTGGCGGTGGTTGATTTTCCTCGGGCTGCGACTCGGAGGAACGGGTGGCCTGCGGAGGAGACTGGCTTTAACGGGAGGGAAACTGCTGGAAAAGGGAGGATGCTGGAGAGCTGGAGCTGACCCACACGGTGTTACGTGCCAAGGACTCGCCCGTGTGACGGCGCAGACACACAAACTGAGGTATCTGCGGGGCATGAGGTGGGGGTGATGTCCAGCGGGGGGGGGTTTCCTTTAGAAACGTGAAGCACAGCGGCTCTGTGCCGCGCGGGTGCCCCTCCTGCGAGGCCGCACTCAGCCCTCACAGCCCGCCGGCTCCGTCACAATCCTTCCGCAGCGCTGGGGCGGAGGCGGCCGCTGCCGCCGCCGCCCCCTCACCGCCGAGCCCGGCAGCGGCCGTGCCCCTCAGCAGCGCCGGGCACTCACCTGAGGAGCCGCGGGGCCCCGACAGCCCGGGGGCGGCCGGACCCCCGCCCGCCTCCGCGCCCGCCATGGCCGCCATGGGCGTCTCCTTGGCAACGGCGTCGCGCGGGCGCCAGCCGTGAGGCGGCGGGTCCTCTCGGTCCCCTCGGTCCCCTCAGTTCCACCGGGTCCCCTCAGTTCCACCGGGTCCCCTCTCGGCGCTACCGGCTCCCCTCAGTTCCGCCAGGTCCCCTCAGCTCGTTACGGATCGGCCCCCCGAGCCGCTGGGGGTGAGGCGGCCACACGGGGAAGGAGTTGGGTGTCGTGGCCTTTGTTGTCTTATTGCCGGCTTACTCGCCAAACCTTACTAAATTTTATTATAGTCACCGCAAAAGCGGAGCGGCGAGGTCTGTGTATAACCCAACTGCACAGCCGTCCCCACAGGGTTTGTGCAGCACAATAATA
This sequence comes from Lophotriccus pileatus, assembly GCA_035583135.1. Lineage (NCBI taxonomy): Eukaryota > Metazoa > Chordata > Aves > Passeriformes > Tyrannidae > Lophotriccus > Lophotriccus pileatus. The sequence continues at coordinate 592,368 of JAWWES010000115.1, forward strand.
TAAATGAACTGTGTTAGACTTGAATGGAAACAATCGTTCACAGTCCGGGCTGGAAGTAGAAACCTGTTTATTAACAGGAGAAGAATGTCAATGAACGGGGGGAAATGCTCAAAACTGTTCAAGTGGAGCCTGAGTCATTCTAGAAGGCAACAGCAGTAACACTGAGATTGCCCAGATCCTCTGTATTTCTTTTCTCTCAGTTTCCCTTAGTGCCTAATTTCCAGACACCACAGCTCAGCCCTCAGTGCTCCTGTCAGGGTCAGTAATCGTGCATGGGATAACTGCAGTGAGACTCTTTGTCTTGTTCCTATCCAAGTTTGGCCACTGTATCATTTGCAAATCATCCCTAGCATTAGGAAATTCAACAAAAAATGGGTTTTGATGTGAAATCTTTTCTGCCAGGGAAGTGGTGACGCGCAGTTGGATCCACGTCCAACAGCATGGAGAGGCAGGTGATGAAAGCCCTGGGACTGTGTGGTGAGTCACAACAAGAGAAAAACATTATTTTAGCATAAAGTATTTCATTATTTACCCTGCCAAGGAGTGCCATTTGTACAGTAGCTATTTTGTGTTAGCACTTCATTATGCGAACTGGCTGGATTGTTATTCTTGCATTGTTCTGCCTTGGTGGATTGCTTTCCTCTTTGGAAAATAAAGCATCCAGGCCCTTCTCTTTTTCCTTGATCACACTGAATGGATGATGTGGGCATGGCACACCAGAAGATGTTGCCCTGCTGGTTCTGTGTAGAATTTGTGCTTTTGCTGCTGCCACAGATAAGGAAACACATGTGTCTTGGCCTAAGTAGGGCCCAGGATAAGTTACTTTTTTTTCCACTTTGTAGAACAGCACACATTAAATGCCCATTAGAAAAGCTAGTACATGTATTCTGCAATTTAGCCCAACATGAAAATTACCGAAGGTCCTGTCTGAAACACCTGCATGACTTGACTATGGAAATTGTGGAAACACGAGAAGCAGACTGTAACAAGTGTGAGTACTTGGTCTGTCACCCCAAGTGTGAATGTACATGTAACTGCATGTGTTTATATTTAGACTTTTATGCTTGATTTATTTTGTCATGGTGATCCGTTTTCCATGAGCTTTTTGAAAGTCACAATGAGGACTCGTGATGCAAGAAGCAAACCACCCTTTTTCAGCAGCTGAACATCATATTGGATGTTTCAAAGCAATGTGGTTTCAAGAGCAGAGATGCTGCTCTGGTATTATGGCACTGCAACATATCCAAAATAAATAGGATCTAAATCCTATAAGAGAAATCCACAGTATTTCCTTCCTTCAGGGATAAAGTTCACAAGAGAGAATTATTCCGAGGTCTGAAGCCTCAAACTGTTGGGCTCTTTTTGGCTGACAGCTCAGTTTTGGAGGAGTGCCAGACTAATGCAGGAATACAAGTGGAATGGTGCTGGTAAAAATGTAACTGACTGCACTAAGGCAAAAAGATGTAAACTGCCCAGAGCTTTAAACTACCCCAGAGATTACATGTAGCTCCCAGAGCCAAACCTGGGAATCACAGCACGAAAGTGGACACAGTATTCGCATGGTCTGGTACAGACCAGGTGTCTGCACTGCCCGAGTCTTCACCTGAGGGCAGAGCTGCCCAGAGGCAGGGGTAAGGATTACACATGAAAGCACTTCACTGATAAACAGGTGGTTCCAAGAATTTGAAATACAAAGGCTGTGAGGTTTTGTTTGGTGCCAGCAGAAGGTGCCATGCTGACAGCACAGTCCCTCCATGGAACAAGTGGAACACTATGGCTGTCATTTCCGTTGCTGCCTCTGTATTGTGCTGGGGTGTTTTTTCTGTGGGTGTAAAAGCACGAGGCTGGTACAAATGTCCCACAGCCAACGTCTGGAGGGAGGCTGTGCACCACAAGGACTCTTGTGCTGGTTGGCACAGGAATCCTGCTAACATCAGTGGGACCTGGGCTGATGTTGGCCTGACTTCAGCTGGAAGGTGAGTTTGAGGGTTGCATGGTTTTTACTTAAGCCTTTTCCTGTGCAAGTAATTATCACTGTTATTCATCTCTCTGGATTCTGATGCTACTGCAAAAAATCTGCTGTGTGGGGCATTCTACCTTATTCAGGTTTGCCATCTTGGGAGAATGACAGAAATTTACACATTTGGCTAATTCTGAAGGTCATCTGTTTCAGCTCGCTGTGAGTTACACTGAGGGAGCACCAGATGAAATCAGGATGTCAATGTTGCTGAGTGTCGATACACTTCCCTGCCTCGCCCAGCCATAGCACTGCAGTGGGAGTGAAGTGCAGCTGCTTTGGGGAGGGGGGTGTAACTGCACCCTCTCAAATCAGGGCAATAAGTCTCCTTCTGGAAAGAACAGGGAACTTCTGGGGATGATCTTTGTTTCATGCAGTAGCACAGCCACCTCAGAACTGTGCTGAGAGGTACCACCTTGTGTCATATGTGTCTTTCCTGGGCTCCGCTCTTTCTGGTTTTGATGCCGCTCTATAAAGTTGTTAACATCAACTCAGATCAACACACAACCTGCAACACTGATTGTGCTTAACTTGTTTGCTCTTCTTTATGTAATTTCTGTAATTGTTTACTGTCAAAAACAATGCTAATTTTTTCTACCAATTAATATGCACTCTTACGAATAAACCTTTGCATGGAAGGGAAAGTCCATGAAATAATTTTCAGCTCCCTGATACTGTGTCCTTAGGGGGAAAGCTGTGCCTCCTTTGCAGTGGTTGTTTTCAAGGGAAAAATTAATTTTTTTTTTTCCCATCAGCATTTCCTATGAGGATCTTTTCCTATTCAGCCCAGGGATTCTAAAATCGCTCCCACTACTTTTTTTTATCATGTTTACTTGTCTAACGCTGTGCCTTGGAACACATATAAGTCAGTGGGAGGACTCCAGATGACTTTCAGTGGGTTTTCTGTTAATAATTGAAGCTCTGTCTCTTGATTAGTTCCTTATATGCAGATCATATTAAAAAGCTGAAGGGAAAGAAGAAAGATAATAGTGTTATGGCTGTTTTTCACTTAGCTTCTACTCTGATGGGTTAAACAGTGATGAAAATACAAACTGCCTTTATTTGTCCCATTGGTTCTCACCCAGCCTGTCACTGTACCCTCTTTAAAATCCTGTGCACTGCAAGTTCTCAGTTTTCAAGGTGAAAGAATAGATGTTCTGGAGCCTTACTCATCTGATGTTACAGGAGGCTACTGAAATATACATCACTTGTTTCACCCTCCACACAGCAAATAAAGGAGGAGTTTTCAACTGGAAGTTGTTTTGCATCTGAAAGGCAAATGTGGTGGTGCTAGCTCTGAGCAACGGAGCGCAGTAGCTTTTAGAAATGTAAACAGAAGGGAGACACTGCAATGGGAAGTGACTTTGTTTTTGAGACACAGAGAAGCTCCTGTACCCTGGGCATGATGGAGAAACATCTGGGTTTTGAAGCTGCTTGTGGAGTTCAGTGCTCCTTGCTGTGAAGAAGGGTAATCTGCACTAAGAACAGATAAGAGCATGAAAGCAATGCTTCCAGAGTAATGTAAGGCCGCTGAAATCCCTGAGGTCAAGCAGGGAGAATTCCTATACAAGAAATCCATTGGTTCAGTTGGAGTAAGCCTTGCTGCTGTTCCCTTGCTTGGCCTTGCTCAGTTGTGGTTAAATGAGGAGAGGGATGATAATCATCTGATTATCTTGCTGTGGAACAGTTGGGAGCCCAGGCTTGTCCTCTTGCCAATGGCAGCTCCAGGGATGGGTCCAGCATTTGGAAAGAGAAGTAACATGTTCCACAATCTCCAGCAGGTGCAGTGGCTGTTGTACTGCTGAGTGTACCAGGAGAGAACCTGGAATAGCTCATCCCACCTGTGTTCCTTACTTAGACTGCTCAATTACCTACCAGGGGAGAGCATTAACTTTTCTCAGTAATAATTAAACATAATAGGAATGACTTCCAGGTATAGGATGCGATTTCTGGTTCAGACCAAAAAGTTAACTATGTCAACTTACAGCAGAGTCTTTGGTTTGATATGTGGGAGAGCTGGCATGGGGGAGGCTAAAGCTCCACGCTCCTGCCCTGTATCTACCACTGTCATCACAGTTGATTCCAGCTGTTTTGAGATATTTTGGTCCCAGAGTTCTTGGATTTTGTGCCATGCCACAATCAAGCCAAATTTAAAACTGTATATGTGTAAACCAGGAATCTTTCCCATAACAATTACTAGGAGACTGTTAATGAAGCCACCATGCTCAATTACTCTCATAGATAAAAGTTACTAAAGTTTCCTTGTTCTTGTTAATAGATACTTTTTTCATCAGACCCCATTCCTTATAATGTGGCAAAACCAGAGCTCCAGGCTGAGTATGTTTTTTCTGAGCTCCAAGAATACTGATATCTGTCATCTTAGGTTAACACATTGATTAATCCAGACATCAGATAAAAGATAGAGTTTATTTAGGATTAAATACTCATTTATAAATAAATGGAATATGTGACTTATTTTCTAAAGTGTTTGATATATTGGCTTTTGCTACAGATTTGTTCAGAACACCTGAAAAAGGACTGAACTGTAGTTAACCAAGACACTGTTCCCATATTACAACTTTATTATTCATAGTACCACAGAATGGTTTGGGCTGGAAGGAACCTTAAAGATCATCCATTTCCAACCCCCTTGCCACGGCAGGGACACCTTTCTCTAGACCAGGTTGCTCAGAGCTTTGACTCTTTGGCTACAGTTGCTTGACTCCATTCAAAGTATTGCAGGGTCTGTTGCTCATTCCTAACTTTTCTATAACCTCTCCCTATCACCTCTAAATACATGGCTGCTCAGGTTTCTACAACTAAGGTCTTTTTATCTCTGATGGAATGACTTCAGGTGTACAGTTGCCCTGTAGGATGTGCTACTTTTTGTCTGCATCGTGTCTGTAACACAACACCCTGCTATTGCAGTAGAGAAAGCTGCGTTTTCTAGGCAATACCTAAAGCAGTGTAAGTGGCCTTTTCTTTTTTCTACACAGGAGAGATAATGTTAGATAGACAAATGATTTAATTTTACACAGAGTCCTGTATGTTTTCCGAATCAGTGACAGTTTTGACTAGGGAGACCCTCCAAAGCTTGTATTGATTAATTGTTGTCATTATAATGCCAGGGGGCATTAAATCCATCTCTGAATTTCAAATTTTAAAAACTGCCTCACCCAAGTGGGCTATGCAAGTTTTACTTTACTCAGAGCATAAGACAAAACAGAATCCATCACAACAGTGGGGAATAAAGCACACACAAACACAAGTGCCTTTTCCTTCAGCTTTGCCACCATGTAACGTGCCTTGGGTGCAGGAGATGTTAAAGCATCTACCATGGCATCCACAACCTCATGGCCATTAGTGCTTCCTTCACTGAGAATGCTGTTGAAAAAGTTTGCCCGCTCCTGAACGTACTCCTTGTTGTAAACAGCCTTTTCCTCTTCGCTGAGTTCGCTCCAAATCTCCTCGGCGCTGACTGGTGGTTGGATTCTTGTGGAGCGTGCATAATTTCCTGGCTGAATAATACAGACCTGGGAGCAAGATGTAAAACTTAGCAAGATGCAATCAGTCACTGTGAATTCACTTAAACCCCATAGTCAATGAAACAGATCAAAAGCTTTCTGCAGGCAGATTTCTTCCAGAAAATGCTGCTTTGTTGAAATTTTAACCTTTGAAACTTGACTGAAATCAAATGTATTCCCGTGAAACATTTAAGATTGCAGAGGTGCTTTATTCTGACTTCCTCATTTCACTCTGATGTTAATGTTCTTGTTTTGACTACTCAGCACACCCTCACAGAATGCAAAAGTGCATCTTTGAGTTTTATAGAACACTTAATGGTGTAAATGTTTTGACAATACTGAGACAAAGCATTTCAGTATGACTTTGATGTCTCCAAAGTGGAATACTTCGGACTTTTCCCTCAGTGGAAAATCTTGAAATTGATAATTTTTTTACCCAGTCTGGGACAAAAGGAGATGTCAAAAAAAATTAGAAGATCCTGGGGAAAGAAGTGCTGTTTTCCCCAAGTAGGTGTAATTAAAAGTAAACTAGGTCTTGTCAGCCAAGTACAGTGGGGGACCAAAGCTCCTGGTCTGCCTCTCACTGAATTTGTCAGCAAATTTCTGTAGGTTTGTGCATGTGTAGATTTAAATTGAGAGCGCACAAGTCCTTTGCTGCTCTGCCTGTTTTCTTTGTGTATATTGTTTCTGAGGCTTCTGGGGAATTTCAGAGCAGGCTGAGCGCTCACAGTATCCATGCTTTTTCTCAGTTAGCAGCAGACTTGTTCAAGCTATTTGTAGATATGCAACATTAAAAGCTCCATGGCATTTGACTGACCTGATTTCTACAGAGTGTAACACAAGGTGAAGAAAACCAGTGCTGAGCTGTGTAGGAGACTTGAGGATGTGACAGGTGCTCTCTGGGAAGCCTGTGGTCACATAAAACCTTAATGTCTCCAATCTGCCACACAGCCCATCTACCACAGCTCCCAACTGTGTATCGGTGCTGGCAAGGGGCTGCTCTCAGCCTGCAGGGCACATCTGAAGGATTGGGGGGCAGATCCTATTCATGGAGAGCAGGACAAACTCCAGCAGAGAGATGGTGTGCGCAACTGGGGCAGCTTATGCTGGTAGGTTTGTCCCAGGACATCTTTGGGAGTCTTCTTTTTGGTGCTATTTAGAGAAGTTTGTGTTATCGGCCAAATTAATGCCAATAGCAAACTTCCCACACTTATTGTAAACAAAGGGGGTGTGAAAACTTCCCTTTTTTGAGTTGGCTAGAAGAGAAGGAGAGAAGGTGGGTTTTTTTCCCATTCCTTGATTTTCTGTAGCCTTTCTAATGGAAGACAAGTACTTTGATTGTTGTAGGCAGCCAGCTTGCATGGCCAGAGTTCAGCCATAGCTCTATCTGTTCCTTGTCACCTCTGTGCAGCTTTCTCCTTTCTGAAAGGACAGAGGGGACAATAGAGCAGGGGAAGGGAGCACAGGGAAGCAGGACTCTGTATTTTGAAGATTCTCCACAGGGTAGGTTCTCAGGCAAATGCCAGCCAGCATCTTGCATACAGTAAGAAACAGAAAAATAACTCTCACAGGCATTCTGGAAATGTTTGTCAGCCTGGCTCATTCTGCGTGCTGGAGCTGTTCCAAGGGGGGAACAGTACAAATCCCAAAACTACCAAAGTAGCTAACTTGTTAAACTAAGCTCTTCCATGCATTTGAGATTATCCTCAGCTAATCATCTGATATCCTCATCATTCTGTGTGGTATTAGGATCCATAAAATCACTTGCATTTTATAGCATTTTACAGAATTTTATATTTATCCGACAGGGCTGGTTAATAGGTGCATAGCTTTAACGTTTTTCCAACACAAAGCTTCTGAACAATGCTGTAAATCTGTGTATGTAAAGAGAGAACCAATGTCTTCCCTTCCAGGGGAGACTTTTAGGGTTTGAGAAGAGTGTTTCAACAGCAGAGTGACTCCAAGGAAAAAGCCTAGTGAAGCTACTTAGTGATCTAAGCTTCAGGTTTGCCTATCAGTGTTGCTTAGACAGGGCACTAAGAGCACTCTTAGAGCCTCTTAGGTTAAGAGAATAAAAACATAATTACTTTGCACAATAATGCCTCTTGTTGTTCTCACAAAAAGGAAGGAGCTTTTAAGCACTGACGTTGTAAGAGAAGAGAAAGAACCCCCTCCTATCTCTGCACAGCATTCAGGGTCTTTGCTCCTGCAGCCACCTCAGGGAACATTTGAGTTATTTGATGCTGCTACAAGCTCTGTGTGGAATATGGCACTGCTCAGGCAGGCCTGTGTCAGGAGACTGCAGTGAATATGGAGAAAATGTGCAAGTTCCAGTGTTGGCACACAAACCTGCTGTCCCACAGCTTCTCAGAACTGCAAATATCGCCCAGGCCTGCTGTTCTTAGTGATTTTCAGCTGACTGATAAGCCACAGAGAAACCACTTCTTTCCAAAGGGAAGCTGCACCCTTGGATTCAGTTCTGATCTTTATCTTTGTTGCTTTGGATGCATGGAGCTTACTTTGCTCAAGATTAGATATTATTTTGCATGCACTTGTTCCCCTGGCCAGAATTTTCACCTTGTGCTGGTTTGAGGATAGGTCTTTCATATATGAAAATGAGTATTAGAAATAGCATGAAGTTTCACACAAGGTACTTGTTACATCACTTACCTGGACACCAAACTTCTTCATTTCCAGTCTTAGAGCATCACAGAATTTTTCAATTGCTGCCTTGGTCATAGAATAAATGCCATTTCCCAGAGTAAAATAAGCAATGATGCTGGACATGAAAACAATACGTCCTGGAAAGAAAATAGTTCAAATAACATAACTTCACTCTCAGTCTTTAACATGGAATTGGTTTACCTCAGGCTTTGAGCTGCTAATTATGTAGTATTTGAGGCTGCTTTACTGCAGAGTGTGCAAAAGCTGGGCAGTGTAAGTGTTCAGTCCCCAGCACAGAAGTGCACTCAGCTCTGTAAGCAGAGAACTTCACACAAAAATCTACCTTCCTTCCACCTAGTGACAGATGCTGGACCAGGAAAAATTTAATACATTCCCAGTGTGCTGCTTATTCCTTCTGAATCTGAGACAGGATGGAAAAGGTGGAAACAAACCAGTCCCCTAAAAACTTTGGACTGAAAAGTAGTAATCAAACACTGTGCTAGTAAGAGGAAGACTGCAAAGGAGGAGAGGAGTAGATTACTTGCCCTGAGCTGGATATAGGGTTATCAATACCATTTTTCCTGTGCTAATCATGTCTCTGCATTGAGACATGGCTTTATAACTATGCATACAAAGTCAGACTGAACATTGATAAGCCTCACAAAGGAAATGTGACTTGACAAAATGTGTGCCGCATTACACTGCTTTGCTATAATTTCCCTGATCTGTGCTGCTTTTCCCCCCTTTACAGCTCCTGCTGAGTGCACACATGACTTTAATAGCAGAGATTTCTGATCTGAGGCATTGGGCTGTGATTCATTTCCATTGTTTCCTTGTCAACTTCTGTCACATTGTTATACCATAGAGTAAGGAGTGTGTGAGTGTGGATATATAAATACCAGAGGTGAGGGAGAAGGTAGCCTTGTCTCTAACAATGCAGAGAACACATCTGCACTCCTGTTACTGCCACAGATGCAGATACATCTGGGCCCCAGGTCCAACCAGAAAGAATAGGGTTGTGGGATATCACAAGGGTGTCATGGGAATGCAGTGAAATCTGTTGTTCTGAATTAGGTTCCCTGCCTTCCTACATAGTGTCCTGAATAAACCTTACACACAGTAAGAGAAAAAAGAACTATCAGCTTGCTGATCAAGATGCTGCATCAGCTGACCTGGCCAGCTGGAAAAGATAATGGGGAAATGATGCTCTTCTCAGGGTAGGATGCTTAAGATCTAGGCTGGAGGGTATTACCTCTCTTTACAGGTATGAATAATCTTGCAGTTTTTCTTGGAATAGCTGCCCATCCTAAAATGGCAGCAAGCCCCTTCCTTCAGGGTCAGTGATGGTAGGACAGCCTCTGCCTCCTTTGTCCAGTAGCCCAGTTATTTGGGGCCCACACCCAGGATGGGTGACACATTATTTCCCTTCTCTCTTTGCCTCAGGTAACTGAAACCCAGCTTTCCCAGGAGAGCACTCTAACATTTGTAATTCAGGCTTTTCATTTGGAGAGGTCACTTGCTGCCCCCAAGAACATGACCTTTAGCTGTCCTGGCTGTTCCTGCAAGGAAGGAGACAGGAAACCTTGGATTTTTCCTAAAAAGTGCCCTGGCCTCTTCTCCTACATAGATGGTACTTGAAAATGGAGTGCAGGCAGTTAATGGAGGCAGCACTGACAGCCAAGGATGCGATGCAGAGTGCTCCTCTGAGCTAAGGTGATCTGTGTGTGCAGCCATCCAGACCTCAATCTTCTAAAAGTTTACTCATGTACTTAATATCATGCACACAATTAGTGCCTTTTGCTTCAAAGTAACCCCGTGCAATTCAAGAAGTCAGAGAAACGCCTCTGGTGGATCAGCATCACAGAGTTTTAGCAGTAAGCAGGACATCACAGGAAAAACGGGATGTCCTCCTGTGTAATGGCCACGTAACACACTCACTGTGTGTACACAATAGCACACTCTCTTACAAAAACACATCCAGCTTGCAGCATTTAAAGGCTTCTTTCTTCTTGTGTCAGAATATCATTGATCAAAGGCAACCAAGCAGAAAGAAGCAGAGTAGCCAAAAAGAAAAGGGGATGCTTTTATCTTACCAACTGTTTGTGTGGCAGTGACATCTGGGGCTTACAGATGAAACCCAGCCGTTCCTGTGCCTGGTGCTGCACACACAGAGCACAAATCCTCATCTCCTACAGCTGACATGCACAAGCTAAGCAACAGTGGGAGAAAGGAAAAGGGTATCCTCTTTCCCAAATACAGATGGACACAGATAGGGAACAAACCGCAAAGCAATTGAGATGTGCTGCCATGCTGGAAAGGGTTATGAAACCGTTTCTTCTCAGAAGAAAAGATAAAGCCCATATATGTGGAGGTCCATGCAAATGCATTTATCCCACTGGATACCTGTGTGTCTCTGTGTATGACACTGTTTCACATACATGAAGTCTCCTGCCCAAGGTCATAGAGAGGATCTTGCTAGACCTGGAACTGGAAGCTGGATGTCTCTGATTCACCTCTGCAGGGTCATCCTTTTTCTCCTAATTGCCAAACAGTAAAATAGTACAGCCGAAGTAATAGCATTACGCAGTTCATTGGATCTTTGTGTTTTCTCATTGTCAGTGCTTACAAAGTCTTGCCGGAGCTTGGTGATCTCCTGTAAACATTTTTCCTCTCTTTTTTTTGAGTCAAACACTGAGATAAATCCTTATTTGTAAATACTTCTACGTACTGCAAAGACAGAATCTTTAAGGATATTTTTCGCCCTTATGACTTTACCCTCTTTTCAGGATCAAGTTGCTCTTTCAGGCAACACAGAAGGAGGCTGTCATTTCAGTTCAATGAGAGACAATTAAAGCTTCTTTTATAGATGCTACATTACCCTGATTATAGTAAGCTAATTATTCTACAACTCTAAATAACAGTGGATTAGCATTACCCTTGTATTTCCTTAGAAGGGGAAGAAATTCCAAGGTTGTCCTGATGCTCCCGAGGAGATTCACATTTGCAAATTTTTCGTACGTCTCCATAGACAGCCATCCTGTCTCGCCAAAAGTTGATATTCCTGCATTGTTGACAAGCCCCCAGAAACCTGTGGAAGAGAAATGTCTCAACAAGCATCTTTAACTAGAAACAACCACCACTAGATAACAAAGCAACTCTGGTGATTTGGACCCTTGGAAACAACTGTCTAATTGTGTTATATTTTTGTCTTGTCTACTTGTAAGCACAGGCATGTTTTGTTTAATGTTTAATGCAGTTGTGGCCATTATCTGGACTACATGGAATGGTTTGGGTTGGAAGAACCCTTAAAGATCATCTAGTTCCACCCCCCTGCCACAGGCAGGGACACCTTTCATATAAGTCTCAGTGCTATTTAATAATTTCTCACTTTACAGTTATCTTAAGTTATTTATGAGTAACATGATCTGGGAGACTAAAACTTACTGTACCATGATATTTTAATTACTTTAATCCCACTGTGTGCTATGAGCAGCTTTGTGAAAATTATATTAAGCAGTCTAAAGGCTAAGGGGTACTATTTTCAAAGTGACTGACTAATTTAGGGGCCTAAGTCTTGGATCCTTTTCTAGGATTTGGGCTTTGATTCCTTCTGAAATCAGCCAGAATCAGGTACATGGGTGCAACATTGGGTAACCAAGCAAGGTCAGTGGCTACAATGTTTTTTAAATTTTGTGCTCTTGAACAACTTTATTCCCCACATAATGACAGGTTTTGGTGCTAAGGAGCCCCACCCCTTCAAACACAGTAAGATTTCAGTGTTTACAAGCAGAAGTTTATTGGCAGCAAAGCTTGTTCTGACAGAACTCTGTGACAGAAAGTTTGAAGTGCTTTAGCCCAAAGCCACAGCACATTTCCTGTGAGCCCTGCACAGCGTTAACAAGCTCAGCTGCTGGAAGTGCCTGTTGAAGTGAGGAGTGCTCAGGTTGGAGCTGACATGCTGCCTAAATGCTGATTAAGCCATGCTGACTTTCCATGCCTTCCCAGCACAGATCTGTAGATGTACAGTTTTGAAAACATTTCTGTTTCCATCCTCACATACTGACTGGCAGCGTTTCTGGGGTAACCCGCAGCGTAACTAAGGAGTACCCAGGATAGCCTGACTTGCTCTGAAACAGCTGCATTTGCAGCTTAGTTCTGCCAGCCTTGACAATTTGGCTCATGCCTTTCCTTCAAAGAATTCTTGTGTGTGTCTGAGGCAAAGGATCGTTTTGCCACCCCTTCCACAGGTCTCTCAGCCTGGGTTTCTGGGGGACAGAGCGGGTTTCAGTGCCTCTCTTCCTTCCTCTGGACACTGTGGTAGCAGAGATATTCTCAGGGGACATTTGGTCACCCAGGAGAAGGCACTGGAGAAACTCTTGGGCTGAACCCTTTTCTTTCTGATCTCCTCTGACAAAACTACTGCAGTGATTCCGTGGTATCTATTCAGCAGCCTGTCACACAGCAATCCTGGACAGTGTACCTCTCTTGTAACTTTGGATACACATGGACTGAAGTCTTAGTAATGCAGCAGTTTCCTCTGCACTCTTTTCTCCATGGCCTCAAATGTTAGCAGATACAGGAGAGGAAACTAACCAAAAAGTTGGCCACTGGAATTGGGCACTTTATGCTTCCTTCTCCCCCTGCCATTGCCCTGTTGTTCCAGCCCCATGGGACTTACCTGCCAGTAAAATGCTTCAAGATCAACGGATTAGAGTCCTCTGTAAAAGCTAATTATCAATATTTTGTACCTGCACATGATCTGATCTGCAGATGGATCGAGTCACTGCACATCCCATCTGTGTCTGCTCAAGGCTGGAGATCTCTGTACTCAGGGTTATTTTTTACATAACCCAACTCTAACACAACACAAACTGAAGCCTGGCATCACTGTAAAAGCTTTTCCCTGATATCCTCAGCTTCACCTTTTCTAATTAAAAAAGTTATTTTCCTTCTGCCACTGTACTCTGTGCAGCACACCAAGAACACTTGCTCCAGATATCCCTGAATTCATTAGGGCTTCAGAAATACAGCCATTAAACTTCAGATAATTGATTTTCTTCCTCTGAACTGTGAAGCACAGAATTTAGCTTGCAAGGCTTAAGCTTTCTCTCTAGCCTCCTGTGCTTCAAAGCCTCCAGGTGGTCAGTGTTGGGCCCAACCTGTGTGTATGAACAGAGTTCACAGAACAATGGCCCCTTCCTTCCCTACGGTGGCCAAATCAAAAGCCAAGAGGAGAAAAGCTGACCTGACTTTAACTGAAACAGACTTCTGTGAAGAGAAGATTAGGTAAAACATAAAAAGACATTTTTGAGGGTCAGCTCAAAATATTTTGTTTGCCCTCAAGCAAAACGTATTGTTTCTTTGAATGTTTTGGCATTCCTGAATGGGAAATGTTCTGATATTTTCCAAAATTTTTCCTGCCACTTTGTTTAGTTGCATCAATTCGCAAAGTTCGACCCAAAAAACAAACAGTTCATTATTCCCTTATTCCACTTCCTCAGAATATTTCCTACCTCATGAGAAACAACCTGCCCAGCTCTGTACTCAGGGTACTTGAATCTGCTTTGGTCTTTCTTTTCTGAAATGTCTGTGGTAAAAATTAGTGCTGTAAATGTGCATACAAAACATATTGTATATTTACTTAGACAAAAGCAGCTCCAATAACCCATGAGATACAGATGGAAATCCAGGACAAGGCGACAGGAGGAGGAGGAGAGGGCCTGAATTTGGTCAGACTCCCTAAACTCTGACAGGTATACTTGGGATCACTGATCTCTGGAGCTTCTCATCTAAACCTGAGCCCACGTGAAAATGATGGGCTCATTTTCAATTTGGAATCCTGACAGATTCCAAACCCATACTGAAGAAAACTATCCAAAGGAAGGAAAGTGTCAATGCAGGGTGGTAGCAGGCCAGATGAGACTCCTGAGTTTTATTTATGCACATTTGCGACGGTGGATTGGGAATGGGAGCTCCAGGACCTGGGGTTCTTAGCCCATTACCTGGAGGGGAAATGTTCTGCCCCCTGCCACGTGGTCCCCACGGAGCCCAACAAGATTCACAGAGACCAGCAAAGAGACGAGCGAGAGAGAGTTTATTGTTCATGGATCAGATATATATAGGTTTTGGAGGGATTATAAAATAACCAATTAGGAGTTCAGGAGATCCTGCAGAACCACCAGTGGCAGGCAAGGGCTAACATCCGATAGAAAAGAGTTAACAAAGCCAATAAGAAAACCTCCCGATATCTTCCCAGGACATTCCTGAATAGAAAGACCAGTTGTCGAGGGGGGTTTTGGGAAGAAGAACCAGTGAGTTAGCAAAAAAAGTACAAAAAGCCATCTTGAAACATGTTCACTTAAACAACATTAGCTTCTTATATACTGCAGATCTACTGCAACACACATTCATGAGTTACCATCCTTTGTAGGGAATATTATGCTGTGGTTGTCTTCATTGCAAGAATGAGTCTATTTGTATAGGGATTCTGGGCTAAAATATTGTACCATGGCTGAATTCCATGAATATAAAGTCTTAATTAAGTGGAAGACAGTACTTAATAACCTTGGAGTAGGAGGTAGGACTAAAACTAATATCCCTCCCTTCCAGCTAGCTACATATCACCCACTCACAACAGGCAAGAAAAGGAGGAGAAATTCCTGCCTGAAACAGAAGAAAATCAGAAAAATTCTGAGATTTGCTGTAAAGTCTAAGAGAGTTGCAAATCAACACACTCCAAAGTCCTGGTCTACTTCATATTGACTTTAATGTGCACAAAATTTCTTCTTTCTAAGCAAGAAAGGACTGTAAATATTTTAGAAATTCATCTTAATGGGTGGACAAGCCATAAAAACAAATAAAGAACAAGGAAGGCACCAGAGCCAGCAGTTTCATGGAGCAACAGTTACTTGACTCTAGAGAATGAGCTACATACCATGGAATTGATTTGCCATCCTTTCAGATTGACATAATGTCACAGTTCAGAATAGAACAAATATTTATAGGGAAACAAACTGTGAAGTGGCAGAATATCCAGCTAGATGTGTTACCAGGAGTTTGGGTTTCTGCTCTACCAGCAAGTTAGTCCTGAACTGTGGATTCCAGCGTCTATGGGACAGCATGAGCATGACACTGCACGACAGCACAGGCTGTCAGAATTACAGGATAAATCATCTCAAACCCAGAGTTTCAGGTGACCTGGTCCCCATGGAACCTGTAAGGGCTTTTATGAGTCATCTGTGTTGTGTCTGCAGGTTGACAAAAAGCCTGAGAGGGGAGGCCTCTTACTCTTAATCAGATAAGGTCAAGATCAACCATAAATACATGCACTTAAGGAGCAGTGCCTTACTTCACTTCTCATTTCATCCCCTTCCCAGTGTGCAAATGAGCTAGGCGGGCAGAGGCCTTGCATTTCATTATTGCTCTGTGTGCTTTATTCTCCACTTTTATGCCCTGTGTGACCAGGAATTATTTGTCTGTAATTCTGAGGGAAACTCGGCCTGAGGAAAGTGCTCTGCCAAGTGCATCCCCGGAATCACCCTGGGTGGCTCTTGTCCTGCAGCCCCAGCAGGAAGAGAGGTTCTGTGGCCCCGTCACCTGTGCTGTGTCATGTGTTCTGAAGGGATAACCCAGGATTTAGGTTGTCTGCAATTATTCTGAAGCTAAATCTATCCATTCCCCGGGGTGCACTCTCCCTCCAGGGTGTGTAATTGCCAGGTTTCCCTTTCAGTAACCCTTCCAGGGACTTGCCTGACCAACCTTAAGTGGCTCAGAGAAGCAGCTGCTCTGATATGGCACGGCTGCTGCCCTTGCTGCATTTCCTCTACTTATTTCCTCTTTCCACAAGTCTTGCCCAGAAATCCATCACATTCCCACCCTTCCACCGCTGCACAGCCGTTTTGCGCTTCCTCTGCCGTTCCCTCCCGTGGGATACCAGCAGAGGGGATCCAGGGAGGCTGCACTTGGGGAGTTCCTCTCCTGGTGGGAAAGGTGAAGCTCACCCGAGGCGCCCTGAGAAGCGCACCCGCTGTACAAAAATCGGACAAGCCCCAGTTTGTGTATAAACCGAGGCATTTTTAACATATTATTGTTATTACCCACAGCGGTAACTGCAATTAGCACCATCAGCGACGGCACTCCCCAGTCCAGCCGAGCCCCTCCAGCAGTCCCGGGCGAACCGAGCCGCCGTCCTGGGCACCCCGTAGTCTCCGAGCCCCCCGCGGCCGCCCCGGCCCCCCGTGCGGCCTCACCTCTCTCGGGCAGGTGGCTGAGCACCATCTCCTTGGCCTCTCGCACGTCGCGGGCGCGGGTCACATCGAGCCGCAGG